>VXBT01006769.1:0-30039 GCA_013400235.1 Oriolus oriolus
TAGGAACCAAAAGCAGGTCACCATATAGAATGGCATTTTTTAATGTGGAAAATGTAATGGAATATTAGAAGGGGACTTTCATGAGAAACTGTATACATGTGACCTTTACTAAGTTCCATATCATTGATCTTCTGACCTAAATTTTTTTTCTATGCATTACATAATAGTGATACATGTAAGAATATCCTTACATGCTGCACGCATGTGTCAACAATCAGAAACCACTCCTGTAACAGTTTGAGCTGAAATAAACAAGTTTCATTGTAATAAGAAATAAATTATTATAATAGTTAAGAACAAGTATCCCTTACCAATAGCCTTCCTAATAAGCTAAGTAGCAACTCTGCAGCTGGCCATTCTGGTTTATTGACTGTGGAAAGAAGATCTTGAATAAAGTTTTCAAACAGTGGTCTGTAATCTTCTTCCCCTTGTTTACTGCCACATCTGTTTAAATCAAAATGCATGTTTGTAAGTGAATTTAAGAGCCATTTAAGCTTTTCTTCTGATGCAAAGAGAACTAATCCTATTTTTAGCCAGAAAACCAGTTTTATGCAATTCTAAGAACAAAAAATCCGAAATATTAGCAGAAAAATTGGTTTTTCCATTTACAGACAAATAGTTTAAACAGTTATCACTCCAAGTTGCACTGCAAGTAAAGCAGCTAATCCGGGAGAGTAGAATTTTTTTCCTAAGGTTTTTTATTTATTGTTTTGAGTTAAAGTCTGCATTAGCTTGGATAAACAAAGTAGGTAACATTCTAAAGCTCAAGCTAGAGTGGGGTATTTAGGAGGTGTTGTGTCCTTAAACCTGGTCTGACTTCTCTCACAGTGATAAGGCATCTCAGTATTATGTTCCAGAAGGGTTAAAATCAGAATGTAAAAAAATCAAAAGATAACATACATGATAGTGTCTCACCTATATGTGGCATCCCTAACTTTAATTATACCCAGAAGCATGCAGAGAAATGACTAGATAGTTCACAAGCAGCGTTTTGGTTTAACAACAGAAATCAACATGATAAAAACCTCAGGACTTTTTCTTACAAATCCTTTGGTTATTCAGGTATGGGTTATTTTCCCCTGCTGAGCTATTGACATTCCTAACTTTATCTAAATGAAAGTAATTTTAGGGTTTTTATATTTTGGTAATTTTGATGACTGAAATAATCTGGTTTCATCACTTAAATATTTACTCAGCCTTCTCTTCCATGTTTCAGATGAGTAAAAGATCCCTGATAAAAGGATCCTATATAAATTATCAGACAGATTCTTAAATGTGTTCTTAAACTTTCTGCAGACTTTCTGTTCCATAATTTTTTTTCCAGAAAGGTAGCTCTCTCAGAGATTTATAAAATATATTATTATAAGTAATTTTATTAGTAGTCATTTAGGATTGCAAAGTGGTTTGGTTTGTCTCAAGGTGTGGCATTTTATTTGGAGTTGGTTTCATCAATACACTAAAGAATGCAACAGTACTTACTTCTTAAGGAAAATCGAAAGGAAGTTTTGTGCTGTTCTCATGGCTGTTTCGTATGAGTTAGTAATAAGCACATCTTGATCCACCTAAAAATAACAAAATTTATTTTTCTAGTATTTTAGCATGCACAGAAATATAATTTCCAGACCAGCATTTCTCATTTATCAAATAATTACAGCTGACATAAAATTAAAAGGCTTGATTACTAGAGCAACATCATAAAATATTATACCTACAAAGTCATTCCTGTACAAAAAAAAAAATTATGGCTCTTTAAAAAAAACTTACTTTTTTGTTTGATTCCTCGTCTGAATTAGAATCTTTTTCTGTTGATGGCAAATGCACCACACACTGAATAAGCTGCAGAACTAGTGCTGTTACCATCTGAATATACATAGGCTCTCCATCAGTGTCACTGCTGTTTAATCTGTTAATAAGACAGCATTAGCACTAAAACTAAGCAAAAAAAAAAAAATTGTCCTAAATAACATCTTTCTAAAATAATAATCAAAGCTAGGAATCTGTGTTATAGACATTTATCTTGTCATTTACTTCTCTCTTATGCAGTGAAAGATTTGGTCTAACAAAAATGGTACGCATTATTCTCAGGCCAAAGAGATGAACTGAAACAGCTCACAGATGGGACATCAGAGTGTCTGTGAAGTTCAGCAGCAGAAAAATCTTCAGAAATATTTAATAAATCAAACACCTCCATGCAAAGGCACTTACTAATAGGCTTATTCTGTATAATGCCATATCCATTTCCAACACAACATTAAAAAATAGACCAAGCTTGTCATAATAATTTATTACTTATATATTATTTAATGTATCTGAAATGTGCGGGAATTTTAAACAAGAGAAATTAGCGACCATGACCTGGACTGACTTCTACAAGAGTTACACCTATGGTAATCTCAGGTAGCGCAACAGACTATAAATTTCAGCATGCAAGAGTGTCTTTTAAGTTGGTATGACCAGCATGAATACACTCCACCTCACATTTCTCCCCTTCCAAGTGATTTAACCTGATAAATAGTGTGGTGTTTACTACCCATATGTACATCACCACCACTTAATGCTGCCTTTAACAGTATGAAAAGGTGATAATCTCTGACATCATGCTCCCTAAATTATCAAAATAATAACTGTACACAAAACAGATTGCAATTATTATCTTTATAAAGTTATCTTTAACTACTTGTACAGAGAGAATATTTCCCTATAAAATTTTAGGTAAGCTGCACCCTTCATGACTATAGCCACAGACAGGGAATGTCCTCCAACAGGTTAGAGCTAGGACTCTAGAGATAAACAGTGCAGTCATTATGGCCTTGAGACAGTAACTTCCTTATAGTAAAGGTCCCAATTCAAAGAGGGTATCTACCATTTATGCTCCTATGCCTAACACCTTCCTATTTACTAGATCTCTCTGATGTCTATAAACAAAACAATAGGAAATACTAGGAACAAGCACTCATGTTAACATTAGAATTGCTGAATTCAACTTCAAAGTTTCAATGAATTTCTTTTCCTGGATATTTCCTGTTCATCCACCCTGGATCAGACAACCTATTTCATTGACAACTTGTCTGTCTCCAGGGAAAAGATGTATGGAAGCAAGGAACAAAATTAACACTAACAACAAATGTTTTAGAATAATTTGCAGTGTCCAACCTCGATTTTAACTGAAATCCAGTCCAGGTCAGATTCTTTCTCTACTTTAACCTGAAACTATACTATTATTCAAAAAATGCACTGAAATCCATCTGAAGTACTTAAAAGACAGTTAAAGCGAACTGAGTAGTTTCTAAATGAGACTCATTCAAAGGAGTATTAGATTAATTTCATGGAAAGAGTGCTCTGAGCATGTCCTCAAAGAAATTCAGCCAGAATTTTCCCATTAAGCTTTAGGAATGACATTATATAAAATCCATATGAACAGAACCAAAGAATTTTCCAAGAAAAAACCTTTGAATTCATACTAACATTACAGTCATTTACATACTTAGTGAGACAGATAAGATATTGCAATTATTTTGGAAGCAGGCATAAATATGATGGCATAAGAAAGTGATTATTACAAAATACATTTGTCAGACAATTCTGCTCTCACTGTAGAGATTTTGAAATATGAGCCTCTAACAAAACATAGCTTATGGAGTCACAGATTTTTAAAGAACAAGTTAATACTGAAGCCTAAAATCCTACATCTAAAAACCTGTAAATGTTGCTGTCTACAAATTATCAATCTATGTCAGAATTTACCTGAAATTTCTCAAACTCCTCTTGCTGGTTGGTAGTCTTGCAAGGGAAGTGAAAATTTCTTCTAGTATTAACTGTCTATGTTTTTCATACCTGGAGAACACCTATTTAATAGTAACAGAATTATTTAAAAATATTTATTGTTACATAAAATATCACTTGTTAAATAGATTTTAAAAATTATATATAGAAACATACTCTTTACATGACATTTAAATAAATTATATTTAATGCATACCTTGTTTTTAATGCATTGCTGTTTTTCAAAGCAAGCATTTCTTTATAAAATACATAAAACATTTTTCAAATATAGCTTTTAAAAAATCTTCAAATAGCATAAATGTTTAATAGCTCTTAAAAATACCATATGTTTTAAATTTTTCTGCCAATAGTATAATACACTGAAAGTCAAACAGTGTAAAGCTAAGCTACTAGACTCCAGTATAGAGCAAAAGTCAATGGTAACATATATTAAACATGAACACATGTATAGTTTTAGAGCACATTTGAGAAAACTAAGCTTTGATGTTTGCCTGACATTAAATATTAATTCAATTTATGGGATCAGGATTGTAGAGTTTGCCTCTCCCTTTGTTCAGGCAGAATTACTTTTATAAATACTGGAGTACATAATCCTAACAAAGATGAAAAACTTTCACTTGAATAAACACATCTGTGTTGCACTGCAGTTTTCCTGAAAAAAAATTTTATCTGCCCCATGAATTTTTCACATAGCCACCTCTTCTGAGGAAGAGGACTTCTTCTATTATATAGTTCTATTATATATTATATAGAACTGTCCTACTAGTTCTATGGCTTATACCATTGCATAAACTCTAATCTTAACAAAGGAGATAAGAAAAACCACATTAAGATTTCTTAAGACAAGAACAAACAGGTAAGAGGAAGGGGTTTGTGTTTACACTTTAAACAACATAACCAAAATTAAGTAAATTCCTTGGCTTAAGTAGGCTGTTTCTTCCTATAGAGTACTCTGCAAATGGGAGGAGCTCAAGTAGTTTTAATACTGTTCCTAGATTATGATACCAAACTGTAAAACTGTAAAAGTTCTAAGCTCCAATCCCCTACCAGCAAAAATACAGCCTATGTAAATGTCCTAATAACTCTCAGAAAAACATGAAACTGCAAATTAAAAATTACTTACTGCAGTCACTAATTTGATGGCACATAGCTGTAGTTCACTGACATTTTCTACAAAGAAAGGTGTTATTCCCATAGATGAAATCTATCAACAGAAAGAAGTTATTGTAAGTATATTTAACTACCAAATTGATATTTATGCATTTTCACAAGCAGATTATTCATTCATCAGGTAAGGTATTCAACAACATGTATTGATATTATTTACAAATAAAGTTATTAAAGGATATTTTAATACAATCATTCGTGTACAATAAAAGCCATTAAAGATGTCAACATTACTACAGAACAAACTAGTCACTGCTGTTAATAATTCAAAAGTTTGTACTGGTTTCATATTTCATGTCATTGAGACAATTACACTTTACAGTCTCTGGAAAAAGAAAAAAATTCTCAGACAAAAATTTTTCTGATAAAACTTACTTGAAGAATAGTTGTATCAGTGAGAAGCTGTATCTCTAGCAACTCAGACAAACTGCTGACAATGTCACAAACTTTGTTATATAACATCACTATAACTCTTTGCTTGTGGGTGGAACACTTGGCACGTTTTGCTTTTGAACTTAAAACACCACCTAGAAAATAAAAAATATCTTTAATTTTTTCAGTATTTCACATCAGATATTAAAAAGATGATCATCTTCCTCAAAAAATGTCTCCAAAACAAGTCCATGACTACAGCTTTGTAAATGAAATTTATTACAAAAGAAAAACTATTTAGTAAAATCAGCTGGAAAGCAAGAATTTCATATTTTCATAATTGCTTTGAATTCTGGATCCAAGATTCTTAAAACCATTCTTGAATACCTGTACCTCAAGATATGCATATGACAACAAAATGCAAAACATTTAGCATACTAACCACCATGAGGATCCACTCTATACACAGGATCATATTGAGGATAGAGAGTGTTCTGCAAATGAAATTTTGTGTATTGAATAACTCTTTCTATTACGTCTTCAATATATACAGCTTTAGGCATATTTGGTGATGTCATAATATTGATAGCGGTAAGACAAGCATCAGCAGATTTTGTCACTCTCTCCATAATAAGATCTCTCCATAATCTCTCCTCATCTTCAGTGTCATTGTTCTGTAACAGGTGATAAAAAACAAGATAGTGTGAATAAAAATTTAAATCTTTTTCCTTACCAAGTAAAAGATAACATTATTTTAATATACTTACATACACACACATAAAAAATGCAGTATTTCCTTTATGATACAAAAATAGTTTGGTTTAGAAATCAACAAATGTTTGTTTTACTAGCAAAAGGTTTGTAACCCTAAGTTACACATCTTCAATATCTCACTGTGTTCTTCTGGTAAAACACAAAGAAGCTTTCTGTGTATCATTGGGGAGCTCTATGAAGGAAGACTGTCACATTCTCTACTTAAGAATGATGTACCTTAATCAAAATCTACACTCATTCATCTAGTGTTTTCTTCAGTGGCCTATACATACCAGTTGCTGCTTTGATAAGTAATTTTTGCCACTAGAGAGAATTCTTACACAAAAAGACTGTTAAGTCACAAAAAACTCATGAGAATACAACTTTCTCCAGGGACCAACTCATCTATATCAATGGGTTTAAAACATGTTGTGGATACTAAAAAGCTCCTGGGCAGAGGATTTTTCCTTCTCCTTCATTTCTGTGGGAAACTTCTAGTTTGCTATGCAGACTATGTAAATAGTAAGATAGGTTTTTTGTAAACAATCTCGTATCTAGTGTTTTTCACTTATGTTATGGTGTTGTAACAATAATAAACATTCATTCTCTCTCTGGACTCGCTTGTGGCTGCATCTCTGAATTCCCCCTAAGTCTGCTACAACATGTCTTATCAAATACGATCATCTAAGAACTCAGTGATCCTTGGGGGTCCCTTCCAACTCAGCATATTCTGTGATTCTGTGATTTAGATTTAGCACAAGGTATGGAATCTCTGTGTTTCTGTGTTTGCACAAGTTATAAAAACAAACATACATGAGGGTAATTATGACCACGCAGCACTACTGAAATATTGTAATAATGTTATTAATAGCAAAACCAGGTGAAATTTTTAATAACTTCTCTGGTACAGAGAAAAATAATCTTTCTTGCCTGTATAAAAGCACAGGATGTTATATTTCTTCCACTGTGGAAGGGATGTTTTATGGACACGTAGAAAAGTAGAAAAAAAATGCCCAATAGTGCAAGTTACACCAGTTACCATGAATATTTCAGGATGAAACTATAATATTTAAAATTAAGTCAAAAGATAACCTAATTGCTCCCAATACATTTACTATAGTAAAACATACTGAAATAATATAAAAAATAGATTTTTGCTTCAAATCTTAAAATTTGGCAATCTTTTAAGCACATACATATAAAATCAGGAATTCCTTTCACACACACACACAGTGTTTGAAACTATCACTATATGGGACTCAAGTGAAGAAAACCCTATTCTACACAATGGTGTGAAACGATGTAATTTGAAAACTCACATGGTTAAGTAATGTGGAAAGCTTTGATCCATCTTGAATATTCTTCTCCAAAATATTCAAGACTTTTACTGTTTTATCTGTTGAGAGCTAAAACAAGAAACAAAACACATTAAACAACTGTAGGAACATAAAGGCTTCCAAATTGCGGAAAAAAATGTCCAATCTAAGTATTGGATCTTGACTTGTCTGGTTTCTGACACAGCATGATTTAGAATGCTGATAATAGAATTAAATTAGTGAAAATATGTTCTAAGACTGCAATCAAACTTCATTTTCAACCAGCAAAATACATAGAAATGTATTTAAAATTGCATAACTGTAATTAATGTTGTATAGTTATATGTTTTTGCATTTGCTTCTAGAAACAGAAATTTACCAAATCCGAGTATCAATCCCAAATTCTAACTGATTATATAGATATTTATTAAGACAAAATCCAAGTTCTATGGACAAGCAGAAATAAAATTCCCTGATACTTGAGTTCTAATAAAAAGGAAGTGTATTCTCAATAACTGTATTAATTAAAAAAAACTAGCATGTTGAAAAATGTAACTCAAGTTCACTTACTGATGTTCTACAGAATTGTGATTAAATAACCTGTAGAATATGCTAAACTCCAGGGGAATCAGTTTCATTCATCCAGATACTATTTGTGCTCACCTTTAGAAGCAACAAAATTCTAATTTTATGCATACATGTAAGTATATATGTGATAAAAACAGGTAACAGAGGTTAAGGGTGAGAACTATCAGGAAACAGAAACACTCAGGCTAATATCATGCTACAAAGGAAGGTAGAGAGAACAAAGAGCCATGAAGAACATCTAAATTTCAGATTAAAGAAAACTCTTCAGAGTGACTTGTATAAGTGGCTTCACAGACACTTCATAAGCATAATAAATGGTCATGAGGAGGTAGAGTAAGAATTTAATACAAGACTGCCCAAAGCCAAGAGTTCTAGGAAGATAAGGAAAGGAAGAATATTGCTTCTAAAGGTGTGATACCAACAGTTTGTGCCAACAGAAAGTTCCCTTGAACAGAAGTTGGGAAGAGTATGGCAAAGAAATCACAATATGCAGTCTACAAAAAATTAATCTTATTATCAGCTTGAGCATTAAATCTTTTAAGTTTGAAAGGACTCTTTGAAGAGAGGAAGGTAGTGGGCAACTCAGTGTGACGCTGGATGGACATCATGTATTTACGTTGCACTAATGGCATATATCAGCAAGGGTGGATTTTTTGACTTTGCCAGCAGGTTCTGTTTTACTGTGGTTGCTCAACAATAGCTGTAAGGAGCAAATTATGTGCTTTTGTGAAAGTAGATTAATTATTAGATTTTACTGTTCAGGCATGTGTTACCTATTGGCATATAGTGCTCTGAGTCAGCCCTAACACAGAGGACCATTTAACAAAAATGTCTTGGCTTCAGAGAGTAACAGTTGAGATGTGGTAACTTTTTAAGCACTTCAGCAGAAGCACAATTGTTCACAGTATTTGTCACAGGTACACCTGAAGAGGGTGGAATATTGGGGCACAAGTTTTTGTATGGTTAACAAAATTAAATGTTCAAAAAGAGTTAAATACTGTGAAGATGTACCTTGTCCATAATGCCCATTGCCTTGATTTTTGCAGATTCACTACCCAACTCACTAAGCTGATGCTTTCCCAGTAGCAATTCTTGTGGAATCTCATCATCATCACCTTAAAAGAAATTAATTAAAAATTAACAATCACATTTCTAATAAGACTTCAAGGAAACCAGTATTTTACAGTCAATATGAAAAAGCCAACTGAAGAAAAATAACTCATTTTCCAAGTAGCTAGCATATAATAGTTCCATCTAATGAAGACTGATGATGACAACTTTTGGTGGTGTTAAAATGACTACTTGTTAAATATGACTGAAAGTCATATATTAAAAATATTTTTAATCCAAGGTTGTAGACACCATAGCTGTAGTGATTTGCTTATGTTCCTCCCTTTGTTCTAGTTCTAAAAAATTAATGAATGATCTGTTATCCATTTCAAAATAAAGTCATGTTGGTCAACCTGAACTACTTCATCAGACACTTATGCTAAACTGGCTTAGTTTCTACTGAAATGGATAAGGAGCATATAGTGATTCAGTGCCTCGTCCATAAGAGAATAAGCACTCTGCTGCTGAGTTGAATAAGCAATCTCTGTTGGGCCAAAGGCCACAACAGAGGCAAAATTATGTGCCTCAGAAATTACTGGTGTATTTGGTGTGTATGTCCAGGTTTTGGTAGCGGGGGGACTACAGGGGTGGCTTCTGTGAGAAGCTGTTGGAAGCTTCCCCCATGTCTGGCAGAGCCAACGCCAGCCGGCTCCAGGACGGACCCGCCACTGGCCAAGGCTGGGTCAATCAGAGATGACAGTGATGCCTTGGGGATAACATAGTTAAGAAGAAAAAAAGTTATTGCGCAGATGTAATTGGGGCCAGAGGAGAGTGGGGTGAGAATATGAGAGGAACAACTCTGCAGACACCAAGGTCCGTGCAGAAGGAGGGACAGGAAGTGCTCCAGGCACCAGAGCTGAGATTCCCCTGCAGCCCGTACTGGAAGACCATGGTGAGGCAGCTGTGTCCCTGCAGCCCAGGGAGGGTCACAGGGATGCAGAGATACATCTGCAGCCTGTGTAGGAGCCCATGCCAGATCAAGGGGAGACCTAAGAGGAGGCTGTGACCCCATGAGATGCCTGTGCTAGAGCAGGATCCTGGCAGGGACCTGCAGACCAATGGAGAGAGAAGCCCACATTGGAGCAGGTTTCCTGGTAGGACTTGTGACTTTGTGAGGGACACATGCTGGAGCAGGCTGTGCCTGAAACCGAACCCGTGTAAGAGTGACCCACGTTGCAGCAGTTCGTGGAGAACTGTAGCCCTTGGGAAGGACTCATGTTGGAGAAGTTCATGGAGAACTGTTTCCCATGGGAGGGACCCCATGGTGGAGCAGGGGAAAGACTGACTCCTCTCCCAGGGCAGTGGCAGGAACAATGGGCGATGAACTGACCATAAACCCCATTCCTATTTCCCTGTGCCACTGGGAGGGAGGAGGCAGAGTTGAGAAAGTCGGGGGATGGTGTTTTTAAGGTCTTATTTTACTTCTCATTATTCTGTTCTGATTTTGTTAGTAATAAATTCAATTAATACCTCTAATTCAAGCCTGTTTTGCCCATGATGGTATTTGATGAGTGATCACTCCTGGTCCTTATCTCAAACCATGAACCCTTTGTTAAATTTCCTCTCCCCTGTCCAGCTGCAGAGGGGAGTGAGAGAGAAGCTTTGGTGGGTGCCTGGCATCCAGCCATCTTACGTTAGCATTCTTTACAAAGATATGTTTGACAGAAGATACCCTAATGATGTCCCAAAGAGGTATCCTTTCCACTCCAGGGGACTATTATATGTCTCATTGTGATTTATGTCCCTTTTGGATTCTGCAGGGAGGAAGGAGGATATTCTTCCTGTAGTAGCAAATGAAATTGGAATGATAAAGGCCTCCACTAAAGGTAGAAGCCATATAAATGCAGTATAAAGCAGTGTGTTTCACAGGCAATTAAATCACAAAGAAGGAAGTTTGAAATACTGAGGTGCAAATTCCTTTCTTGTGTTTTTAATTGGGGGAAGCATTTTGAAAATTTCTGACATATTACCAAAAGCTGTAAAATCCATGTCTTCTAAATTTTCCAAAATATTCTCTATTGAAGCAGCAAATCTTTTGAAAGTAGAAGAATCCATCATTTCTGGTGAAAAAGAAATATATATATAATTATTTTATATACAAACCAGAAAATACAAACTATAGAAAATAAATATTCTAAAATTACCTTCAGGTGTTAGTTTAGGTTCATAAGCTTTCCTCTTCTTTTGTTTTTCTTTTTTCTTCATTTTTCTAGCTACTAATTAAGAGAACAAAGGATTGTTTACACTTTCATGCTTATATTCAATATTGCATGTAAAGATGTTTATTTTTAAATGTTTAACGTATCCTTTAAAAATGAACTAGTATTATGGAAGAAATTATTTTTTTAAAACAATCAGTTACCCTCACTGAGGCTAGGAAGAGGAGAATAATCATCCATCTCAGAGTCATTGGGACTGCGATTACGATAACGGCCACTACCAGAAGTCCTCCTTCCTTCATGACAATAACCACTTCTCCTATGGTCACCAGAACTTCTTCTATCATGTTCTTCATACTCCCAAGCTTCATCTCTATCCTTTTTATATCTTTTACGAGAAGCTAGAAATAAAATGCATTTTCATTATAAGGACAAAAATTCTACTTTTAATAGCTCAAAATTATACATTTGCAAGTTAAACACTATCATATAGATGTTCTGTAAAACAAGCAAACATTCTAAAACTATCATATAAAAATATGTTATGGCATTATTCTAACAATTTCTTTTGAATTACATGAAAAAAGTACCTAAAACTGGGAAAGATGAGCAAACATTTAAAAATGAAAATTTACAGGGCATTTGGCATTTTAAACAATGTCAGGAAAGTAGAACAAATCAAAATAAGTTGCATCCTTTCATAAGAGAACACCAAAGTTGTCTAAATTCTGACTATTATTGGGTGTCCATGTTCCAATTCAGTGATTGCTTTGCCCATCTAACACAGTGAGTTCCAATGAGACTTGGCAACCTAGTTACTTAAAGATATTCTGTTTTGCCAAGACAACTAAAATTTTGTCTTGATATATATTGCAGGAGATTCAGTGTAAAAGAGAAAGCTGGAGTCACAATCCTGGGCCAGGCAGCAAGTATATACCACAGAAGGTTATTAAAATCAGTTTTCAGTCAGGACCAAAAAGCCTCGCACAACTGAATGTTGAAAAACTGAGAAATATGTTCTATACAAAACCAGAAACTTGGTGGAAATAAAGTGTGTGTGTAGAGGAGAAAGGAGAGTTCTTTGTTTTCAAATATAGTCCTGAAGGGCAAAGAGTGCTAAGATGTAATAGAAAAAGGATATGGAGAAAGGAGGTAACTTCATCCATTAAATCAACCAACTCTCCATTATCTAAGGTAACAGGAAAGCAAAGAGATGTCTAACACAGTCTTTGCTATGAAGATCAAAATGGCTCCAAAACATTACATTCTAGACTAGAAGAGTTTATTATTCATGTGAACTTGCATATAACAGCCCTGACATCTCTGTGTCTCTACCAAAGCCTCCTGAAGTTTAGAAAGGTAGGACTGTATAGAGGGTTGTTTGAACAAAATGGCTCCAAGCATTCAGACAGAACTGGAACAGAATTGACAAGTTCTTTCCGCAACCCCAGTTTATTGAGAAGAATAGGAAATGTACCAGGATATAGTCAATAGTCAGCCCAGGCTCAGAACTAATGAAACCAATACTGAGTGAGAGGTGATACTGATGCTCTGCACTGCACCCTAGAGGGCTTCCACTTTTGAAAACTTCCGCACAGAGGTGGTTCAAGTGTTAAAGGTAATAACTTAGTTCATGTTTTTGAAGCTGTTCTGCTTATGGGTCAGACTTGCTTCTGGAGGCAGTACAATCATGTTCACAAGGCCTGAGCTACTAACACTCAATTTTAAAATGGTTGAGAGTTAACTGCAACTGAAGAAACAAAGAGCTGCCTGGGATAACTGAGGTGAGCATATTAGAGAAGAAAAGTAGGGGGTTTATGGGAAAAGACTTTACACATTTCAACTGATTCTTTTCCCCCATGAGGCACTATTTTGTGGAGGTAGATGAAATCTGTCTCCACAGTTTACAAATCATCAGTATCAATTTATGCTCTGTAGGACAAATTCTGACCCCAGCTACATCTCCATGAGAAAAGTAACTTCCAATATTGCTTTCCAGCAGAAATTTAAACTGATCAGCTTATCAATGCTGCACAACAAAATAGAATGTGTTACAGTTGTGCTGGCTCTGCAAGGCAAATAACATGAACATGAGAATAACTATTCACAATCAATCATTGCTCTACAAAGCTTATTTTGAAGCAGAAAAAATGACTAAAATGTAAGTACTAATAATATTTCAAGAGTTATTATTAATTTTATACATAGACTACTCAGAATATAAACATCCACTTTCCTTCTAAATTCTGCCATTTATGCAATAACACATCACTCATTGAATGAGATTTAATCAATTTTTAATTCTCATAATTTAATTTAATGAAATGCCCTTTCTTCATGAGATACTGAAAGAAATTTATCTTCTTCTATAAAAATAACTTTCATATTTTTAAAGTTCAATTTTGGACAACCAAAAGACTTCTGAAATACATATTTGTAACACTACAAATCTATTCAGTCTATATGTCACAGATCTTTCATTCTCTTGATCATTTTGTCTTGTTTTACCTGAATGCAGTTTTACAGTATCCTTTGAGAAATATTATAATTTTTTTTTAACCCAGAGGTCCTCAATGAATTGTTTGGAAAGATGGCCAGATCTCTTGAGTGGATATAATGAACCTAGAATCCCTTAAAGCATACTGTGAAAGTTTTCCATAATTTACTCCACATATAAGAATTTCAACAGCCACTGGGGCTTATATGTATTACTTACATTCAAAAGCTTCTTCACTGTCATTGTCTTCATCAGAACTGATTTCAGCATATTTTGGTTTCTCATTAACTGTGCTACGTTTGCGCTTGTTCATTTTCACACGTTCACAAAGTGGCATGGTGGATTCAATTTCTGCCAGGAGATCAGGAGGTAATTCCTTTAACACTGACTGATCTATGCTACCTATTAGTGAAGAGTAAGAAGAACAAATGTGAACCTGAAGATAATAATAAAGGCTCAACACTACAGTCCTTTCTCAGGAACTGCTTAAATTATATCCACTAATAAATATTAGCGCAGTGAGATATACTTGGATGTATTTGACAGCCCTTTCTAAAGTTGCCTTTATTGTTCACACTGCAACTAGAAATTAACATAACACATTGCATACACATCTCCTTCAATAAAATATTTTTTTAGGCATATAAACAAATTCAAGTTGGTGAATTTCCTTTGTAAAAAGACATTCTTGTTTTATTTCCACAAAATTTAGTCTTATTTTGGTTTATTCTCTGATTTCAGCAGATTTTCTAACAGTGTATGTAATTTAAGGATTCATTATGCCTAATTAGCAGTTCTGTTTATTCTCATTCAAATTATTTAGTGTACACAAGACAATAATCTTCCTATTTCCAGCAGTTAGAGACAATCTATGGCAGAATCTGTGGGGTCTTATCCCTAAATACAGACAAAATCATTGACATATCAATCTCTGTTTCAGATTTTCTTACCTCTTATTAGTAGTTTTATAATGTAACCCAAATTTTTGCTTGATTTTGTTACAAAGCATAGTTGAAATATTTCCATTTAATATAGAAAACCAGCAAGCTGAAACACATCGGGTTTCTTTTCCACAGAGGTAAATACTTAGATATCATCACATGATTCTCAGCACATTTTGAAACTATGATTAGGTCCATATAGTCAGTATAAAGGAATTTACAGTCAAAATATTTTACAAGTGACACAAGGAAACCAAATTAATTCAAAAGTATTTCTTGGGGGTTTGTTTGATGTCTTATCTTTATTTATCAAAGAACCTATTGCACAGATTTCAAGATTATTGGACTAAACTGTTAACCTTTTTCCAACAACAGAACAAATGCCTTTGTCATAAGTGCTCATCTCTCCTTCCCAAGAAATAGAGAGAAAATCACCTGCCAATTGCTACACACACACACACAAATTCTCCAAGAAATCATCTTCTGGATGATAATTCATTTTTAAATTACATTAACTATATCACTAACATAACTTTCTAAAATTTATTTCCATTTTTAGACAAATATTCCATCTTCTAATCCAAGTTTAGTCCATCCCCTCCTTTAAACAACTTTAACTGGAATTAGAAGAGCCTGAATAAGAGAAAAGAGTTTCCCGCAATAAAATGTTTTTAAAGTCTCATATATTACTGGTTTCACATATCTCTACAATGAAACTAATGACCAGAACATTATTTTTCTATAATTCTCAGGTATATTCATCAAGTCATCCCATTTAAGTGCATTTTAAAAAGGATTTAACTTAAAATATTGGGGTTTTCAAACTGAGGTAGGAAAAGTTATTTGAGGATAGCAAAAGTTCTTCCTCCTTCCCCCATGCTGTAGTCACTCTTATTTATTTGCTTTAAATTTCTGTCCTTTGATAGTCACCACCTGACAAAGTTCTAAAATTCGCATTATTGTTTTTAGAAATGCTAGAAAACATTTCACAGTGTGGTTTACCATGGTGCTTTGAAATGATTAGTCTCTGTGGACTGGGCACTAGGTTGAAGGTAGGCAGAAATATGACAGCATGGACAGATCAGTTCCTCTGTGCATATCAGCAGCTGACTGGATGCCAGCCAGATCTAATCTGGATGCTGCGTAGCCATGTCTGAGCAGTGGTATTCCTGCATTAATACTCTTTGCATGCCTATGCGATGTCTGAAGAGAGTTAGCATACATTCAGCCCCAGACTAGAGGAAAATTTGCACATACATGTTCAAGAAAATTTCCACAGGTGAAATTGCTAGAGGGCCTCAGATCCTGGGTTATTTTAACATGTATTCTCCATGCACTGTTGGTAATTTCATTGAAATCACAGGGACAATACACCAGAGCATAAAGCCTATAGGAAATCTGGCCAAATATACTGCAAAAACCAGCCGCAAGTAAAGGAACAAAAGTTGCGTTATGATTCATATGGATGCTTAAAAGCTAGATGGGCTAGATGTACTTACACTAGCAGGAGTATTTTTCTACAAATATATCCTTAAGCCTCTCCTAGTCTACAACGAAAAGTAACTTTAAAAACAGAATAATTAGTAAGACAGATTGCTTGGAAAGGAAATAAGAAAAGGAAACAAATCAGTAATGGATTGTATACCAATCTTGGCAAGAGTTCCATAACCAAATTCTAATTCAATTCAATTTCAAACTCAGTTTTAAAACTATGCCTGAATGTTTCATGATGTAATTTTAAGATTGTGAACATTTTGAGGAACTGTTAGAACAGAATTCATTCTTATTTTCCTTATACTGTACACAAAGAACATATCAATAAGATAAAAAGTGATATATTTTAAGTAAGAAAACCCAAAAAACCCACCCACCAAAACAAGTAGCAAAAAATCACAAGCTACTACTTTCATACCTCTTAGGAATATCTATTCTTGCTTTCCTTATTGATTTTGTTCTGGAGGTAGAACACTACTCAGTCTTTAAAAAGAAGTCAATTACCACAGAGTTAATTATACATCAATGAAAAATAAAAATGCAAGTACTGTAAATATTTGGAAAAATAACTATTTCCTTTTCAAAAGTTCTAAGTATTCTATGTTCTCCAACATAATTTCAACTAATGCTTAAACTGCACTCTCTCCTGTTACAGATATTTCAGATGACAGTATAAGCTTCACCCTTTTTTTTTTATTAGGGAACATGAAAAGCTTTCTTGAATAAAGATGGGAATAGCAGAAAAGAGAACAATAAAATTATTACAAAGAGCTCCATAATCTATCTATTAAGTGTTTTTGTCACATTGCTCCCTGGAATGAGTCTGCTGCATGCCCAGTTTCCTTAGCTGCTGAGGATTGTAAATAACCAAATCTAAAAAGAGCTTTACTCATGCAGTACACAGGAGTTAAGCATGACTGCACATGTATGAACAATTCTGATATACATGGAAAAGGACTCCTTATCCTTTCTGAAGAAATTCAGGGATATTATATACTGTGAAACTTCAGTCAAGATTTAAAAAATATTTTACTTTATTACTTATGTTATTTTGAGTCAGGGCAACCCAATCTTCACTAGAAACATCTTACTAAATTCCATTTTTATAGCTCCATATTTTATAATAAATGTACTATTTGTTGAGAGTAGTAGAGAAATACTTAAGATATCCAGTTCACCATAAGAATCCAGTCACATGGCAACAAACATTAGGTTATAAACCCCATACTAATGTCTTTTCAGTTTACAGGATATTTTTCAAAAACATTTAAAAGACAATAGAACACAAAACCATTTGAAGGCATCTACAAAAACATGTATGATCAACTTAAGTTTTTCAATTTGTTTAAGTTGGCGAAGAGCTGGTACTTACTTTCCTGTTACTCTACTTTCTGAAAAATTTTCCTTGTCAACAGAATAACTCAATTTTTTGCAATGTGCGTGATCAGCATATATGGTATGCCTGAAATGGACTATAGGCATCAGTGTTCTTCAGACATCACTTCAGTATACTCTCAAAGCTGCTGCAAATATTAAAATAAACAAACAAAACCCACAAAGAATGCCATCGCAACCAAATCTTTGTTCCACTGTAAGGAATCACAATGCTGATAAACTCCACATTAGTGAAACTGAAGGATGAATCAGAGTAGCTGTAAGAACAGTTCATATTGAAGAACCACGTACATGAACAACCACTTCTTCAGTGCTTTTCCAAACCTATGCAATGCTGTTCATGAGTTACTAGTTGCTTGCCGAAGGAAGAACATATGCTTGGTTTTATTTGATTGCTATTATCAAAAGATTTCTTAGAGAAGATATTCTAGAATCTTCAGCTGTTAGTGAATATCCACTGACCATCAAGATGCTTGTTGCTCACCAACCAATCCTTGACAAAATATAATACAGCTAAAAACCAGCCAGAGAAACTCAGCTAAAAATGAGGTCTATAAACCTCCTCCCATATTCTATTTTAATCTGGGAAGCTTTTCAAAGGGTTTTGCCATGTACAGTAAAAAGAGTTCTATAAACGTCTAGTGGGTATAGTATTTCCCTTCTTCATGTATGGCTTAAGAAAAGAATGGCAAGGCACAGATCTAATTCAAAGTTCAGCATTGCTTTTTGTTCATAACTTGATGGATGGTTTCAAGTTTGTACAACAGTCTTTAGCTAATATTTATGCAAATCTAATCTTTAGAATTATCCAAAATCACTTTGCCTTGAAGTCAAATAGATCTCCCCGATTCAGGCAGATGCATCCATCACCAGAATGCCTTCAAGAGAGGTTGAACATAAAAAAAAAACCCCACCAAAAAACATAACATTATTTTTGAAATTTATTAGATCCATTCAATATGGAAAGCACAGCTATATTTTGACACAACAATTAGCGTGTTCATATTAGTTTCACCTGGCTTGATATGGTAACTTCAAACAAGCAGCTATGGAAAAGGAGATGATGCTTGCTGACACTTAGGTCAACTTTCCAGGATCAGAGAGGCTGTTCCTGCCATAAAATTAAAACCAAATCTTCTCAGTAATGATTTATTTTGCTTTTCAAACTATGGAAAGCAGATATATGGTTTACATTTTGCTGTAATTTCCTATTAACTGACAAGTCATCAAGATTCAAAAATATTTATAAACTTAAACTCTGATTTGCGACTTCCATAAGAGATGGTTAGTACAGTGGAAACAATCCATATCACTTTGCTTATATGATTACTTTGAAATAATCATGACATCAAAATTTCCTGTTTGCACATACATCTATTGCAACAAATGAACAAGTGCTTGAAGAAAAACTGCCCCTGAAGTTCATTTAAAAACTAAGATTATGTTAATGAAGTCTTGCATAAATTAGCTTCCCATAAATACTCTTTTCTATTTCTGTGTGCTAATACTTTGTAATAAGCAAAGCTGCAGTTAATGCAATTTCATATTTGTAATCTATATATACCTCATATTTTAAATTGCAAATTTTTCCACATATCAAGACATTATAGAAAAAAACACACAAGGGTTTAAGAAGGAACAATGACACTTGTTTGGGGTGTGGATATGAATCTTAACTTTGTATTTCTCCGTGTTTAGAAATTTAAGTTTAGCCACTTCCCACATTCTGGAACTTCAACACTAATGAACTGCCACACATCTTCATTTTGACAGTAAAAATAAAAACTTACATATTACAGCTCAATTTTGCCCTCCCCTCACTCCTTTTTAGTCACAGAAGACATTAACTGCTTACTGGACTCTTCTTATTTTGCCAATGACTAGTATATTCAGTCTTGCCGTTATTCCCCAGATACCAAGCTCACCTTACATGTCCTCTCTGAGTATTTGATAAAAGGATGTTCCAGTGATTTTAGGTCTACCTCCCTTATGGATGACTAGCTTACTGTCTAACTCTTTCAAGTTATTTTGGGTCACCCCTATAACTACACTGATAAAATGTCCCGTGTCAGACATATATACAGGAAGGAAAGCAGTTTCTTTCTGGATTAGCTCAACCAACCTTCAAACTCTGCTAAATCAAATAAAATATACTCTTACTCCATAACAAGAGTGCTGCCTTCTTGCTGTTGGATAGCCATATCATTATAACTACAAGAGTAGAGACTCACAGCTTAATTCTATTACAACCACTCCTGCAGATAAGGTTCTATTTTAGATTAAGAACTAAAAGAAAAAAGAGGGGATAAAAGTACTTCTCTGCTTTATAAAGATGTTTGGAAAATAAACACTCTTTAAAAATAGCTAAGTACTGTTACAGTATAGCACTCAGGCACTACAGTGCAAAGGGCCACATGACTACCTGTGATTGATGAATGGCTTACTGGTTATGATGCCTTGAAGTGGCTACCCGAAAACGGAGGCTAGACAAGATTAAGAGAATAAAAGCAGGTATTTATTTGAAGGGCCTTCAAAGGTACACCTTGGGCAGTCAAAAGCCTCCACCCAAGATGGACCCTGGGTCACAGGTTTTTCACACTTTTATAAGTTTGGTCCATTTGCGTATCAGGGTTAATTCTCCAATTATAATTTCAGGTAGTGATGTAATTACCCCAAGTTTTCTCCCCCTTTAGAGGCTTTAGTTTACATATTTTTGGGCCTGGAACAACAAGGTATCCTTGGGTTCAGGCCCAGAGAGGGTTTATGTCTAACTAGCATGAGAGAACAGTAGCTAACAGGCTGTAAGAAGTTTCAGAGTTACATACAGGATTTGAAAAATATAAAAGTTAAAACCTAAGGCATCAGTTAAAGCTGAAAATTTTCAGCTATCCCTTAGTGTGAAAATTTAATTACATCCTTTCCATTGTGCTCTCCCTTAAAATGCTCCGTTACATCTTTACATCTCAGTCTGTGGTGATCAGTCCCCTGCTCACCAGCATCACACTACTCCAAATAATTCTGTTTTAAGAACAGAAGGGGAAACACAGGGAAAACACTATCCTTTTATCAAAATGGAATTTAAGGCATGAGGAAAGTACATCTGCTCATAAGACAGAAGTTACACTTTTATCTCAATACCATATCATCAGCTGAAACACACCATCAAGATGAATACTGATGAAAATAATCTGAGTATTCATACATTTACTTTTCTCTTTCCCATTCTCTGCCTTAAGGTTTGTGGAAGGTGTGGAAGGTATGGCAGGAGCATCTCCTGGCAGGAGGGAGAGAAGTATTGTTCGGAAGTATGTCCTATATCATTCCATAGAACCTGCTTGAACACCTTTCAAAATAATTTTTCCTCATCTACTCTAATACAGGCACAAAGGGAAAGCTCTAAGCCTTGAGATAAGCAAAAGGAGAGGTTCAAGCTCTCTGATTATATTCCAGTCCTTAGCTCTGACTTTGAAAAATGGGACACAGTCAGGTTGGTGGGTCAGAGAAGAATCTGGACACAGAAACGGAATAATTCCATGATGTAGTAGGTGTCATCATTAACCATGGCTAAGCAGCACAGATTCAAAAATAATTTTTTAATTGCACAAAGTACTCTTAGAAGAAAGAAATTTTTGACAGAGGGAAAAGATTTCCAAAGAGCACCCTGAAGGATCCAAACAAAGATCAAGGAACATACCCAATACATATTCTCCAAAGATGCCAAGAAGCATGAGAACTCACTTTACATTGATATAAATTATTTCCTCAAGCCATCTGATTTCTGCAGCAACTATAGCCACAAGTTATTTTATTCCTTATTGCTATTCCCTGACTTCTCATCTTTATAAAAATTGATAAAAGAAGGCTAGAGTAGTTTTGCAAGATACTTCAGAAAAAATATAGCAGTACTCAGAGTAAAATGGAACAAGACCAACAATTGAAATAAATGCAGTGCTGCACAAAGAACCTCACTTTTATGAATCTACTATTAATGCCTGTAATCTGAAATTTATGACTGATGTATTTTCCTAACCGTGTATTCTGATTAATTTAAAAACTGAGCCATGGGGCCTCACCTAAGAAAAAAGATCTTCATTAAATATAATCAAATCAAACCTCAATTTTTCTTCTCATCAAACTCCTATATAATCAATATAGTACAACCAAGATCTTTGCGGAGAACAAGCAAAACAAATTCCATTATTTATATCTGTTTTGTGACTATAGGCACATCAAAATAATCTGCTTTTTCCTTGCTCTATCATGGAAAGATTCTCATCCTTTATCACTGAAAATATCACATGAAGGTATTCTTGTTTTACTTCTTCAAAGTAACTTAATTATATTAACAAAAAGAACAAAAAATTGCTGATATTTTAGCTTTTAATATAAAATACTATAGGAAATACTCAAAAGATAATTGAACAATAAGCATATTTAAGTAACCTTTATTTGTTGCGAACAACAATTTGGTAATTTGAAGAACAAAAAAGGTCTCATCTTTTTCTTTTCTGTTCATTGGTTATATTACCATGAAGCAAAAATAAATTGCAAATTTCAAGTAAATAGTTTAAATTTTCCTACACAGAAACAGTCACTTAAAATGGTTGAAAATGTTGAGCAACAGAAAAGTTCATTTACCAGAAGCAAATGTGAGGGTTTCCCTTATTTGTATTTTGTCAAATTTACCCTTTGTCTAGAAGAAAATTCAAACCAAAAATTTTGATCACATATCCCCGCACATATGCCAAGAAATAACATCCATATTTAGATACTTACTTATGCACATGAACAAGTCAGCACTGCATATTGTAATATCAAACAAATTGCTGGCCCACATTTTTACATATTGCAATGCATTGTTGCAAAAATAAATTATGCAAAATAGCTTCTGCTTTTCCCAAAAATAAGAGGAACCTGATCAATCATCCATACCCATGAACCAAAGGCAGTTTCAGACTTTCAATAAATTGCTCTGACAAATTAGGTAATAAATTTCTATCACTTACATGTACCAAAATAATTTTTCAAAAGTGAACTAGTTAAACAATGCACTCCTAAATCTGCAAACAAAACAACATTATTTCAGATGAACCAAAGAACAATGAAATTATTAGATTTAGTCAAGTTTACTGTTGCTGCTAAAAGTAGGTGTGCAAGAAGTAAATTTCACTCTTAGTATCAAGAGAAGACTTAATAACAACTGTGAGAGCAAGAAATCAAAATATTTACCTTAGTGGCAAAGACAAAAATAGGAAATAACTCAAGCAGCTTCCGGGCAAAGCAGTGTGCTGAAAATGTCTCCTATTGTACTGGCAACAGATCAACACAAGAAAGGACTCCAGTGTGCAACTGCTGAATTCCTGCTGTCTACCTGATATCAGTTTATCCAACATCTACCAATAGTAGTTTACCCAACATCTACTTCTGAAAAACTAACATCAAAGACAAAGGCCCCAGAGAGTATGTACAATGCCCACATATCCCAGCACACTTTTTGGAATAGAAGAGATGCACCATACCTAAAAAAATAGGAACAATCCATGCTAGAAAACCAAGATCTTGCCAGACTACTGGATTTAACTGATGTTATTTATAGATGTTATATATATATAAAATATATATTTACGCCTCAAATATTTTTCAAACCATGTACCTATTCATTCCAGACAGGAGAAAAAAAAAATTAGAGCTAAGTGAACAAAGAGTATAATTAAATGGATCCTTTGCAAACCCAACATATCTTTAAATGGTTCTAATGTCACAAGGAACACCCAGCTCCTCTTCTAGACTAGATAAGCTGAAAAGAGGTAGTCACCAATATCTCAGAAAAGAGGAAAATCAGGAAAATTGTATAATTCTCATGAAAGTGATGTTTATTCTACAAATTCAGTTAGAGTTTAAGGGAAGCTTTAAAGACTTCAGCTGTAAACTATTAAATATATCCTTTACTTCTCTGAAATGTGGCATAATTTACTAGAGAACTTCAGAGAAAGTTTTAACACGCTTGATCCATCTGGTAGTATATGCTTATGCAAGATGCCTAGTGAATTATTACTCTGGCCCTTCCACATGCAAATGCAGTTGCTACCAGGAACTCTAAGAGTGATTCCAAATTTCAGATTTGTGGAATTAGGACTTTCACAATGGTTATCTTTACAAAAGGACAATCTGTAGTAAGCAATCTGAGTTCCAGGAAATATGCTTTTATTCCAGTTATTTTCTAGCAGCACAGCTGCTTGCCCCACTGATTTCAGTAAGTACAACAGTATGCCTCTTTCAGCATCAAGAGATTGTTATAATAAATAAATACATTTGAGTCAAACTCTAAAGTTTTCTTGATGAGTTAATATACATAAGATATTTTTCTCAAAGGTTTGTCAATTTTGTCTTTGTAGAAGTCCTATACATGAAGGATTTAAGCAAATGTTTAAAATTTATTTACACTCCTTTTTTGTCTAGTTTTCAGCTGCACCAAAAGGTATTGGTGAGTAGCTCAGCTGTGCTGTCCAGAGGACTGTGAGAAGCATCAGAAGTTTGCTCACTGAGCCTTTCTTGTCACTCCTATCTAAAAGATGAGACCTAATTGATTACTCTGTTTCACAAGTGAGACTTTTCAGCAGTACTGGAACTCAAAGATGGACCATCACATTACACAAATGCCATGGAACTTTGCACTGCTACAGCCTGCCACTGACTACAAATTATAGTTATTATAGGCTCTGAAAAAGTAATCTGGAATTTAAAAAAACCCAAACACACAAGCATAGAACACAGAAAAATCTAAAAGCACTGTTTTAACCCTATGACCTAAAGATGATTAATCAGCAGTAAATTTTTAGCTGCACTTGTAAAAATATGAAGAGGACCTTCGAAGAAACAGCAAATCTTCATTCATATTTCAGATTATAGCAGCAGAGAACAGACTTGTAGTGAGCAAAAAAAACTGTTTAAAGTTCTGCACTCTACAGATAATGAAATCCTAGAATAACAATCTACACAATGAAGAAGTAGCATTCAGCATTATATTCTGCAATGAAATTATCACTTTTTTAAAAAAAAAAACAAAGTCTTTTCAGGTAATATTTGAAGACCCAAAAGATGTTTCTTCACAAGTCTTAAAAAACACGCACTCATTTGTCCTAGAACTAAAATTTGCAATTACATATGTGGTGCTTATTTTAGAAAGCTAATCCTTTAAATATATTATAAGCCAACTCAGACATCTCCTTACCACAGTTAAATTTTTCTCTCATTCTCTTATTTCTCTCATTCTCTGTGGATGTGTCTACCTGGACTTCAGTAAAGCCTTTTTGATGCTGTTTCCCATGGCATTCTCCTGGAAAAGCTGGCAGCCCATGGCTTGGACAGGTGCTCTATGCAGTGGGTAAAAAACTGTCTGGATGGCCAGCCCAAGAGAGTGGTGGGGAATGGAGCTACATCCAGTTGGCAGCCAGTCACCAGTGGAGTTCCCCAAAGCTCAATATTGGGGCAAGCCCTGTCTTTACTGACAATCTGGACAGGGAGATCAAGGGCAACCTCAGTAAGTTTGCAGAGGACACCAAGTTGGGTGGGAGNGGGTCACAACCCCATGCAGCTCCAGGCTGGGGCAGAGTGGCTGGAAAGCTGCCCAGCAGAAAAGGACCTGGGGGTGCTGGTTGACAGCAGCTGAACATGAGCCAGTGTGTGCCCAGGTGTGCCCATGGCATCCTGGCTTGGATCAGAAATGGTGTGACCAGCAGGACCAGGGCAGTGATTGTCCCTCTGTACTTGGCGCTGGTGAGGCTACACCTCAAGTGCTGTGTCCGGTTCCGGGCCACTCACTGCAAGAAAGACATCGAGGTGCTGGAGCGAGTCCAGAGAAGGGCAACAGAGCTGGGGCAGGGTCTGGAGCACAAGAAGTAGCTGAGGGAGCTGGGGGTGTTTAGCCTGGAGAAAAGGAGGCTCGGGGGGACCTTCTTACTCTCTACAACTCCCAGAAAGGAGGGTGAAGCCAGGTGGGGGTCGGGCTCTTCTCCCAGGGAACAAGCAATAGGACAAGAGGAAATGGCCTCAAGTTGGTCTAGAGAAGGTTTAGATTGGATATTTGGAAAAATTTCTTCACAGAAAGTGTTATCAAGCACTGGAAAAGGCTGCCCAGGGCAGTGGTGGAGTCACCATCCCTGGAGGCATTTGCAAGACGTGTAGATGTGGATCTTGAGGACATTGTTTAGTGGTGGACCTGGCAGTGATGGGTTAATGGTTGGACTTGATGATCTTAGAGGTCTTTTCTAACCTAAATGATCTTATGAACTGTAAAACTGGTAACACGTTTAATCTCAAGATAGTTGATCTGTATAGCTGTAAGAAGCAGCAGAGTAGGTATTCGTTGAAGCTCTGAAAAGAAAGGATAGCAAACATGACCTCTTCATTGCAAGCACAAACTTGAAGGGAGAAGTTTAATGCATTCCTCAACAACATACATTTACATTAAAACAGGATAAAAGGCATTCACAGATGTTAAAACCAGAAGGAAAAAAAAGTGTTATAATTCATTCTGACCTGCAAAAAACAGGCCATAAAAATTCAGCATAAGACTCCTTAACAAAAATACTGTGAAAAAAACTTCTATAACTTTCCTCTGAGCTAGAGTGCATCTTTCAGAAAAATGCTCAAAGATCAGGAGAGAGTAAAAAATGTTGCTTCTTTCTTGTAAATGCCAAAAGGGACTGATGGGATGGTTCAATCTTAACAATCACACACTACAGCTATCCCAGTCATATAATAGCCTAATGAAGTTTCAAACCTGTATATAAAATTTGCTTAAAATGCTACTTGTTTTTTTTTACAGTACAGTGCAAGGCTTATCCATGTGCACAATAACAGTATGATTTAAAACTTTAAAGTTTACTGAAACAATGCAACAAGTTATATAGACTTTCAGTATATGTAGCATTAATTTTAGCTTAAAATAAGTAGATTTTACTGAGTTTTATAATCAATGGGCATTAGTCCCTTAAGACAGAATGACTATCTAAATGGTTTTTGAACTACCTGAACTAATTTTAGTTTAAACTGGATTTCAGATAAATCACAGCAATGATGTTGTATGTGACAAAGCCAGGAAAACACATTTTCTTGGGGGAGGATGAGAAAGGAGAAACAAAGGACAAGAAATACATGGAGGTAAAAGAAGGAAAGATAAAGCAAAATATACTAAGCTACATGGAATAGGAGGGATGCAAGAATAAATTGAATAATGATGTGAAAAGGCAACCCTAGCAAAGATTTGCTACATTCTACTAAGAAATATATGATGAACTAAATAAAGAATGTTTATGAAAATTACATCTTCTAGTGCAGTAAAACAGTTATAAGTAAAAATGGCATGTAGTAAAACTGGATGCTATTTCTCTTAATTGAAATGAGGACATTGTAGAAATGACATTAATATTTTCTATATCAGTTATTGACAAATAGACCTTGGCTTATTAAGAGAGATCTTTATGAATTATGAACCCTGAATTATGAACACTGGAGTTCACTTAATTATATCCTAGAAAGTAGGCTACCAGGAAGTTGGGCAAAAAAATGTAAAACTAAAAATACACATGAAAAATCTGAAGTTCAAAGACACTTTCTCCAAAATCTGCATGGATGAACACTCAAAACTTGATTTGTAAGAGAAACATAGTTATTCTTTCCATGAAACTTATCTCTAGTATCATTTTAAGAATCTTATTCTAGATACAATAGCAAAGAGACTGATATCAAACTTTTTTTTCCCCTGGAAACTACGTCCCAAGTTATTTCAAAATATGTAAGAAATACATGACTTCATAAAACACAAAATACACAAAAACACTGCAGAAAAGCTATAAACCTGAATTTAAAATGAATGCATTGCTCATGTGTGACACTGCTAGTAGAGTCATGCCAACTGGATTAGTCATTAAAACCTTTACACATTAATAAAATATACTATATAAATAACCACATACAATACAGAGTACAAAAAAGCCTACTTCAGAAACATTTTAGAAAGCATACATACACTGTATATAGCTCAGAGGGCTCTAAATTTACCAATTTTCTGCACATAGAATTGTGTGATTTCAAAGTCTATCCTTAGGAGCTGAACTCCATCAGGAAGCTTTCCATATGTCTTATAAAGAACATAAAAGTTTCATCTGAAATCTTTAGACTAAGCTGACAGCAAGGATGTAATAATTTTCCATCTGACTCTAGATACCTATTATTGTTAGAACTGGAAACTTTGCCTGTTCTGAATATTAAAAAGGGAGGGGAAACATTCATATTTCCAGGATAAAGAGAAAATATTTAACAAGAAGGCTAACATTTTACAAATAAGCAATACTCATGCTGAATTGTTAAGTGTGGCGGTCTGTAACACTGAATTTTCTATGAAAATTAATGAAATTAATTGGGTTGACTTCCCCGCCCAAGAGAGTGACCAAGAGGGCGGGGAAAACAGGGAGGCAGAGAGTGACACCCCTGCCTAGGAGGCTCAGCCCTCCTCCTGCCATTCAGTGTTGCAGCCGCCCATGTTCCAGAAAAGCCCAGGGCCCCAAGTTCCCTATTGGTTTGTCCTCCTATGTTTATTCATAACCCCTGTTAAATATGTTAATCCCTACTAGAAAGTTCTCTTCTGTTAGTTAGCTTATTGGCTGGTTTGAATTGTACCCTCCCCTGAAACCTTTTGATTTGTTACTTGTCACCCCTTGTCATTTCCCCATTGGTTGCTTCTGTGTACCTCCCATTTCTCCTCCCCCTGCTGGCCGGGGTATAAAACCCCCGGTCAGACAGCTCCCTTGCTCATTCTGTAGCACTCTCCCTACGGGCTTGTTCCCCTGCTCCTGGGCATAAAGCTTGGATTTAGCTGCTACAAAGGGGTCCTTCCCATCCTTCGCCTCCGCTTTGCTGACTAAACCATCGATTACCCGCAGCTCGCAGAGAGCCGGGTGATCTTCAGCGGCTGTCCACTATCACTGTCGCCCCTTGGCTACCGGGCAGCCAAGCGGTCGCCGCGGTAGTTAAGTCTTTAAGGGTCAATACAATCAAGTTAGTAGAGAACAGACATAGCAAAATAAATTCATCATACAGATATCAACTCTGTACACATGCACATAAACATAGCTATACATTCGCAAAGATTTCTACATCAGTTCTTATCAGATAAACTTTGTAAGAAAACATTTTAATCTCAAATTAATGAGCAATGATATACCCAGAACTGCATTCATAAATAATCCTGTATACAGCTGAAATCCCCTCCTCTGACACTATCTGCCTATTTTTGAGTCATGACAGCTCTATAAACATAAATACATAAGAAATCTAAATGCTTTAAATGCTAAACAATAAAAACGAACTCTGACCAGTTAGTAACATTGATTTCACAATGTGAAATTATCTACTTCAGTCTGAAACCAAAGAAACTAAAATTATAGCACGAATAATAAAAATGTGTTAAATCTGCAGAAGAGACAATCAAATATCAAACCTACAATCTGTTATGCATAAATTCCTGTTTATATGACTAATTTGATAATGCCAGTCTACAGTTTAGCAGTTCCTTTCCTCTTTCTGCATACACTGGACCATAGAGACAACACTATCTGAATTCTCCTAAAGATAGAACTTCTTAATAATCTTATTGTTACACAGTCTAAAGTGTGGAGGCTTCCCAACACAGTTGTATTTATAGTGTAAGAGGCAGATGGGGCTTTGTAACTGCCTTCTTATCTCATCATGTCAAAATATCCCTTAGAAAAAACACATTTCATTTCCAAATAAAAATATAAAAGAATCTTAAGGCTTGTATACATAGTATTTCACACCACTTCAGCTGCAACAATTTAGTTACAGTAGTACCATTCCCTTATACAGACACACCTAATCATTCATATAGTAGTTATGTTTAACTAGATAAATTATCAGATTAAACTAATGTAACTGAAGTACTTTTTAAGACTATTTAAGTGTTCCCACATTAGGAACTTGCATTGGAATAAACAAATCATTTTAGTTACACTGTAGCAAGATTTCTAGTAACCACAATCCCATAGACAAATTTCACTTTGTTCCCCAAAATCACCATATAAGCAAGCATATAAACTATTAAACATTTGTGGTTAATTTCTAACCACAGGAATAGTAAATCTAAAAGAACAGGATTATACAAGATATATTGCAATTAACATTTAAAAAAAAACAACTTACCTTTATTAGATTTGGATGACTTGTTCTTGCTAGGTTTAAAACAAGAGCCCCTTGATTTATCTTCTCTATCCTTAATAAATTTCTGCACATCATCCAATGAAAGCTTTTGAAGGACAACTACAGGCTTAGCTCCTTTATTTAGATCTTCAACTAGCCCAATCTTCTCTACTTTGTCTTGTTCACCTTTAAATTCAGTTTTCCTTGATTCCTGAGTGACATTGACATCTTTATCACGCTTGATTTTT
>VXBT01006770.1:13733-41343 GCA_013400235.1 Oriolus oriolus
GGGGGGGTTCCCGGGGAGGGGAAGCCCATGGGAGGTGGTGGAGGGGGGGTGTTTTCCATCAGTGGTGGCGGCGGAGGAGGAGCCGGAGGGGGAGCAAAGCCCGGCCTGGCTGCCGAGGGGGATCCGATCGGAGGAGCTGGTGGCGGGTGGCTCGGGCTGACCAGGCTGGATCGTTTGGGCCCTCCAGAACCAGAACCTCTTTGGTTGTCTACAGGATAGCTGTGGCAACAGAAGGAGAGAGACAGGGAATTAGCCCTGAGGGCAGATCAGACTGTACAGTCTCAATGTTAATGCAAATCATGTGTGTTTGCTGCAGCCCAGACAAAAAAAATCCAAGTTCCAGCTTTAACTGATGTTTCCATGAGACCTCACTCCTTGGTTTTAGTTCCCTCGCACTGTTTCTTTTGGCCTACACCTCCAGAACAAAGGAAAGCTTCTAGGGATGGCAGGAATGCTGTCCTCCATCCCATCTCCCAGGCTGACAAGAACATGAGCCACCTCACCTCTGTCAGAGGCCCGGCAGGCACGTCCGAGCTGGGAGCAGCCTCCTGGCTCCAGAGCTCCTGCCATCACCCCTCCTCACTGAGGTCAGGCTTGTGACACACTAGGCAGGGATCAGGGATGTCTGCCGGGATGAACCCCACGAGGAGGGCGGGGGTGCCAGGAAGGCACATGCTCTGAACACCTGCTAGGAACCCATCTCCTCCCTGGGCTGCACAGCTCAGAGCTCACCGTGGGGAGTGAAGGGGAGGACATGGAAACCCAATGTGCTCTTATGGAAAACACCAATGCACGAGGGACTGAATCTCCCATTGTGGAGGCTCTGCTCATCTCAAGGCCTCCACTGCCCATGTGACAGTGTGACATTCTGTGTAAGGGAAGCCCCAAACTGACACCTCCTCCCATGGCAAGACAGAAGTATAAGGTACATTTGCCACAAAAACATCACCATTTTTAACAGTGCTGATCCAAAACAGATTCCCGGAGATCAAATCTACCTCCCAGGGTTCCTTAAAAACAACCATCAAAACAAAACCAGAGAGGGGAGATCTGTGGGGCTGGGCAGAGATCTAAGCAACTGCATAAGGCAGTGAGAGCTTCATCTGAGAGCTCGTGTCTGCTCTGCCCGAGAGGCACAGGCTGCAGAGTGCAGTGCTGGGTCTCTCTGACACATCAGAAGAGCCTTCGCTGCAGCATTGCTGCCTTTGGATAAGATGGAGACAAGCCAAGCAGCCCTGTCTATCAGACAGACTATCTCTTGGTCCTCTTGACTCTGTTTTAATGTCTTTAAAAAATAGAAAAAGTCTACTCTTGTTTCGCCCTTTGCGTCTTGAGCCACTGCTGGACCATAACTCTCATCTCTGGAGGTGCCTGGGAATCACCATTTCATTCAATCCGAAGTAAATGACCTGAACTTGCACCCAAGTCTCTGGGAAGGAGGCAGCTGCTGTGCTCAAGTCCTTGAAATTTAAATACATCTCCATCTCCAGTGCCCACGTTGTGCGTTTCTCACAGATTAGAGCAAAAGAGGTTAAAGAAGCTGTTTCTTGCAAAGCTCTGTCATGGAATATCCTGAGCTGGAAGGGACTCACAGGGATCATCATGTTCAACCCCTGGCCCTGCACAGGACACCCCCAAGAATTCCACAATGTGCCAAATGGAACACAGGGAACAAAAGTCCATGCTATGGAACAACTGCATTGGAAAACCCCGGCAACGGAGCCAAACCATCCACTGGGACACCGCTGTGGAATAAATCTGCTCTCCCCTTCCGCCTGGGCATGGTGACGGTGGCTGGAGAGCTGTGCTGCCTGTGCCTCTGTCCCTGCCTGCAGTTGCACTTCCTTTCCAGGCAGGAGCATTCTGATTCCCATACAACACCCCTTAGGAAGTTCTGCTGAACTATCTCAGCCTGTCTCATGTCATCCTTTTACACCACCTACTACTCCTTGGTGACAGAAGGGATCCCGTAGGCTTACCTAAATTCCACCGGGGGTGGAGGCAGGCTGTCATCTGGGAATGAGGGAGGTGGTGGCACAATAGAGTCAGTCTGTGGTGGTGGCGGGTAGCAGTTCCCATCCATGCTTTCGTTGGAGCCGATGCTGCCGTTCTGATACACCATGTTGGAGGGGTACCTGGGAAAAGCAAGATGAGCAGTTTGTTTAAAGTGCTCAAGGAAATGTCTAAAGCTCATTTTTCCCCCAGAGAGTTGTCCAGAGAGGTTGGCTGCCCCGTCCCTGGAAGTGTCCAAGGCCAGGCTGGACGGGGCTTGGAGCACCCTGGGATAGTGGAAGGTGTCCCTGCCCATGGCAGGGGGTGGAACTGGACAGACTTTAAGGTCCTTTCCAACCCAAACCAGTCCCTGATTTTATATCATTAAAAAAAAACCCCTTTATTTCTCAAAGACTCCTGTATGGAGAACCACATATACCTGTATGTGTTTGCTCTGCATAATTCTTTGGCTAAAATTTGCTCAGGTGCTGCCCTGCTTATTGCTGCCACACACCAGAACAGCAGGAGTATGTATTTTAATAAACAAGCAAACACCTGAATAAATGCATTTTTCTTAACACTTGATTTTGTGAAAGCACTTAAGAGTGTTCTGAGCAACTTGGACTTAAAGAACTTGCAGTTACTGAGTATCATCAGTGGCAAAACCAGGAGATACTCAAAGATGCCAGAAAATAAGCTTGAGAATAGAGTGTCAAAACAGAAACCACAATGCCATTAAAACAAGTATCTGAAGCTGGAATAGTACTGAAAAGAGACTCTCACACTTTCAGTGGACTTATTTCACTGTAGGGTGGGGGAATCACTCCCTTTTTGGGGGCTCTGGACCCCAAGTGAATCCAAATGCAAGAACATGCTCACATGAGAAAAGAGAGGAGCAAGAAAATGGTGCTGTTGTGCTGCTCGATTCCCCTGCTAGAAACCAAACCTGTTCTCCTATTAAACTAAAAGCAAGTTTTATTTTTAGCTGGAGAGTGTGACTTAAAGAGAGATTTTTTTCTTATATGAAAGGAAGCTGCAAGGAAGAAGAGCATTGTGGGGAATTCGGTCTGCTTCCAGCCTTGCTGGTGTCAAAAGTTAAATGAATTCCCAAGCCAGAAGTGCTAAAGAGAGATCTGTAGCTTGAAATACTTGGATGGGGACAGCCCCCGCTTCAACTTTAGGGTGTGAAGAGCCATTTGTGCAATGTAACAAAGCCATCACACAATGGCACCGAGATGCCACCCTCGGCTGGGTGTGAGGGAAGGGCATCGCCGTGGGGCACAGCCAAAGCTCCCAACACCTCTGTGCCCACAGGCAGCGAGAGCAGCCAGAGCCGTTCCTGCCACCTTGTTCCAACCATGCAGCTCCCTGATTTATTTGGCAAATTTTAAATCAGCAGACGGGTTTACTTTGGAGAATCTGATTAGTGGCAGTATCGATCCGTGGATCCGGAGGAGCTGCAGCGCAGGGTGAACTGCATCCCAATCACCCAGCCCCAGACTTGCTTACCCAGCAGGACCATGCTTGTCCTTTGACTCGACAAATTCTTGTCCCATTTTCAGCTTCTCCCACTCCTCTTTCCGGGTTTTGATTTTCCGCGGATTCACATTTCCTCGGTTTGGATTCTCCTTTTTCTCTTTCTGAGAGAGGAGGAATCAAACACAAGCTTTATTTTGCTTTAAATTCACTGGGAATAGAGAGGGACAGGACAGACCTGGAGCAGTTACAAGAAGACGCATTCCCAAAGAGGATTTTTAGTTTACTCTCCTGATTGCTGCACTCTCCAAAGATCTTCCATATAAAAAAGCTGGAGCACAGACAACACAAAAAATGCCAGACAACATCAGGTTCCCCAGTGCAGCCCAGACACGATGCCACCATCGCCCCATGGCACGAGCAGCTTGAGGGCAGAGTAAAAGCTCGGTTTCCCACATCAATTCAGGTTTTGGCCTCTGTGTCGAGACGCCCAAATCTCACCTTCACCCTGATGGTGTTCAGTGTTCTGGGGTGCAATATGGACACTTGCCCACAGAGAACTGGCCTTTAGATGGCCTCACTCAGAATTCTAACACACCCTAAATCTCTCCTTTGTTATTTTTCATTGAAGAATCACAATCTGTTTTCATGCTTAATACTCCAGTTGCTCAAAAGCTAAATTAAGTATGTTAAGACCACATCTCTTATGCTATGATGTAATTCAACATTAAGGCCCAAAGACAGTGACATTTGGAAAAACCAATTAGAACTATCTTTGTTTTCTTCTTTTAATTAACAAAGATGAGGGTAAACCAGATAAAAACTTCACTGAATTGATCCCTCAGGAGCCCAAAAGTGCAAACCTGAATTTTGGATAGCAAATTTGGAGTTCAAGATTTATTAACACCTCCCACTTCCTGTTCTTCCCTTCCTCACCCTATGTTTCCGCTTCTCCTTCATGATATCCTTGGTGTCCTGAAGCATTTTCTCCCTCCAAAGGTCGAAGAAATAGGAAGGATCTGTGTAGAATTTAAGCGCCTCTTTGCCATCATCCCTGGAACAGGGAGGGGAAAAAACCACACAGACAAGGATCAAGTCACACATTTCTTTGAAGGAAACACAAGGCACAACCTCAGATGCCGGTTTAAAAGTGCAGTGAGATGGTCAAAAGTGTTGCTCTTGCCTCTGCCCCCCATTTCAGAACAGAAAGAGAGCCCCATCTCAGTCATCCCAGCTCTCCCACTGCCCATCCCTTTCGCCCTCACACAAACCCTCCATTACTCAGCACCTGAAGAGCTCAACTGCTCTGAACAATCACCAGGAGAGCAGCAGGTCTCTCACTTCAACTCCCTTTTGTTTGCGCTGTATTTTGGTGTGAAAAAACCTCCTCCTCCAGCTCAGGAACCCTAAATCAGACCAGCAGCGTCCTTGAAGCTCCTGAGTGAGCGCACACACACTCCCTCTCCTCCCACTTTGCAGTGCAGCCGCGTCTGGCAGGAGACAGCTGCCTCCAGCTATCTGTAATTACTTTTTACCTGCTCAGAAGATATTTATGGATGTGGGATAAGTCTCTGGATTCTGACCCCCTTTACTTCTACTACCTACAAGATGGAATCAGAGTGGGACTGCTCAGAACTGGTTACACAGCCAGTCCCACTAGATGTCTCAGACCAGGCACTGGAGGCCACAGGAAGCATCACCAGGAGCCTGCTGCACCCACCTGGGTGAGAGCCATCTCCAGGCGAATGCTCTGCACCTCGCACTGCGGCTCTTTGGAAACGAGCCATGGGGCTACGGAGGAGCACAAGAAAAACGCCTCATCTGCAGCACACCCAGCATGGTTCTGCAGTGCCAGCCACGCCTGACCCCAAGGCAGTCACAAAAGTGACAGCAGAAAACCAAAGAGATAATTTCCTAGCTACGTTCATTTGTATGACCTCAAAAGCAAGGTTTCACATAATCCAAAGGACGGAGATTTCCTGGTGGATTTCAGTTTAGCAACTCAATTTCCCAGTGGAAACAGCTACCTCAGTCCAGCACAGGATGGGAAAGGACCTCCCTGGCAGGCTGGGAGGAAGAGGTTCTTCTCTGCAAGGGAACAAGGAGGTGTTGCAGCCCTACCTGTAAGGTGAGAGGATGTTGAGAGGTGGAGGAGTATTGCAGGTCCCGTAGGTTTCAAGGACAGGCACAGGGAGAGAATCTCTGTCAAAGAGCTTCTGGTCCTGAGTGGTGGAGCTTTTGAAGGCCTTCCTGGTGTTAATGCCTTGCAGGGAGACTGTAAGGAAGAGGAGAGAGCAAGTGAAGAACAGCTTGACCCAGGCCAACAACACTGAAGCCCCAGCAGTGAACATCTGATTTCAGCTGGAGTTCTTGGCATGCTTTGCACTTCTTAAGGTCAGGTTCCTTTTCCCACAGGTCCCTTGGGAAACCCATCAAATCTCCAGCGTGCTGTGCCAAGATCCGCTGCTCCAAGCGCACGGCCCTCCCTCGAGCAGCCCATGGGGTTTGGAACCCCTGTGACCAAGCTCAAGCAGCTCATCGGCTGCCACCCAACTGCTGGAGAGTCAGTTCCCACGTGGAGAACCCCCGAACAGCAAAGCTGGACCTGGCCAATAAGGCTGTCCACAAGTGCTCTCCTGGGAGGCAGGGAACAGTCCCTCAGCTCCAGAGAACACATTCCACCATCCAGGGCAGTGTCTAGCTGGGTTTATGGTGCTGAACCAACCACGCTGACTCAACGAGAACCTTCACCACGCTCGGCCTGTGCTCCACTCCATTACCTTCCTCCTCTTTGGGATCCAGCTGAGTGACTTTGACTTGCAAGCGGTCAACTCTCTCGACGAGAATGCTCACCCGAGAGGCAAAGGTGTTGGCTTGAGTAAACAGCTCTCTAAATATGTCTTCTGCAGATTTACCTGCAATGTTAAAGTGTCCACATTACCCTCATGAACCACATCAGACCATACTCAGTCTTCCAGCTTGTTTTCTTGAAGAAAGAAGAAAGAAAGAAAGAACCAACCACACTTCTTTTCTAGTTTGTCAGGGTTGAGTTTAACATCCAGGAAGAAAACCCTTTGTTCCACCAAAACCTGACATTTCCAAAGGATCTTCAAGCAATAAGGAAACAATTGAGACATACTTTAAAGTCTATTAAAGTAACGAACTGGAAAGGACCGACAACACTACACTGGTCTGAATGTGGATGGATCTGAAGGTCCTTTAAGATTCTCTGCTGTTCTGTTTATTAGACAAGGAAATACAGTTAGATTTTTATTGCTCTGGAGAATTTCAAAGGCTCCCAGTCTCCAGCAGGCCTGCCTCCAGGGGAGCTGGCACATCTTGACAAGCTTAAAGCACTCTGGAAGTAGAGAGCAGACCCGGTCCTGGATCCCAAAGCTGGAGCTGTAACCGCAGCTGACAGCACTGACCCTGCTGTTCCTTCAGGTGGCAGTGTCTGAAAAATTGATGCATTCACATTGATTCTAAATCAAAACCAAAAGGGAACTTCTCAGTCAGGGACATTCCCCCTGGAACAGCCTGGACTACCCAGTGGGCTGCTATGACAAGCACCATCCATGGTTTGGGCCACGAGAGCACCTGGGGCTTGGCTCAGGAGCTGCACCACTTACAGGAGTAACAAAAACATGGTCCCATCCTCAGGAGTTTGAAAACTACAGTGCAACAAGACATGGCCACAGGTAGACAGAGGTGGGAGACCTGGAAGAAACTCAAGAACTTGCACTGAGTCCTGTCTCTTTGTTCTGCTCCCGGGCACAGCCCAAGACAGGGAGCCCCAGCCACGCCGAGGACAGCGCGGAGCAGAGCAGACTTGGCACCGACCGCAGACACGGGCCCGTGGTGTTCCCACTGATGGGAAACATTTCCAGCCACGGCTGCTGAGTACAAGGCTGCTCCCAATAAGCAGTCTGGTTTTGAAGTGCATCATCATATGGTCAACAGTTTGTTCTGGAATCTGTTACTCCTAAAGATCCTCTCCGACATTCAGGAAAGAAAAACCAGTTGGAAGTCTGATTTCAACAGCAATTTTGGAAAACGTGGCTGTCTGCAGAGTCCCATCAGAGAGACAAAGCGTCCCTTGCACAAGGCAAGGCGAGGGCATCCCCAAAGCCCAGCTGCACAAACACTCCCAGCTATCTAACCCGACATATCAGCTCCTTGTTCCTGCTCCCAGGAGATCTCCTTACACTGCCAAGCACGGGGAACAAGCCAGGTTAAAATTCAACCTTCTCCACCCCTTTTGGTGGCAATGCCAGGTCCGAGTGTTTGTAGAAAGCAAATGCTGAAGGTTAACTTCAACTGACCTCTTCCTTCCACCCTCCCAGACAATGCAGGCTCCACATATGCTCAGTTAACAAACTCAAACTCATGAGAAGCATTTTATGTTTGGAGACCTAAGGGCCAGGCAGCTCTTCCTGTAGCCATGTTTCATGAAGCACTCTCCAGGTTCAACATCAGCACAGACCAGCTCTCCCATTTGATCAAAGAGAGTAAAAATTTATCTGTGGGAAAATGCAAAACCTTCCAGCAACAGCTCAAAAAAAGAAAAGTTGCAATTTCGCTTCTACTTTCACAAGAAGTGAAAAACACTTCTGAATTTCACAAGGAACTGCAACAAGCACTAGGGGAAAAATAAAATCTTTGGTTTGCAAAGTATATTTCAAGTATAAAATAATACATAACAGCATTTTCTATATTGGTTTTGACCCTGGAGGGAGAAGAAGGAATGGTCGGTGTTCCCTTGCCTGTGTAAGTACACCTGGAGTTACCACCCAGCATCTCACACGTCGCTTGTGCTTCATGAACACTTTTAGATGGGGTAAGACAGAGATTAATTTTTTAGTTTAGTTACTTTGACTGCAAAAGTTCAGCTTACAATCAGAATTATCTTTGTCATGCACGGGCAGGAAGACAGACGGCATGATTTAATAGGTCCTTCCATCTTTAGCTTGTGGATTCTATAAAATCACACAAAACCGCGCAGTCGACTTATACAAAGTGCTCCCAGCTGCGATAGTAACGAAGGGTAAACTCACTGGAATATGAAAGTTTGACAAGATTTATGTTTGCATCTTTGTAAAGAGACTGTGGTGCACCAGGCATGGCTGATTATTCACTTGACAGGGCTGTCACAGCCTACTGAACCTGCTCTACGTTCCTGTAATAGTCAAGGTACAAGGAGAGAGTGAATTTGTTTTTCGGAAGAGAGAGGAAAGGGTGGGGGGCAGGAGTTTGGTCATTTGGGTGCGAGCGTAGTCTAAACACTGCTTTATTTGAAATACTGCTGACCCTCAGGAAGTGGATGGTGCTCAGCATTTCCTCCCCACCTGCCCTGGTCTCCTCTCACACCACGTGTCAGCAGGAGGCTCCTCTCCTCAGTTTCCCCTCCAGGTACCTGTGACTGGTCCAGCAGCTCACACCTTCTCCCTGCATCCCCACATCCCAGCTCCCAGGGTACCTTCCCGAGGAAGAAACCAGGCTGCACTTTGGCTCCCAGAGCTTCAGAAGTAGAGAAGCTTTGAACATCTGTGCAAAGAAGGTCTAAACCTCTGGGATCTGGCCAGGGCTGTCACACTAACCCACAGCGTGTCTCCGAACAGGGATGAGCTTTCCCTGCAGCTGGGCTTTGCACAGCTTTACTGCCTCCTTCCTCACCATTTCACATGCACGAGATGGATTTCACTCACTCTCCACAACCATCTTGGCTACCAGACCTAACAAATGAACAGCAAGGGCCAGTTGAACGCGAGCAGAGAGCCTGGTCTCGCCTGTGCAGTGACATTTCTCCAACCCAACAGAATGTGACACCGACTGGCAGCAAACACGGGCCCAGATTTCAGTGACAGCCATGGTTTGCACTGCTGGAAAGAGGCTGCACCCAAACTTTGCCTGCCACATGGCGGAAGACAAGGGCTTGCTTCACAGAGCAAGCAGAAGGGCTTGCAAACACCCCAGAGAAGCTAAACAATAGATTAATTTGATTATCAAAGTCTTGCTTCAAGGACAAAGGTGGTTAATCAGAACCCAGAGCATTTCAACAGAGTATGGAGTCATCCCGGAGAGACCACAATTAACTCTTCGTTTCTCCTATGGCATGTAGGCCTGTGTTTTCCCTCCAGCTTTTCCAAGGCTATGGGTCAGCCCACTGGAGAGCTGAGCCAGGCATCGCTCCAGCTCATGCTGCCATTTGAGTGAGCAGCCCCAAACCACTGACGCTCTGGAGGCATCACTTGGCTCAGACGGGTCTTTGGGTCTCACAACGCAACAAACAGCAGCAGGGGCAAACAGGAGCCTCTGTGTGGGGGCTTTAATTATCTTTCATTAAAAATAAGACTACTGACACGGTGTAGATTCAACAGAGTCAAGCTCCATTTAGTAGCGCATGCAATTACAGGCACGTTCTCTGACACAAGATCCTGCCTGCTCCGAGAGCCTCCCATTTTACAAGCCTGAGTTGTGCTCCATCCTTCCATCTGCAGTTTCACTGCAGCCTCTCACATACACACACACATACACACACCCCCCTCCCCATTTTCTCTCAGATAGGAAGGCAGTGGGACCAGGGATATGAAATTAGCATCAGATTTCTTTAGGAAAACATTTTAGCATTACCCAGGGAAGGCAGATGGGGGAGAAATAGGAACACGAGAGTAGAAAGGGAGCTAAATAAAGAGCAGTAGCGACTCCTGAGGGCAACGCGCAGGCTCGCCATGGTACTCACTCAGGCTGCCCAGCTGTCGAATGACATTTGCCAGGGTGATGTTGGTCACGCATTCCAGCTCGCTCGGAACGCTAGGCAACGTCTGACGGCACAGGTGCCTTGGCTCAATGTTCCTCGTTACTAACGGCATGGTGGACCTGCTTCAGGCACTGTTCTGAAAGATGAAAAACAACCCAAAAAAGAAACAGGAAAGGATTACTCAACCGCAAATTCCAGGCACACCAGAGCCATGGTGTTCGTTTTTCCTGCTCTCAAATGGCTTTATTTATAAGCCTTCTTTCCCCCGCTCCCCACCCTGAGAAAACTGGTTCATCAGAAATAAAGATCCTCCTGTTCTCTGACTTGCAGTGACAGCAGAGCCCCACCAGCCCAGGTACAGAGGCAGAGATGGAGAACTCCACATCCTCGCCCACATTCCCAGCGCTGCCGGCAGCGCCGCAGCCGTTGTTCCCTTCCTACCCATCCGCTGCCCGGATAGGGCTCCCGCCTCCCGCGCTCACACAGCGCCTGGCACGACTCTTACAAGCTCCTCTTCAGAAACATTTCAAACTCGCAATCAATAGTTGCTTAAACCGAGGAGATGAAGACAGGAGACGTTATTATACAAAAAAAGAAAGAACAAAACAGCTTCTCCCAGCACGCCAAAGCACGTGTGGTGCCTCCCTCCTGGAGCAGCACACGGGGCTCTCCTGGAACAACAGGAAGCGCTTGCAGCTGACCAGGAAACTTTCTGGTGACTGTTCCTTATCCTGCAGGCTGCACCCCTCTTCCCTTGGGAAATCCCCCGGGGATGAGGTTTACACTGGACCATTGTTTTCGTGCTAGAGCAGTTTAAGGTTGAGGGAGCTCTAATCAGGATGCAGGACTGGAGTGGGCTCAGAAACAAGTCAGGGTTGATTGTACAACAGGCAGGACAAACTTCCAGTTCTTTGAAAAACTAATAAAATAAAAAACCTGAAGAAAACCTAAGTGTCCGGAAGTCATGCTTTGGACAGAAAGCGCTTTTATGTGCAGGTCAGTGGCCTGAACTAACAAAAATCTCCTTTGCTAATGGGCCCAAATACTGAAGCATCAAACAGCTCCCTCCCAGACTGGCCAGCTCCAAGAGGGAGAAGGAAGCCTGGGTGACCAGCTCACTGCAAGGAGCATCACACATGCCTGAAATCTTTAGGACTAAGTGAAAGCAAATACATCCCAAGTTCTTGATTAATTTAGAAGGGGAAAGAATCACTTTTCTAGGTCAGCTGAGGAACAACCCAAGAGAAGCAGGCAGCTCCCATGTGATAGGCATGTGGATCTGCTCGGGCTGGGTGTAAAAATAAAACAGGAAGCGAACAGCTTGGGGAACATGGCTTCCTGTCACCACCAGCAAAAACCCAAGAACCATAAAAAATCAGCTGTTTGCTCTTGACTTTGAGCCACCCTTTGATAGTCTCTGTGGCAGCTGGCAGCTTATCTTTGAGGTCCAGGAGTCCTTCCTGGATGCTTTTCTATCAGGGTGTTAAGAGGAAGAAGTGGGCATTATCCCTCCTAATTACCTCACAAGCCAGATTTTGAATTGCTAAATTCGACCCATTAAGGTGGAGGAGTTCAAGAGCCGCAGCACCGCGCGCTGGGATATCTCCCAGACAAGCAGATGTAGCTTGCTACCATTTTGCAACGCCTCTACACGAGGGATTTCACAGCATCTGAGAATGCCAGGATGGTTTGGGTTGGAAGGGACCTTAAAGCTCATCCTGTTCCAACCTCCTGCCATGAGACCAGGCTGCATGGAAAGGGTCCCCAGAACCGAGCACCTTGTGGAACAGGGGAGTGAGATCTGCGTCCAAATAAATAAAAGCAAGACCCTCCGAGGATCGAGTCCGTGTTGTTTTTCCCCATGCCCACTGCAGCCATCAGTAACTGCTGGGATATTTAAAGAACAGGGTGAACTAAGGAAGGGCTCTGACCTTCCCTTCCCAACACCCCGTGTTTTATCGATTCCAGCCCAAGCCCTACAATCTTTTGTCAGCTTTAGTGCTTCATGCCAGACAAACTTTCCCAGCTCCCCCCAGACTGCAGTCTGCACCAACAAGCAGCTCTCATAAACAAGGCAGCATTTGCAGGCTGCCTGCATCCAGCTTCTCCCCTGTGCTTCCCCAGGGCTCGGCCAGGGAGCACACGCGGTGGGATCTGCAGAGCTGGAGTGGACAGCCTGGCTGGAAACCTTCCAAGGTGGAGGACAGACAGAAGGAAAACAGCAAGAGGAAAAATAAGCCTGGAAGTGAGGGAGGAGATGTGAGCATACTGTATAAAAGGAGACAAAAAAAACCCCAGGATGATGAGTAGCGTGGTTGGATAAATGCAGGTAGCACTGATCTCTGCAAGGATGGGGAAAACAGGGCAGAAAATGGGAGTAGTGCCTCAAATACCAACAAAAAAAGGCTCTGGATACGTTGCCTGTATACAGTCATCCCGAAAGTGTTTGCCTTCAAAGCATGTTTTGAAAGGAAAAGCAAGGAGTAGCAGTGAGAACTGCTTTTTTTTAAAGCAAAACTAAGGTAGAGCACATGTACAGCACAAATTTGCAGTGGTGCAAGGCAGCAGAGATAAAGGCTAAGAAAAAGACTCCCTGTATAGCCCAGCTCACCCTGCCAGCCACCCCCACCCTCCCGGCCACACTCCACTGCAGAAGGAGAGTTTTGCCCTCATGATCTCCACAGCAGCGCTTCCAAAGGCCACGGGGACAGCTCTGCTGCCCCTAAACCCAGCCAGGATCCAGCAAACTAAGGGATTAAATTAACCCTGTGGAGCATCAGAGATGATCAAGGCAGGAAGGGCACGGTGGGCTGTGGACAACCACCCTGCTCTCCCAGCAGCTTTCAGGTAAGAGGCATTTTAAAGCAAAAATTCCTCCCTTCCGAGCAGAAGGACCAGGAGCTTCAAGATTTTATGAAGGAAATCTGGGACCTGCAAAAAGAGCAGGTGATGCCCCCACAAGAACACTGTTAGACCTTGCTTTTTCCTGGAGTGTTTGGAGGGTAGGGATAGAGATAACAGCTAATGGGCTCCTGTAAAACCTTCATGCCTCGTGAGTAGGTGGGACAAAGATTAATAGTGTGGATTGGAAAATAAGTGGTGTATTTCAAAAGCAGGAGTCAGGTAGGGCAGAAAACCAGGTGTGGAGAAGGGACAAGGTATGAGAGCAAAGGGGGAAGGAGGAAGAGGAAGCAAAACACTGGAGGCAGTGCAAGGCATGAGCTGGTGGCAGGGAGGAGACACAGTAAATGAAAGAAGGGACGGAGCTAAAAAAGCTTTCTGGGCGGCTCGTGCTGTTATTCTTTAAGAGAGTCATTAAGGAGGCGATTGACAGCACAGTGCCAAGCACGGGCCATCCAGAACCGCTTCACTTTCCGTGCTCAGGGCATGACAGCACAGCAGAATTCCACCCCGGCTGGCCAGCCTGGTCATCAGGCATTAGTCACTGTCACACAGTGACCGCAGACCATATATTATAACTAATCCTACCATTCAGATGCAACTTAAATGAATTGCAAGGCCAAAAATCCTTATCTTTGGGGCAAAGATAAGCGTTTCCATTTGCTTATGAATGCTGGAGATTAGATTTGTTTCAGGAGTAGAGTTTTGGGGTGCAAACACGGTTTTTAAAGAAGCTGCAAGAATGACATGGGCACAGAGGACCTGCCCTGATCCCTGTGTAACAGGAGAGGAGATCAAGTATGTTCGAAGTAAAAGGAAACTGCCTCTAGAAACAGAAAACTCTGCAACAGATTTCTAATGAATATGGAAAACAAAGAAAGGCATCAAACTGAAACACAGTTCGAGGAAAGAAGTTCAGTGATCTCTGCCGGCTGGGAGAGCCATAAGGAAAATCCACAAACCTTGCTGCATCAATCCACATTCAAAAGGCTCATCCTCCCAACCACTGTGCTTCACACCTTCTAAAAAAACAAGAAAACAAATGATTTTCCTCTCCCACTTGAACCAGACCCTTCCTACCTGCTCCCAAGCACTTTCTTTGAAGCCTCCAAGTCATGACTTGAATCACAGAAGGCTCCAAGCCTTGTTGTGACGGCAGTGACTAAAAGCCAAACCATCTGAAAAGCCCAGCTTCGCCCTGCAGCTCCTTTCCCCTTGCTGCCCCACCTCCAGCTGGGCATTGCCAGGATTCCTCATAATTTCCCTCTCCCAAAATGCTTACGCAGGCGCTGCCGAGCCCTGGCCTGCTCCAGCCCAGAAAAAAGTTTGCTGAGCACGAAAAAGCCCTGGAAGCTGAACTCACTGCTCCTACATTCCTACTGATCTTCCAGCCACAACTGGCACCTTGTTTCCAGGATTCACCAGGCTTTTGCTCCCCATCATCCTTCTTGACAGCTCCCGTCCTTTCTCACTGCACACATCATGGGTTGGACACCTCATGCTTTTCCAAGAAAGCAGGATCCATGCATACAGCTTCTTCCCATGGCTGCTGATCTGACACCCTGCTCCTGCCACAATAAGCTCTCACCTTGAACGTCCTGCTCACCAGTTTTTAAGAGGATTCTGACTTTGGCAATTAGTTCTGTAAATACTCTTGGGGGCTGGGGAACAAGCGTGGCCCAATGGAGGCTCGAAAAGGGGGAAAAACGTGTGACTTGCAATTCTTGCCTTTCCGAATCCAGCACTTTAAGCAAAGCCGAGGTAAATCCAAGATAAGTGTGCTGCTCCAAGATTTCTTATCAGCAAGCTATCGACCGCTCTCCCCATGAGCTCTGCTGCAGCAGATCACTCAGGAATCCCAGTTTTGGATTAGAATCAAGTGCAATTGGTTTGTTTCAAACAAGAACTGCCAGTCCATAAACCCCTCGCACGAAGCTGCGTCTTATTGACTATTTTTAATAAATAGGGCTGGCACAGTAAAATTGAACAATTGTTAGGAACAATAAAGGAGACAGACTTTGATTACAACTATTGAGAAGCAATACAGGGATGTTTTAGGACTGAGTATTTGCTTTCCAAGGCGAGTTCTGTCAACTGAAAACAGCAACTCGGAGCAAATACTCCTTAACAAGCGGTTTGGAGCAGAGCAGAAAACAGCACTGCACAGCAAGAGAGGAGCCAGACCTGTTTTTTGGGGTTTTTTTTGTAGAGCAGGCAGATAGCACAGTCACCGTGGTGGTGCAGAGAAGGCAGGCAGGACTCCAAGGCGAGCCCTGCGGATGCAACGCCGCACACAAAGAGCTGTAAATAACAGGTGAGTTGGAGGGAGAGATCTGGCAAGGTTCTCCTCACTGGTATTTGACCAGTTAGCATAGCGTTACTGGGAGTCACCTGGGTAATTCCCCGCTCAATGTGACACACAACCTCTTAGATCAGGGACCATCTGCAAATAAATCTGGACCCCAGCAGTGAGATCATCTGTCACCGTGTCTGGTGTAGCACAAAGCACCTAAGGAGGGCAGAGCGCTTTTTTTGGGGAAGGGAAGGGAATTTAGGCTTGATTTCGAAGTACGTCAGGGTGACCAACCACCCTGCCCTTGGCAGGGCTTACAAAATCCTCTGCCTGGACACAAACAGTCAAGGAGACCAAGCCTTCAGCTAAGCGCTTTGGAGAGCCGCCTCTAGGAGTGCCCATCGGGGGATTAGACACACCAGCAGGTTTGGGAATGAGGGGGAAAGGAGATAATCAGATCTGAAATTCCCATCAGTATGAAATAAGACTTAACTCAGTCGCTTGCCAACGCAGACCGACTGTTCTTTCTAATGTCTGTGACAACTCTGCTTCAAATTTCAAGCTTCTCTCAGCAGTAACTACTCCCCCATGTAGCTGTAATGGCCAGAAAGAGACTGGCTTTTATGTAACCCCAAAAGACTTGCAGAAAGGGAAGCAGCAGCCACACACACACACAGAGGGAGAACTGAGGGAAAAAAAAAAAATCAGCAGAAGGCTCTGCTGAGTGCTCAGGGCTATATCCAAGCTCACAATGCAGCCACAGAGAAGTGGGATGCGGCAATCAGAAATGCTCCAGTTCCACGCTCGGAGAGAGACCCAGCAATCAGTGCTGCATCCGAGCAATAGGGAGCGAAATTATAGAGCAAACTGCCATGTGATGCCACAAACTACTCCATCCCGCCAGCTGTAACAAGTATTCATTCCCAAAAACGCGTCACAGGCTCATCTGTCATTACCAGCCCAGCCTGCCAGCAGCTGAGCAGGAGTCAGCAGTGAAGGGCAGCTGCAGGGCTGCTTCCTTTCACAGTGGTCTATTCTCCCAAAAAACCACAGGGGAGACGGACGGGTAAAACCCCCCAGGCGCAGGGGAAAACATTGCCCACCATCTCTCAGCAGCCGGTGGGATGGGAAGCACAGGCTGTGTTTTCACCCACCATCACACAAAAGCTCTCCTGAACCAGGATCCACTGATAATCCAGGACCTGTGGGAGAACACACTTAGCCAGTCACAAAAACCCACACCCACAAGCCCTCTGTGTACTAATAACGCACTTCAATCACCAAGTGGAGAGCTCTGCAGGCCCGATGTGCCGGTGTTACGAAAGAGGCTGTTTGGGCAATAACGTGGGGCAAGAGCAGCACTGCCCTTCTCCCCAGCGATGTTCCGGCACTGGGAACGTCAGCCCCGATCCCGCGGCATAACGAGGACTGTACAGCGTGGAGTCCTTGAGACAACAAACATCCAGCCTGCTCCAATCCCAGAGTAAAAATACTCCTTCCCCTGCCTTTCCCCCCCCTCCAGTCTGCTGGCTCTGAAAAATGCAAAAGAGGCTCAGAAAGCCATTTTCTGCGGGTTTTTTTTGTCTGGCTCATGCATTATCATCATCATTTACTGCCCTCAAGGGGATTGCACAGGTGTGACTGAAAATTTGGCTCTTCCTTTTAAACTTTTTGTTATCAGCTTTGCTGAAGATGATCTTGCTGGAATAAATACCAGGCTGCTCTCCTGGAGAGGGACTCGCCCAGAGCTGTTGTCAGAAATCAGGCTGGGGGTGGAAGGATGGGGGCGTCACTAATGGGGAACATACAGATCCTCCTGGCTTCTGAGTGCTAATACAGCCAGCAGTTTGACCTAGACTTCTGTTTTTTAATTCCTAAAAAACAAACCATTGCACTAATTAATGTTTCCATTCATTTAGCTGAAAAACAAGTTAAACAAAGAGGGTCACCTGGTGTTCCTATCAATACCTGCCTAGGATACAGGCAGAACAAACGCATTTAAATAAAACTCTAGAAGAGATGTGACAAGAGAAAGGCAGTTTAGCTCAATTAAAGAGAGATGTCACAGGGATTTAATTCTCAGAATACAGAACTATTGATTAAACAGGAATTAAAGCTCCAGAACAGAAAGGTTTCAAGGTCTTTGCTGTGAGGGTATACATCAGGAGAGAGAGGCAGGGCTCCTTCAGCACCACAAGAGCTCTGGCTTTGTTGCTTCCTAGGAAACAGGAGCAGCAAAGGGAGCAGAATGCTCTCTACTAAACCTGTGAATAATTTGGGCAAGGATACAAGGTCAGTGACAACACAGAGTGGCATCACGACCGTCAATCAACAGGTAGCTTTGGTGTACTTGGGTACTGAAAACCCTCAACAGGTTCCAAAACATTTCAGGAGTATGTGGGGAGAGGCCTGGGCAGGTTTCAGTCCTAGAATCCCACAATCCTAGAATGGTTTGGGTTGGAAAGGGTCTTAAAAACCATCTCATTCCATCCCTTGCCATGGCAGGGACACCATCCCAGGTTGCTCCAAGCCCCGTCCAACCTGGCCTTCGACACGTCCAGGGATGGGGCAGCCACAGCTTCTCTGGGCACCCTGTGCCAGGGCATCACCACTGTCACAGGGAAGAATTTCTTCCCAATATCCCATCTATCCCTGCCCTCTGGCAGTGGGAAGCCATTTCCCCTTGTCCAAAGTCCCTCCTCAGCTCTCTTGGAGCCCCTTTAGGCACTGGAACGGCCTTTAAGGTCTCCCTGTGGGGCCTTCTCCAGGCTGGACATTCCCAGCTGTCCCAGCCTGACCCCAGAGCATCTCTGGACTCGCTCCAACAGGTCCATGTCCTTCCTGTGCTGAGCACCCCAGAGCTGGAGACAGCACTGCAGGTGACCAGGGCGTGACAGAGGGGCAGAACTTTCCAAGCCTCAGAGCCCGTAACAGAGCTGAATTCACTTCAAAGGGTCTCAACTAGAAGAGGCACCGTGTAGGTGGGAAGGCAAGCAGTGCCCCTGCCCACAGCTCCCCGCCAGGTCCTGCAGGAGCCCCCGGCTGCGGGGCTGCCTGCGCAGAAGCCCAGCCCCGCTGCCGAACCGAGCGGCGCTGCCTCCCTCAATCCCGGCCTGAATTCCCGCTAATGAGCACAGCGGCTTTGCTTCCTCTGCTTCCCACCAGCCTCCCCAGCCAGAGGAAAGGCTTGTGCCTGTCGCACTAACAAAGCCCAACTCACAATACAGCAGCACATTCTCATTCCTGGGCAGCGCTCGGTAATTAATATGGAAAGAGAGGGTGTGCTTTTTTCCCCCCTAAATGACTTATTCGTTAAGTTCGAGCATATTTTAACCTTCCTTTTCAGCAGATAAACTCTGTCTCATTTGCAGCTAAGCTCAGCCTTCCCTTCTTTGCCACACACTAAACTATTTTGATTAATGAAAGAGTAGGAACAAACCAGTTCCAAGTGTTTTCTATAGAGCTCAACTGCTCTTTCAGTTTCAACTCACGCCTAGATAATTATATCACAGCTCTGAGTGCCCCCACCCTTCTGCTGCACTTGGGGAATACTGGAAAGATAAGTCTTTTCTTAATTATTAAATGTAAATAGCTCATTAAATATAATCCAATTACTTTAATTGTAAGAAAAAGGAAGTAATTACAATATGTACATGTATTCTTGCCTGAACAGTTTTAATATCTTAAATGAATCTTTGCAGCATTAATATTTTAAGTCAACCTTTGACATGAGGGGAGAGAGAAAAAAAAGACTTTGACTCCCTGATATTTTCCAGAAGTGTTGTATCTGCTGGGATTTCGGTCACAAAAAACCAAGAGAATGGCCTTGAGCATCTAAATCAAAATGGTTTATAAACAGCATCTTAATAAAGTTAAAATAATACACAGGCTTTCCATCGTGGAGGGAAAAAATAAATATATAAACATGATGCCACATGACGAGCCTTAATATGCTTTTGGGATCTCAGGAGCCCAGCAAGATGGGCACTACTGTGAACCCGGGAGAACAGGCAGGATCCCACCACACCAGTACCAAAAGCCACCACGTATCTGGGATTTTCCAGGCAGTTCTCCTTCCCTACACCTATGGTTTGCCCTGCTCAAGGGTGGGAAGAGGAACCAGGGCTGGGAGAGAAGGGGCCTGCTCCAAATCTGGGACTAGCCAGCTCTTCTGTGGCAGTGTCCAGCGAGGTGATCCCACAGAAATGCTGAATGCAGGCTCTGCGTGTGCACAAGCCATCTGTGCAATGCACAGGCAAGGCACAGGATCCCAGGCTGCCATTTGGGATTTGCAGGCAGAGCTGCAGGAAGCTGTGAGGAGCAGTCCTCTGGTTTTGCTCAACAGCATGACAATCCCTGGACTCACTTTCTCCATCCCTGCAGCCAGCGGGACCGAACAACCTTCCAGCAGACTCCAGCAAGGCCCCACTGTTTCGATCAGCCCCCCTGGTCTGACAGAGCGGGGTCAGGTTTCAGCTTGGCTGTGGTGACAGATGCCTGTGAAATCTCCTTGGGACAGGCAGAAAAATATTCGGTTTAAAATGTAGTTGTTTCCATTTTGCATGTTCTGAGCCCAGCAGTGATCTCACCTTATGTAATCTCCAGTGCAAGCTCCAGGCTCTGGACTGTCCAAAACTTATTTCAGGGCGTTTGAAACCATAAAACCCCAGAATGGTTTGGCTTGGAAAGGGTCTTAAAGACCACCTCCTTCCATCCCCTGCCATAGGCAGGGACACCTTCCACTAGACCAGGGTGCTCCAATCCCTGTCCTACTTGGCCTTGGACACTTGCAGGGAAGGGGCAGCCACAGCTTCTCTGGGCAGCCCGTGCCAGGGCATCACCACCGTCATAGGGAAGGATTTCTTCCTAAAATCTAACCCAAACCTGCTCTTTCAGTTTGAAGCCATTTCCCCTTGTACCGTCATCCACGCCCTTGTCCCCAGTCCCTCTCCAGTTTTCTTGGAGCCCCTTTAGGCCCTGCAAGGGGCTCTCAGCTCTCTCTGGAGCCTTCTCTTCTCCAGGTGAACACACCCCCAGCTGTCCCAGCCTGTCCCCAGGGCAGAGGGGCTCCAGCTGGGGGCCCAGAGCTGGATGCAGTACACCAGGTACCAGACTAGAGGGGGAATCATCACTTTATTAAACCGATCTTTTTGGGAAAAGAGAGATTAGACCGTATTAGGGATGCTAAGGATGCAGGCCTTTCTAGCCAAGCTTACCACAAGGTCTATAATAAGCTGCTTTATGGAAACCTCTCATGTGAAGCCAGCCCCTAGATGTAACCTCCTTGATACAATATTGAATTCTCAATAGCAACCAAAAGGCTATTTTGTATAAGTTAATTACAGCCGTTTTTAATTTAGCTTGCAGAAGGGAAGAGGCCAGTGATTTCATGCTGCCCTAGACAGAAGGTAAAGGTTTTCCACAAGCTGTGTTTATAGCTCTATGCTTTCCTCCAGCAAAGCACCGGCTTCGCAGCTGCTGGTATTGAAAGAACAGGATCTGGGTGTGTGCATGGTTCTCTCTCGCTTGGTTGGGTTTTTTTTGCAGCTGCAAGGCCAAACCCATACGAGTGCGTGTGTGCTTTTTCTTACGGTGACAAAGGCAGGGTGCCTGAAAGGGAACTCGCTTCCGCTCTGGCAAGCACTCAACCAACTATTTGCTGGGCTAAGGGGTGGTCGGGGAACTTTCACCCATCCATTCAGCCAAGGCCGCTATTCCCCCTCCCTCCCAATTAAATCCCATTTTTTGCACTCCATGCATGAACTGCAGCCACACCAATACATGAGATATTGTGGCTGATAGCCTCCTCTGAATGCCACTTAAAGCCCTCCAGTGCGGAGCGCTCTGAAAGCAAAGCATCGTCCATTCTTTGAGTGACAGAAAGAGACTTTTGCTATAGAGAGACCTGAAGTAAAACTCTAAGCAGTAGGAAAACGGCATCCAGAGAAAGAGGAAATGAGAAATTAAAACCACATTCAGTCTTATTAGTGGTAATACAATAGGTCAACAAGAGTACTTTGCACAACTCCACAGCATGGGAACAATTTATGCAGAACTCGGAGCAGTGACACCAGCGAGTCTGGCGTTTACTGAAACCAGCAAATTTTGTCAGCACCGTTTTAAAGTGCCCAGCTGGGAGGTGAGAGGGCTGGAGGGGGATAGTGCCTTGCCGGAGAGTACACTTAGGAGAGGAGAATGTGAGGAATACTCCCCCTCCTCTTTTTCCATCTGAAACATTTTCTCTCTCAAGGGATTTCCAGCATCTTATGAGCACAGCCTCTTTGAAGTGCTGCAAAGTGGCACTGCTCATCATTTCAGTAATGATAGTAAATAAGCTCCAGTATTTTGTTGATCCTTTTCCTTTTGCTTTACAAACAAAAGGTCAGAGTCATTAGCCCAGTTTGATGAGCGGGGAGAAATGGAGGCTTGGAAAAGCCAGGTCGCTCTGGAACATCATTGGGAACATCAGTGAATGAAGAAGACGAGTCACAGGACCTAGGGACAGCCACACTGGATCATCCAGCCTCCAGATACCCCACGTACTCTTTCCATCATGGCCAGGTGCCAGATGCAGCAAGAGAAGAGCATGGGAACAGAGCAAGAGTCCTCCCAGCTTTTCCAAGCTGCAGCACCCCATTGCACCCTAAGACCTTGTGGAAACAAACACTAGCATTTAACTGTCCTTCACGGATTTCACTTCCATAAACTCATCTGATCAGTTCCTGAACTCATCTGAACAGTGCATCCATGAGATCCTGGGGCAACAAATCCCGTATTTATCATGTTAGGTGAAAAGATGCTTCCTTTTGTGCCATTCACTTCAAAATTTGGGGATTTTAATCTCAAATCTATGTGTGGCTTTGCTTCATGAAGGAATGGTTCAAATAAATTCATCACCATTCATATAAAACAAGCCCCTTCTGAGCAGAGGGTTCACAGGCTGCATCTTCAAGGCCAGGTTGGATGAGACTTGGAGCAACCCGGTCTATGGAAGCTGTCCCTGCCCATGGCACAGGGCTGGAACGAGACGAGCTTTAAGGTCCCTTCCAACCCAAACTGTTCTGGGTTCTATGATCAAACACAAGAGAAGTGCTCAGTTCTTATGAAGCACTTTCAGTATAAACCAAACTAATAACTCATGGTTTAGGTTTGAGTTACAGCAGCGGTGAGAACAAACCAGTTTTAGTGGCCAGCTCTGTGTCTGACCCATCCTGGACTGTGCACTGCTTCCAACAGCAACGCAGGAGAACCCAAACCTCACAAACAAGTCACCAGTGACCTGGGAACAGCTCGCCTGAAGCAGTGACACAGCAACAGCCTCCCGGGCAGAACTTCCAGCCCTCAAGAACCAACACCAACTGCTGCTGCCCCACAGGCATCTCCCGCCTTCCTCTCTCAGCATCCCTTAAAGCACCACTTCTCCCCAAAAAGGGTCTGGGATACCGCAGTGGAAGAGGAGATGACACAGACGGCACTGAAGGAACAGAGCAGGTCACCACTGACCCATTTGTGAGAGACCCATCGAGCTTCCTGGTGCTTTAAATTCCTTCATCAAAGCCCCTGGCAGATGCATACTTGAGATATCTGAGCTCCACCACTTCTCCAGTAGCAACCTAACACCAGAGAGCTTTCCTGCAATTTCAGGAATTAGGGTAGGATCTAGACAAACTATTTCCCAGGCCCATTACTGTGGGGAGGGCGCTGGGATGGAGAATGTGATTAACAGCTCACGCTGCTTGCTCGAGAAAGTAACGTGGAAGTTCACATTTAAGTTCTTCTGGGAAGGGACCTCCCCTCCTACTGCCTCCCAGGCAGGGAAAAAAATATCCTGCAAACCTTCAGATGGGAAAAGAAATGTCATATAAATGAGAATTAGGCTTGAATCTGACCACCTTCTACCAAGCACCTGCTTCACAGTGAAGCCTGCTCTGCCTCCCCTCCTCAAAACAGAACCAACATGTCTTTTTATTACACAGAGTTGCAAAAATACAAAAGGAAGTAAATGTCACCAGGGTGGTTCTGTTCTGAGCAGTCATTTGCTTATTACCCAGAAGCCATTGCCACACGCCTTTTTTAATCCTGTGTTTATAAATACCTAAAGTATTTAAATAAATGTTAATCTGCGGTAACTAAGGCCCTGATCTCACAAATATTTATCCTTGCACAGTGAGAATAAACACTCAAATACACAAATTTCTTACTACAGATCCCATTTCAGCCAGAGTGTTGTTGAAAACAGTAACACACCAGAAGACAGGCTGGGAAAATAGCTGCATTTTGCCTTCCTGGGTTTTCACAGCGTGTCACTTTTGGGTTGTTTCCTGTGCATTTGCTGTAGAAACTGCACAAAGGAGCAAGGGCAGAGCTGAGCCACCGGACAGGGCCCGTTGTGGCTCTTGGAACCCTCAGAAGGAGCTTTGGCAGTGTTTTTTCCTGGTGTCCCATTCTGTACGAGGACAGCAGGAACTTTATCCACAGCACATGCAAACACAATCGCTATTCACTCCCTTTCCTGGTTTGTGACTGACTCATGAGCAATGTATTTTGCTCCGCTGAATGACCACGGGCTCAGTATTATCATCAAACCAAGCAGAGGCAAACCCCAAACCTTGCATTTTAAGTTATTAAATATTGTGAGTCCAGAAAACCCACAGAGAGAAATGATCTAGAAGGATTAAAGCCAAGTCTTAACACTTGCTGAAATCTTCTTTATTGCAATCTGTCAAAGAAAACCTGATTTTTTGAAAAACATTAATCCTACCAACCTTTGTTCTTCTATCACCGCAAAAATATAAAAAAATAAACCCAGGAGAGGGATTTGTTGCTGTAACTTTATGCACGAGGAAATCGCTGAAGTTTTAACCCCTCCACCCACGCCGCGATTATCCAACCTTGGTGAATGAAATCAACTTTTCCTAGACCAGCCCTGAAGAATGAGATATATTCAAAGCACGCCGAGAAACTGGGTTGGGACTGATCAGAAGGGTTGTATTCCTTGTCATGAATCACTGTCTGCAAATACCTTCTGAGTTGTAACTCACAAAAATACACCATTTCTGTGTGGTGTGCCACATTAGTCACAGGGAAACCAGTTTCATACTGGCATGAGCCATCAGAAAGGTTTTATTTCTTTCAATTAAAGTAATGGGATTTGGGACATTTACTTTTTGACCTCATTACCAGACAAGACAAAAAAATATCACAGTTCTTTTCAAAACCAGTGGAAAATACATAGTTTAGGGAAAAGTTTACATTGAGTTCAGCCCTGGAAGTTTATCCTCTTACAATCCACACTTAGAAAGCTTCACCTCATCTCAGGTGGGCTACAAGGGAGCTGCTATACCCACTCCTCCAGGCTTTAAATCGGGCAGAAATCAAGGCTTTGGAAGGTAAATCCCAGAAAGTCTGATCCCACCATCACCAACACACCCAGGAATAACAGTGACAACTGCAGCTTGAGCTAGGATCAGCGTCAGGCGGCTCCTGCAAGCTCAGGTCGTGCTCTGCCACTCAAACCTCATGTTTTGAAGCACATTCCTTAAAAAGAAATAAAACCCCCAAAGTGCACAGAACTTCGTGCCTGGTGTGCTCCACCCCACTGCTGGGACAGCGCTCCTGCCTGGCTCTGGGTGCGAGTGGGACTCAGAGTCCCTCCCCGGACACGCTGGCTGTGCTCTCGTGGGGAGATGCTGGCTCTGGTTTGTTTTTAACTCTGTTTGGGATTAAACTACGAGTCGGTTTCTATGGCAAAACCCACTCAAGGTCAGTAAGGGACAAATCGGAACGAAAAGTGTCGCAACGCAGCGTTTTGAATTCCTGCAGTGTTTAGCAGCAACTGATTCTGCAGATGTTGAAAATGAGTGGAAAACATAACTACTGCCCTTCCTCATGTGACCAAGTGTGCAAGAGTCGGTACTTCCCATAAACTGGGACTTCCCAGGTCTGTGGAAGGTGTCCCTGCCCATGGCAGGGGTGGAATGAGACAGTCTTTAAGGCCCCTTCCAATCCAAACCATTCCATGATTCTATAAAAGCAACATTTTTGCATCAGTTTTGTCTCAGGGAAGCACATCCGTACCCTCATTTGGCTTCCAGCATCTTTTAATTTCAACTTCTCCCTCTCATGAGTCTTCAGGAAGGACACAAAAGTATGAGGGTTACAGAGGGCTTCATCAATTATGACTCTGCCTGCAGCTGATGTATCTAACAGAAGTTTCTTTAATCATTATTAATAGAATTTCATGTCCACCAACATCTGCAGTGCTGAAAGATTTAAGACTTTCAGTGTTTCCTAGCACTGAACTTCCAGCATTAGCACATCCCTCAGCCCCACCAGTGCTCTGACCCATGGAGAGGTGCCCAGTTCTGCTGCTGCTACTGAAGAAAGCAAAACAGCAATGCCAAATGTGAACTCTGACAGGGAAATAAAAAATCCTACCACAGGAACGTCCTTGAGTGACAGCTAACAGGGAGAAGCTGCAATCCTTACCTTTCTCCAGACTACGTGTATCCCAAAGTAACCCCAGCACTAACCTAAACGCCGATGAGGCACAACCACAAGGACATTCCCATATAACTTATTTCTTCTCTAGAAGAAATACGGTCTGAAGCCACCAGGAGGTCAGTGCACTAAACCAAACCATCCAACCATATTCCAAGCCTTTTTTCAGGGAAAAAAAAAAAAAATCCCAGAGCACACTACAGCACCCACAGGGGGGGGTCACACCAAGTAGTTTTAGATTTTATGTGCTGTGGATGGTTCATAGCCAAGGCGGTGACACATATAACTTAAAGTGTTCCCAGACAGATCGGGGGTGCACCCAGGAGTGGGGCTGGAAGACAGGCAAGAGGGAGAAGTGAGAAGTTTCCTTCAATGAGGGCACCCAGCTCCCACCCAGACAGACTCTGGACACGGACACAGACACGTTTTCACAAGTCCCAACGCCAAACTCAGACAGCAAATGCCTGGAAAGGGAGGGACCCCCTCTGCTGTCCCAGCAGAGCCCCAGTGCTCCCCCCTAAAAGGGACCCTGCAGCCCCCCCCCGTCTCCTGAGTCCCCAAGCGTTCCCCGCTATGCCAGACCTCTGTGACAACCCCAGCACAGCAGACACCGGCCAGGCCTCGGGAGAGCCCCGCAGGCGACATATCCTTCACTCAGCACGGGGCTCTGAGCACCCCTGGGCAGCCCGCCCCTACACCCCAATTCCCCACCGGCCAGCCCGGCCCGGCTACACACCCCGCACCAAGCCGAAGCCCCGGGAGGGGCTGGGGAAGTGTCAGCCCGGGGATGGAGCCCGAGACTGGGACAGACCCCCCAAAACCCCCGCCCAGGACCGCAGCAGCTCTGCCTCAGAATGTGGCAGGAAACACCGCCCGCCTAAACCTAATAGCTCACTATTTGGCAAGGGCCTTGCAGCCCACTCCAGCGCCTCCGCCTCTTTCCCCCGGGAAGAGACAGCCCGGGGGAGCTGGGGAGGCCCGCTCGCCCCTCTCGCACTCACCCTGTCCGCGGCTGTCCCCTCCGGGCCCCCGGGCTCACTACCACCAGGGCGGGCCGGCCCGCCCGTCCGCCATTCCACGACTCCCCCTCCCTGCCCCGACGGGCCCTCGCCCCGCCTCCCCCCGGCCGCTGGGCCGCCGCGCCATTGGCTGCCCGCCCGGAGATGCTGCAGCACTATTGGCTGCGGCTCTCTGTCCATCAGAGCCGTCCTGCGCCACTTTCGTACGAACCTGGCGCAACGGAAGAACCGCACCCAAGGCGGCCGCGCAAAGAGAGTAAACAGGGAGGAGTGTACCATGACGGGAGATAGACGGGGGGATCCGTGGGCTGTCTGGGAAGAGATTGCAGGGGCAGAGGGGAGGACCGCGCCACCGATCACAATTCAGACCTCTTCGATTTTCCTTTTTTTGTCTATGAGAGCCAGAAGTTGATATTCTTCCAAGTGACATTGGAGGAAAGGGGTCTCTGTCACTTCCGCACCTCCCCCGGAGAGCTCCGCTTTGGTGTTGCCTTTCGCCTCTATGGTCTCCCGCCCTGCGAGGAAAGTTCCACCTGGGGGAGCGGGGGTGTCAAACCAGGGCGGGGTCTGGGCTTTGGGGCCGGGGGTGGGAGGTGTGGGACGAGGCGTGTGGGGTGCGGGATTAGGGGACAGGACTGCAGGAGGAGGGGTGGAGGCATGGGGGGCCTTGGG
>VXBT01006770.1:74614-89149 GCA_013400235.1 Oriolus oriolus
GCAATTAGCTGATGCCTAAGAGGAAATGGCCCAACTTTGGGGGGAGCACAGCCTTTGCATCTCCCACCCAGGCAGGCTGACACTGGGCATGACAGCCCCTTGTCCCCAGGTTCATTGCCCAGGGAGGGGTCCCAGGGTGCCAGAGCCCCCCCGGGCTGCAGTCCCATCTCTCTGCACCTCGGCGGGGTCCCTCGTGCCCTCTCACTCCTCCAGGCTGGAGATCAAAGGGATGCTGGAGGGATTCCTGGCACGAAACCGGCCGAGAGACCCTGCTCCACTCGGGCAGGGAGGGACAGGGCAGTGGCCGGGGACGGGCACCCCCGAACAAGGCTCACGGTCTGCACTGAAGGCAATGGGGGGATCTGACGGGGAGGGAAGGAACAAACACAGTGGGTGCAGCACTGGGTGGGGGGAGCCCCCAGCACTCTCCTGCCAGATCCCCTTCGGGCAGCACTGCACCCCCAGGTCCCCAGGAACTGGAATGGCTCCCGGGGTCCATTGAGCAGGATGGTGGGAGCCGCCAGTCCACACAAAGCCCCTCCAGCCTCTCCCCGTGCCCCCGGCTGCTGCTCCCTGACCCCCTGCGCGGGGAGGTTGGAGCCTGCTAATGAGCTCGGCCCTTTCCCAGCATCCCGGTCCCGGGTGGCCCGGCAGGTGTGGGTCACCGCTCACCCCGCGATGGCAGGGACTCCGCGGTCCGGATCGGTGGAAACGGGAGGCGCCCGGTGAGGGGCTGCAAAGCCTTCGGCTTCGGCCGGATGGGCTGCAGCACTCGCTCAGGCTCTTCTGCCTCCTCTTCATCACCCTCTGTCTCCCAAATATCCCCAATCAGCTCCGCAGTGATGCTTGGCACAGCCCCAGCTGGGACACGGCACTAACCTAGGGACACCCCGCACCCCAAATGGGGGGACGCAGCCCCTCTGCATCCTGCTCACTTTGCTGCATCTTCCACCCTCCTCCTCCTCCTCCTCCTCTCTGCCCTAAAGCCAGACGGATTTCACCGCTCTGCTGAGCTCCAAACTCCACTTCCAGATTTTCAGTGCGACCTTCTGGCTACCTGGATCCGGCACTGCAAGATGCCCCCTCTGATCCCCCCTCCCCTCCGGCCCCCCAGCATCCCCGGGGGAGCCGGGGTTGGATGCAGCCAGGAGCGGGATGCAGGGGGGAGCTGGGGGTGGCCGAGGAGGAGGAGGGAGAGGTCGGGCTGCACCTGGATGCAAGACCAGCCTCAGGAGGCTTGGGTTGTTGTGTTTAACCCAGCCTGGCCCAGGGAGAAGCAGGAGCATGGTCACAGAGTCCCTGGCAAACTCGCTGCGCGTGTGGGAGGTGCCGCCGTGGTTCCTGGGGCAGCCTTCGGCCTCTCTGCCTACACGGAGGGCCCCCCCAAAAGGCCCCCGCGCTCCCGGGACACCGTTCTGCAGGGATGTGCCCATTCTCCACGCTGGTCTTGGCTCCCCGAGCCCCGATCCTGCCCCAGGGGGCAGGCAGAGGGCTGTGGGACCCCTGTGTCTGGCTATCACTGACCACAGATAACCAGGGGGAAGAAGGGGGGAAAGACATAAAACTCCCCAAATACCCCAAACCCCCGCTCAGGCACATGAGGCACCATGTGGTGCAGACAAGCAGCAAAATAATCCAGGGAAAGAGCTGGAAAAAGCCCCAAAGCCCCAGGTCAGCCCCACACGTTACCCCCTGCCCTCACTGCTCTCCCCGCCGGTTATTTCCAGCCCTCTGCATCCCCCCTCCTCCTCCTCCCCATTCCCTCCCGGCACCCTGCTCTCCTCCGCTCGCTCTTGCATTCTGGTATTTGGTGTGTTCCTCAGCTGCAGGAAATTCCTGATGCTCTCCATCATGCAGCCTGCGCTTGCATCCCCCGCCCTGCCCGGCTCCCCTCCAAAGGACAGCCATGTGCCGGACAGCCAGCGCCGCCGCCATCGCTCCCCTCCCAAAAACGGGATTACTTCTCCCTCTTCGCCTTCTCTTTCTCCTTTGTTTTTTTTTCCCCTTTCAATTATTTTCAACGCTAACCCTGCAAAACACCCCCTCTCCATCTGTGCCAAGGGCAGAAGCCGCCCAGCTCCGGCCATTCCCCTGCCTGGCTTTTCCCTCTTCGTCTTCCTCTCTTTGCGAGACCGCTCCTGATCTTATTTTAATTCGTCTCAGACGGTGTTGGAGTGTTATTTTAAGAGAGAGGATATGCACAGACATTGTGTTTTCTGCTTTTTCCTGGCCCCAAGCCAGGCTCTCTGGGCTGTCAGCTACCCACTGTGTTGCAGTCACGTGTGGGAAGAGGCAGCCAGAGCCAGCCTCACAACTCCTGGTAGCAACATGGAAATCAAGTGTGCACTTTCTTCCCTCTGTATGTGTCTGTATTATTAATAGTGTCTCTCTCCGTGAGTTATCCATAATGTATCTTAATACCTGTCCGTCGGTAAATGATGTATTACGGAGCGTCCGCGCCCCCGGCTCCGCGCGCCGCCGAGGGGGGACAGGCGTCACAGCAGTGCCACCATCACCCCCGAGGTGTGGCATGGGAGTGGGGGACAGGACAGAGGGGTGGGGACAGGATCTGGCAGCTGTGGGCTGCTCCGGTGTGTCCCAGCCTGCTGGCACCTTGGTGAAATGGGCATGTGGGGAGCAGCGGGGTGCTGCGGGGAGGATGGGGCCAGCTGGCACGGGGATGGCACCAAGCGATCCCTGTCACTGGCCAGGAGGTGCCGGGGGACACCGATGTCCCACGCTGTGGACACTGACGCTGGCTGCCACAAGCTCACAAAGGAATGGGACACGTCACTGCACACCTGAGGGGCTGCAGGAGGCCAGTGGGTAGCAGGGAAGGTGCAGGATAGATCAGCGCCGCACGGCACGGGTTGGATGGACACGGCACGGGTTGGATGGACAGGAATTGGCACAGGCTGGATGGACACAGCACGGGTTGGATGGACAGGAATTGGCACAGGCTGGATGGACACAGCACGGGTTGGATGGACAGGAATTGGCACAGGCTGGATGGACACAGCACGGGTTGGATGGACAGGAATTGGCACAGGCTGGATGGACACAGCACGGGTTGGATGGACAGGAATTGGCACAGGCTGGATGGACACAGCACGGGTTGGATGGACAGGAATTGGCACAGGCTGGATGGACACAGCACGGGTTGGATGGACAGGAATTGGCACAGGCTGGATGGACACAGCACGGGTTGGATGGACAGGAATTGGCACAGGCTGGATGGACACAGCACGGGTTGGATGGACAGGAATTGGCACAGGCTGGATGGACACAGCACGGGTTGGATGGACAGGAATTGGCACAGGCTGGATGGACACAGCACGGGTTGGATGGACAGGAATTGGCACAGGCTGGATGGACACAGCACGGGTTGGATGGACAGGAATTGGCACAGGCTGGATGGACACAGCACGGGTTGGATGGACAGGAATTGGCACAGGCTGGATGGACACAGCACGGGTTGGATGGACATGGCACGGGTTGGATGGACACGGCACGGGTTGGATGGACAGGAATTGGCACAGGCTGGATGGACACAGCACGGCATAGGATGGATGGACACAGCACAGCACAGGGCTCGGAGCTGGACTTTGCAGGACAGGTGTGTCCCATGAGGCTCCACTGTGGCAGGAGCTGCCCGGAGGAGTGCAGGGGGCTCCCAGCCCCAGGAGGCTGAGCAGGGCTCCCCCACAGTCATACACGGACACCCGGAACCGGGGCAGCACCCAGGGCCCTGCATGCAATGACAGCTGGTGCTACCCCTCTCCAGGCTGTGGGGTCCCCTGTCCCCTCTGCGTCCTGGGGATGGAGACACCAGGTAGGCAAACACCCCGAGACTGGGGTCTTCCCAGTGCTAACCAGTAATATAGAGACCACATGTTGCTCCATACTGTGCCTACACCCCCACTACACCTATGTAGTACATGTGCATGCATCACACCCACCCCTGTGCACCCCCCTGACACACAGATGTGTGCAGGTGTTGTCTGAACTTGTCTTTGCATGGGGCTGCCAGCAATGTCCCCCGCCAGCAATGTCCCCTGCCAGCAATGTCCCTGCCTGCGGTGTCCCCTTCCCACAGCACTCCCCGCACATCCCTGCTGGAACACCATGCCCATCCCCACACACCGTGCCCACAGATGCTGCAGCATGCAGGGAGAGAAGAGCACCCCAGCCCCAGGGGGTGCCCCGACTGGGCAGCCCTGCACCCCGACACACAGTGGGAGCAGTGTGGGTGCCAGCACCCAGCTGGGGTCACGGGGAGCAGGAATCCAGGAAGGCGAACTGGAGCTCAAGGCTTCGCGTTTCTGGATTCTGGTTCCCGTTTCTGCTCCCGGCTGTTTCCATGGAAACTGGCGTCGGACCTGGGAAAATAAGGTTAGGGTTTGCAGCGGAGGCCCACTGCCAGCCTGCCTGCCTCTGCACCCCTCCGGCCCCGCCGCCTCACCGGGGGCACACGCCTGGGTACCCCCCACACCTGCACCTACGGGATGCTCAGGTCTGGGGGCTGAGCAGCACTGGCACCCCCTGGCATCTTCCATCACCCTCTGTCCTTCCACCCGGTGACCCTTGGGAGCTCAGCACTCACTGGGTCATTTGGGAACTGGGACTACCATGCTGCTCCCTGGCATGCTGGCGAGGGTGGCAAGTTGGCAGTGGCACCCACTGGACCCACAGCCCTTCTCTCTACCCCACTCTCTTCCCTGGTGCTCCAAACCTGGCACAGCTCAGCCTCCATGGAAACTTCCTGACAATGATCATGTGGCCACAAAACCCCACCAGCCCCACTGGGACAGGGGACACTAAGACTGTCCCCAGTACTGACGCCCCATTTGCAGGTTTTACAAGGACCCAGCCTCGACAGCAACATCACCCTCCCCTTCCCCAGCTCAGGATCCCCAGTCGCTCCAGGGAAGGTGGGGAGTTGGAGGGGGGAAGAGAACCAGGACACGACACCTCGGGGGAGCCGTGAAGACTAATGAATGGAGGCTTTTAAAAAGCACTTTGACTGAGAAGTGCTATAGTAGGAACTAATTATCCCTCCCGCCTGCGCGCACCCTCGCACGCCGGCGCAGCCGCGTCCTGCTCCCTCCCGGAGCCACAGCTGCAAAATCGCAGCCAGCCCCGGCACTGAGCACCACGGCAGCCACGCCAACCGGCATCGCCCTGGCCGGGGAAGATTCCCTCTGAGACTCCGCTTCCCCTCCTGTGCCCTCCATGTGCCTGTGCGCCCCGCTTTGCTGCCATGGCCCCCCCGGCAAAGCCGGCAGCAGTGGCTGGGGGCACAGGGTGGTGCTCACCGCCCTCCTTGCGCTGGGGTTTTTGGGGAAGGTTTCCTTTTTTATTAAAATCCGCCATTTTACAGTGATGGCAGGTAGGCCGGGTGGCCAGTCCCTGTGGATGCTCAGGGATGGACAGCACCTGGCACGGCGGGGTGGGCGGCAGAGCCAGCACAGCCCCCGGCCCCTCACAGGTGTGACCCCACAGCCCAAGCGGTGGGACCAGCCCTTCTTCCTGCTGCCCAGCTCCCAGCAGCAGCCGTGGGCAGCAGGGAGACACAGGGAGACACCCCAATTGCTCATCCCGCTCAACCGAGCGGGTCCCCACGCTGCCAACCCACAGCACCCACAGTTTTGGGGCGGTGCTGGCGGTGCTCCCTGTCCCTCCGCAGCCCTGGAGTGGGATCTGGTGCAATCCCATCCTGCCATCCCAGCACTGCCCGCTGCCCCATTTCGCATTCCAGTGTGGGCCGGCCCCGCTGCCCTCCCACTCCCACCCCCACCCCGGGCTGCGTTTCAGCTGTTGTTGAATTCTGTCCAGGCTGGATTCATCACAAGAGCCCTCAAGCGGCTGCAAACAAACAGAAAAAACAGGGAGCAGGAGCGCGCGGAGCGATCGATCGGCGCTGGGGGGGCCTGAGGCCCTTTGGCAACGCCAGACCAGCCTCAAATTCCTCACTTCCAAGAGAAAAGGATCTGGGGATGAGCGGCAGAAAGAGGGGGATGGAAAGCACAACAGCCACCAGCCGCTGGACCATGGCGGTGAAGCCCCCGGGCATGGTGCTGCGGTGATGGGCACAGAGTGGTGGTGGCTCTCCCTTCCTGGTGGAGACGGGCTTGTACCGCTCTGAAACTTCCCTCTTGTGGTTACTGCAGTTAAAAAAGCAAACAGGAGACTTGGGTGCATTAAAAAAGGAATAGGAAATGGCACAAAGGGCGGGAGCACCCGCAGGGATGGGGTTTGTCCAGCAGCGGTGGCACTGGGGTGGGTGTGGGGTCAGGGTGCTTGTCCCTGGGGCAGGGGGAAGGAGAGACCCCTCACCCTGGCACTGCAGAGGGGACTGGACACTGGGAACACGTGGCATGTGATGGGCAGCTGTGGCCCCAGATCCTGGGGATGGATGGTAATGGCAGGGGAAGCAAACACCAGCACTGCTCCGGTGGGAATTGCCACCACTGGAGCTGCGGGGTCAGGTTGCTGCGCCTGGGTTTTTAAGAGGGGCTGGATAATTTTTACCACCACTAACGATCCCATCTGTGCCTGACACGCTCCAGCTCCGAGCCCAGCGTTCCGGCAGGGCTCCCACACCTCCCTGCCAAGCCGCTCCAACTTGCCTCCCCCTGCCTCGACTGCTGACGGCTCAGGGCATGGATACAGCCTGTGCACGGTGCTGCTGGCACAGAGGGCAGCCATGCTCCTGGCGTCTCCTGGTGCCACCACTGAAACTATCCACGGTGTTCTGGAGGACTGTGGGTGATGTCCACGGTGTGGCCAGTGGGGAGGGGTGGCAGTGACAGGGATGCTGCACAGCCTGGGGACACAGAGGACCCTCTCCAGCTTCAAGGAGAATTTAGCCAGGTTTTCTCTGGTGGTGGTCCCTTGCAGGGTGACACTTGCTGTCCTCCCTGTGCAGGGACGAGCACCCTGGGATGTGCTGGCACCATCCACCCTCTTTCTGGCTCCAAACAAAGACCTGCTGGAGTATGCTGCTTTTTGGGAAGGGGGTTTGCAGCATCCTCCCTGCAGAACTCCCTGCCAAATCCCATCCAGGCAGGAGCTGAGGGGCACAGCACCGGTGCCTGCAGCACAAGGCTCCTCTCTCTGCAATGTCAACCTCCTGCTCCACATCCAAGGCTGCCCTTGGAAAAGCTGTCGGCTGCGCCGGCTGGTTTGCCAAGCCCAGGACAAGCTCTTTAGCTCGACTCTGCCAGAACAGATGCCTGGGCGACTGTAATTCTTCCTAGCATGGATGGAGGGGGGGATGTGTGGAAAAAAACCAAACCTCATTTAAGCATTGCAGTGGCCGCTCCTTCCTTCCTCGGCATCCGCAGCGTCGTAGCCCCACAGAGGGTCCCCCAAAACCTGAGGGGCGAAGCAGGGGGAGGCTGGGTGATGCCAGGAGGGAAGGCAATGCCCGGAGGGAGGATGGCGTGGCACAGCACACGCTGGAGCTGAACACGGCTCTGCTGCCAGCTGGGGAGGAGAGAGCGACCCGCTGCAAGGACAAGTGGGAAGCGCGAGCTCGGCGTGCCACCGGTGTCCTTGCAAACGCTCGCCTGCTCTGTCTCGATGCTCCCCACAAAACAACAAGCCCGTTCTCATGGCAATGTCCTCTGCAAAGAGCATAGGGAAGGGGGCATGGTGACATGCTCTGGAGGGGCCATGCTCCTTCTCTTCCTTCTGCACCCAAAATCCCCTGACACGGCACGGCCGTGGGGCAGGAGCTCCAGCCCGGCCATTGCGCTGCTGGAGGAGGCCAGCAGCATTTCCACATGGATATTTTCTTCCACTGGCTGCAGTTTGGGGCTGCCAAAAGCCAAAACAAGAATGGAAACATCCCATTTTGTTGGCAAAAATTCAAGGCAGAGTTGGGGTTTTTTTCTTTGGTTTCGGCTTTTTCCTTTTTTTTTGTTCTTGTCTTTGGTTACGAACGGAAATTCCCTGCCATGAAATCATGACGAAACCCCAAACCAAAACACAGCTTGGACTGAAATCTTCACCCAATTCCCCGTGGATCCCGTGTGGGGCTGGTCCCAGGGCTGAGGATCACCCCTACACAGCCCTGGGACACGGGACCGAGCCCAGACCCCATCGCCAGCCCCAGCCACGTGTGAGGTGAGGGGATGTTGTGCTTTGGGGATCCCTCCAGGGACCCGATGTGATTCCAGCCTTGGAATGTACCACTTCCCAGCCCTGCTCTACACCACCTTGCCTTGGTGATGGCACCTGGGGGCCAGCACCAGCCCTGGCAAAGCACGAATTTGTCCACAGGGAAGCTGGTCCCTATGGATGGGGCCAAGCAGGGGCGAGGACTGGGGTGCCAGTGGCTCCAAGCATGTCATTACAGCAGTGTTTGCTCCCAGGAAGGTGCTCTGCAAGAGCCGTTGCTGGGAATGGCCTCATCCAGCCCATCCCAGGGAGTCCGGATGTGGCCAAGCCCTGGGGCTCACCCCTGCAGCCTGCCCAGCATTCTCTCCTCCCATCCCTTCTCTTCACCAGATGTTGGGGCTGGAGGATGAAATGGCTCTTCCCACCCCAGTCCCCGCCGCATCTCTCTCCAGCTCCCGTTCCGGAGCCTGGATCCGGCCATGCAGGCTGAATAAGGCTGAGCCTTTGTCCGGCTTCCCCCGCCGCGCTTCCCTTATCTGGCCCAGCCGCCTTGCCAAGAGCAGGCAGAGGATGGCGGCAGCCCTGGGCTGGTGGGGCCCTTCGCTTCTCCTCCTCCCCCCCCAAAGCCCCCGCGGACACTGTCACCCCTCGCCAAGCGCTGCCAGCACCTCTCCTCCATCCCTGCCTGCTCCCCAAAACCGAGAGACCCCCCTCATTGCTCAGTGCTGCACCCCAAACCACCCACTGGGCACAGCATCACCCTCGCTGCACCCCCGCTCTGCTCCTCCCCGGGGGGCTGCGAGCATCCCTGGGGGAATCCGAGCATCGCTTGGGGACTGCAGCCAAGGCAGGCCTGGCTGAGGCAGGGGTCTGGGGGCAGCGTGGAGCCGGGTTATCTGTCTGCAGAGCTCCGTGCGCAGCAATTAACCTCGAGAGAGCAGCCGCGGCTCCTGCCAAGAACCACATTAGGTGTGTGGCAGCGTCTAGACATGCGAGAGACCAGAGGCCTTGATCTGGAGGAAGGTGGCTCCATCCCTTCCCCCTCTCCTTGCCCGCCTGCCCCACAGGGACCCCATCGCTGGGGTCTGGCCAGCATCGAGGATGGAGCACCGGGAGGGACGTGGGGACGTTGGGCTCAGCCCCCATCCCTCTGTGTGGGTGTGGCTCCGAACAGCTCCACGCTGGGCTGTTAAACCAGGGCTGTCCTGCTTGCCACATGGCACGGCACAGCACAGCATGGCACGGTATCCTCATGGATGCACACCCTCCGGCCCCTGGCCATTGGGGGGAGGAGGAGGAGAAAGGTGGTTGCAAGCACTACCTGAGCCTTTTCCCACCAAGAGATGTGACAAACATCCCACGGAGCCAGCCTGTGATGGGCCCTGGAGTAGGGATGGGAAGAGACCCAGCTCGCTGCCTGCCCATGCCAACCCTGTCACCTGGGGCAGGTGGGATGGAGCCAGGTGGGCACTGTGGGGGCTGGGCACCCTCCCTGTCGGTGCCCCTCACACCCATGACACCCCCTTGCTCTCACCTCCCGGGTGCAGCCACCCCAGACGGCTGCAGGATGCTGGGGAGAAGAGATTTTCCCGACGTTAATTAATTAAAATAAACAGCAAATTAAATACAGCAAAATTAAAATAGCTCCGGAAATTAATTTTCAACAAAACCCACCTGGAAAGGCTGGATATTTAAAGAATTAATGGAGCCCTCTGAGACCATAAAGAACCGCTGAGCTCCCAGCATCCACCAGCCCCCTCTGAGCCTGCCCGGGGACCCAGTGCTGTGGGGAAGCTGGGATGGGACCCTGGAACGGGACCTTGGGAAGGGACCCAGGATGGGAATCGCACCTCTGGCAGCTCTTGCCTTGCCGCTGCCTGCACATGCCTGCTGCTGCCACAGTGGGAGGGAAGGATGCTGGAGAAGGATGCAGGGATGCTCCACACCATCCCAGAGGGAAGCACCGGCCCCAGCTCTGGCTTGGCTTGGCACAGGGCTCTGCAGGGACACCGAGCTCCTGCCTGCTTTGCCCCGTGGCTGGGGACAAACCTTGCGGTCCCTGTGTGACCCACTCGAGCACAAGGACGCCCCCGTCACTCTCCTGGCCAGAACCCACTGCACTGAGGGAAACCTTGACCTCCAAACCCCGTCTGCCTGGGTGCTCCGGGCCCCCCACAGCTCTCCCCACGCATAATCCCCCCGGCCAAGGCGGGATTACTGTGCAAACTGGCTGCGCGGCCGGACAAAGCTCCTTACCAGGCACGGCGGGCGGATCGATGGGCTCCCGAGGGGCCCGGCGGGGCGCGGGCCCGGCTCCGGGCGGGCAGCGGACGGGGCGAGGTGCCGGGGAGCATCCCCGCGCCCGGCCGAGCTCCGGCCTGAGACCCGGCACAACTCGTCACACGGCTGGGCTGTGCCAAACCGCCCGGGGCTGGGAGGCCCACCCGGGGCCAGCCCTCCCGCGGCACCGGCGGCGTTTCCTCTCCCTGCGCCCAGCGTGCGCACAGGCGCAGCGGCACAGACACCGGCGGGCGAGAAAAGGCTCCGGAAGGAAATGGAGAAAGCAAGACGAAGCCGGCAGGTGGAGAGCAGGAGGGGCCGCGGTCACCTCCGCCCCGGTGCGGGGTGCCAAGGGGCATCTGGGGGTCCCCACCTCGCCGGGGTGCCCGGCTGCGCTGCCAGCACTGGGCTGCTCCACTTCATCATCCGGAGAAACTGAGGCACGGCGGCCGCAGCTTCATGCGGAGCCCCTCGCTCTCCCGGGGAGGGAAACGCTCCCCCCCGCCGCGGCCGGGATGACACCAGCTCCCCATCCTCCTCCCGCTCCACCCTGTTCCTGCAGGAACCCAGGAGTCCGGGCTCCGGGCAGGCAGCCAGGGCCTCCCTCCTGCCTGCACCTCCCGCCCTGCCTGCTCCGCGGGCGCCCGCGGCCGGCTCCGGCCCTCGCTCCCGCATCCCTGCCCGGTTCACGCCGGCACACACCTTCCCACCGCGTGTCAGGGCGACCTTGGAGCGCTGCCGCGGCCGCTCCGTGCCAAACTTCCCGGCGATGCCCACGGCACAGCCGGGGGTGACGGATCGGCAGGAAGGGGGATTTTTTTCCCCATTTATTTGTTCGTTGGGTGGGTTTTTTCCCTTGCTGGAGACAAAGGCAGGCTGTGTGCCCAGGCGCAGGGTCCGGGGGGTGCCGGCGGTGCCGGGACCCTGTGGCGATGCCGGGCCAGCCGCGCCGGGGGCTCTGGGTGGCCGGTTTCCTCCGCACACAGATGGCTGTTTCGACTCAGTCGAGCGCTTGACCTAAATCTCCTCCTGATCCACGGGAGCTGCAGTCCCTCAGCAGCACAGCTCAAGGCAAGGAGGAGGAGGAGGAGGAGGAGGAGGATGAAGGGGGGGATCGCGGCCAGCTGCGGACTGGCGGGAGGGTCGTGCCGGAGGGCCCCCACCCCGGGTTTGGCAGCAGGGCCGGCGGAGGCGGCAGTGGAGGGAAGGAGGGAGGGAAAGGGGGGGTGGAAAAAAAAAATCTCCCACGCTTCGAGCTCCAGCGCCGGCCGCCCGCGCCTGCGTGCTGCACCCACCGGGACGGGGCAACCGCCCCGCCGGGCTCGACGCCCCGGCAGACCACTTCCTCGGAGAGGGGCCCGGCGGAGGAAGCTCCAACGGCTCGAAAGTTTCGCCTGTGACTCAACCGCTGGCTGGGGTGACCGAGCCGACCCCCGCAAAGGGGGGGCCCTGGGATCCCAGGGGTTCGGGGCATCGGGGTAGGAGATTTTTTTGGGTTCCCCAGACGAGGGTTGTCTGCGAGGCATGGCGCTCCACCCCCAGTGTCGGAGCAGCCCAAACCGGCTTCCCAGCGACAGCAGAAAGCTTTTAAAATCCCCTACGCGCGGCATGACTCACTCCAGAGCCAGTGCCCAAAACAAGCNGCCTGCTGGAGGCTAATTGGTTCCGGCACAGCCTGGTTTGTTTGGCAATGTTTCCTCTAATCCTTCAGGCTCCGCGCTCCCGGCCCCAGGGACATGGGGACATCTCGACACCCGGCCAGCGCCACTGCGGCACTCCCAGCTTGGACCCCCTCCCACCCGTGGATGCAGAAGGATGATGCTGCGACCGGCTCTGCCCACCCTGGGGTGCCCCCGAATCCTTCAGGCTCTGCACTGCCAGCCCCAGGGACATGGGGACATCTCAACACCCAGCCAGTGCCTCTGTGGCACTACTGGCTTGGATCCCTCTCCCACCCTGGGATGCTGAGGGGTGATTCTGGGACCACCCTGAAGTCCTCCTGGGGCTGCACCCTGCCGTGGTGGCATCCTGGGAATGGGATCCGTGGTGACACCCTGGGGATGGGGTCCCGTTGCGCAGCGCTGGGCACAGGGATGCTCAGAGGGCCGGGCAGACGGCTGGGGCGGCAGAGGGAAGGGAGGGGAAGGGACGGGAAGGGAGGGGAAGGGAAGGGGGGCCCCCACGGCCCAGCATGGCCGAGCCAGAGCACTAGCCAAGAGTCGGCAGCTTTGTTCCAGGTGCCGGCTCCCTTTTTTTCATTAGGCTAATGGGATGCGGATGCATTATTCCATTCCACATGCTGCTAATGAACCACTCAGGCCAGTGCATTTGCATTAATGTGCAAAGCACTGGAGGAGGGTGGAGTGGCTGCATCTGGCCAAGGCTGACCTTCCCTGCACCGCCCAGCCTCCCCAAGCCACGCTGCACTCCCACCACACTCCCACCACCCCACCGGACCCAGGAACTCCTCGGGGTGGCTCCGACGCACATTCCAGGACACCACAACCAGCCCTGAGCCACTTCATACTTGCTGCCCATGTTGTCCTCTTGCCCGTACCGTGCCTGGCCAACTCCACCACCCCTTCCCATATGGATCACGGATGATGCCCCACTGCCAGCGCCCCACTCTGCACCCCATCCCCAATGCAGAGGTGACCACAGCATTCCTCCTGCGCTCTCCACTGCTCCCCAAGAAGCGATCACTCCCACCTCCTGCAAGGAAACCTGCTCAGCATGTCCCTCCTTCCCAGTTACTCGTACTGGGACCTCCCAGCACCACCCCAGAGCTCCCTTCCAGCACCCCAGGGGAGTAGGGGGCTGTCTCCCAAGCCCCCCCACCGCAGAGCTGGCAGGCAGCGCCGGGCGCGGGCGTCACTGGAGCCCTTGGGTTGTTTGTTACGGCTCCCAACTGCCTCTGTCCCCGGAGAGGTTTCGAAGGCGAGTGACCCACGAACTGGAATGCGCAAAGCCTCCAGCAAACAGAGCCAGCTGCCTGCGCCCGCGCAGGGGGGGTGGTGAGGGGAGAGCAGCCGGCCCCGCGCCTCGGCACAGCACGGCACGGCACGGCACAGCACAGCACAGCACAGCACCGCCTCAACACAGCTGCACGGCCCTCATGTCCTCCCAAAGTGGGAACCACCTGGCGGAGGTGAGATAAGAGCAGACCATTGGTCTTGTCAAGTCCCCAGTGTCATCAGCTATAGTGAAGGCCCCCAAACCCCCATGTCCCACTTCCTTCCTCCCTCCCAGCCTGTTATTTGGCAGCACGTGGCCTCCCGGGGCTGTGCTGGGATCACGCTTCGCCCCTTGACTGTCTGCAAGGCATGAGTCCTCGGGCGGCTGAAGGACCTTTAGGACATGGGACAACATGGTGGCACTGCCAGACCCCTGCCTTGGTCTTTGCCACCTCCCCAGGTGCCCGAGGGCTCCCAGCTGGAATCAGTGTGGACGGGCACAGCTCTGCTTGCCCTGAGTGGGCAAGGCAGGGTCTCAGCAGCTCCGTGCCCGGCAAGTGTGCGAAGCCCCCGCGCCCGAGCGCGTGCATGCGGGTGTCTGGGTTTGTCACAGCCCGGTGAGCAAGTTAATCTCAGGCTCCCTGACACGTGGAATAAAATCGCGATCCCATAATGGAATTCATTCATCTTCCTGTCCAGGCAAAGAACAAGCCCCCCACTGCCCGCCGGGGCTGGGGCCAGGCCAGGCCAAGGTGGCCAGTGCCCAGCTCCCAGCTGGGGGTCCCTGCCTGCACCCACCCTCCTCCCTGCCACGGGACCAGACTGGCACCAGAGCGATGTTCCTGTGAGCAGAAACCCAGAAAGGTGCCAAACGCTGGGTGCCGCAAAGTGTTCCCTTCCCAGGGGACATCGGCCATGTCTGCGGGGGCAGCTGGGGTCGCCAAGGAGGGTTCAACTCCCCCAGGGTGATCGGGGGTCCTGTCATGCCAGAGGGCAGGCACAGCACTCATGAGGGAGGAAAGGGAAACTGAGGTGGGTGGTGGTGCTGAGAAAGGGCAATCCAGGTGGCATGAAGGGGACAGGAGAAGATGTCCCTCTGTCCTTGTGTCTTTCTGTCCCTGCAGCTCCTTCTCCACTGCCAGTGCCTTGGCCAGCCCTGGTACAGAGCACCCATCCC
>VXBT01006778.1:24641-41145 GCA_013400235.1 Oriolus oriolus
GGGGCCGCGTCCCCCGGGCCACGCTGGGGATGTGACACTGCATCCCCTGGGCTGCTCCGAACTGCAGCCGGCAGCTCCCAAACGCCGAGAAACGGCTCCAGCAGCATCCCGGGCACCCCCTAATCCCTCCCAGCCCTCCCAGCCCTCCCAGCCGCACCCCAGGCCAGGCTGGAGCTGCAGGATACCCCACCAGAAGCAGGTGGTGCATCCTGTCTGCTCCCTCCTCTTAGACCCCGTCCATCTGCCAGAGCAGCATCCACTGTCCCCGGCCTGGCTCCCGAATTCCAGCGCAGCTGCCCAGGCAGGAGAGCAGGGCAGAGGCGGCTCTGCAGCCTCCAGCCCCCCTGGCTGTGCAGGCAGCAGCAGCTCCAGGCTCCCTGAGCACCCTGGCCAAGGATAAACAGCGAGGGCAGGGTCTGCTTCTCTCCCTTCCATCGGCTGCTCCAAGGGGCCTCAGTTCAAACAGAAACGAGGCAAAACTTTGGGTATGAGGCTCAAACCCCACAGAAAGATGCCCTGCCTCATTTCTGCCCCTTTGGACACGCTGCAGGAGATCTGGGGGCCCCACGTGTGCTGGGGCCCAGCCTGAGCCCCCTCCTGCTCTGATTCCCATTTTAACTCCAGCCCTGGCAGGGCTCTGGTTCCAGACAGCTCCGAGACGAAAGCAGCTGCTCTCCCTCGGGCTCTTACTGCCAAGGAGGAGCATCTCGAGCCCAGACTCTGCTTTCCAGCGCCTCTCCGAGGCTCCATTTGCCTGCTGGCTGCTCTGGGAAGGCACAGCCCTGCCAGGGGAGCCCTGCCCTCGGAGGGGAGAGCCAGGACGGCTCTTGGGGCCAGCTCAGTAACGAAACCCCTTCACTGGCCCTGCAGCGGGTGTTCCTCAGCTCTGCACGAGCCCCAGGCCCCCGCTGAAGCTGTGGAAGTCCAGCAGCTTCCTGGACACCACCGACCGTTTGGACACTTCCTTGCCAACGCCACATTTCATTCTTCCCAAGGAAAGGAACGAGTTTTCCGGAAGCAGCAGCTTTTCAGATTTAGCATCTCTTTCCATCCCCAGAGCCGACTTTGGGAAAACAATCGGAAAAAATACGTGTGATTTGAAATCCACTGCCAGGACTGTGCTCACAAACAGCCCAGGCAAGCGCTGCCCACCTGAGGGGAAAGAAAAGCAGGGAGAGCTCAGACTTCCAAACGTGGCCAACGTGGGAGAGGCCAGGCTGCTTTCCTGGGGTGGGAGGGGCTGTGGGCTGTTCCCGGCCTCCCTCCAGACCCATTCCCTGGGCATTCCCTCCCTTGGATGGGACTGGCACCAGCACAGTCACTGGGACAGCCCTGCACTGTCACAGGCGTCTCTGTGTCACCAGCTGGAACAGAACAGCTCTGTGCTAGCAGCAAATCCTTATGGAATCACAGAATCACGGAATGGTCTGGGTTGGGAGGGACCTTAGAGCCCATCCAGTGCCACCCCTGCCATGGGCAGGGACACCTCCCACTGTCCCAGGCTGCTCCCAGCCCTGTCCAACCCTGTGTTGGCACCGTGGGGACAGAGGGATGTGACAGCTGCAGCAGGGAGGGAGCACAGAAGCAGCTGAGCAAGGAGGGGACGAGGGTTTAGGGTCACACCAGGACAGCGAGGTCAAAAAGGGGATTTAATTACAGGGCACAGGCACCAACAGCCCCCTCTGCTTTCAGTGAGCACCCCGAGCACCCCGAGACTAGGATCAGGCCTGGAGAACCACAGCAGGGACTCACCTCAATCAAAGCCGTCCAGCACAGATCCCTGACAGCAGCTCCCCTGCCCCGGTCACGTTTGAGGGCCGGTGCTGCCTTCGAGGCGTGTCACACCTCGGAGCAGGGACGTGACAGCCTCCAGAGCAGCCGGGAACAGCAGCACCGCTCAGCAAAGCCCGAAAGCAGCAGGGAAAGCAGCTCCTGAGAGCCCCAGGACTGGGCGGGAGCTGTGCCAGCCTCGGGAGGGCTGGACATGACCAAAGCAAGGCTGCTCTGGGGTCAGCGCTGTCCCCAGAGCGGGGAGCAGGAGTCCAAGGGAAAATCAGAGTTCGGGTGCCGGGGAGGTCCTGCCCTCCTCCTGCCACATGCAGTGGATGAAAGGTCACTGTGGCCCTGTCACAGCCGCAGCTGCGCCCACCCCACCTGTCACAGGGTGGGGGGAGGTGGGAACCTGGATCCACCCGAGCTGGGGCACGTTTAGGCTGGAAAAGACCTCCAGGATCAGCGAGTCAAAGCTTTAAGTGAAAGACAGAAAGGAAAAAAGCTGCCGAGCTGCGAGGGCACTTGGAGAGCTCCCGTGGGAGGGAACAGCAGCCCGGGGAGGTGAATGGTCACGGTGAGCTGGCTCCGACCAGCCAGAGGATGCCGAGGGAAGCGCTCACGGCAGGAGGACGAAGCCCTGCCCGCCGCAGAGTTGGCTCATGTGCGTTTGTTTGCAGCTCGGGCCCCGAGCGTGCAGCTTTTCGCTTCCTTTCTGGACGGGGCCCCGCTCTCTGCTCGTTATCGCCGCTGCCATCGCTCTTTATTGCCCTGTGGCCGCTGCTCGGGGCCCCGGGGGACAGCCGGGGCGCCGGGCCACGGGCAGGGGAGCCGGGCAGCCACACGACCGTGCCAAAATCCCCGGGACAGCCCCCCGGGCACCGGGAGCTGGTACAGGGAGCCCCGGGGGTGGCTCTGGGCAGGTCCCTCGCAGCTGTTCCACACAGACCAAAGGGAGCCAGCACGGGCTGGTGCTGCCGCAGCCCCGGGATGCGGTGGAACAGCCCCGGCCGGGCTGTCCGCGGGCTGTGCGGGGGTGGCCGAGGGCCTGGGACGGGACCAAAGCCACTCGTGTCCTCTCCGGGGCACGGGCGGTGAAGTCCCCACGCTCCTGCCCGGGACAGGCTCCAGGGCAAACCTCTTGCCCTGCGGGATCCCGTTCGCTGCCAGGGGAAGCTGGCACAAATACTCCTTCAGCAGCGCGTTCCTGATCTCCAGCACCAGCGCTGCTCCCTCCCCTGATTCTTCCCGAGAGAAGGAATCACTGCCCCGTCCGCGGCTTCCCAGGCGCTCTCACCCCCTCCCTTTACGCGATGCCAGGCCCTGAGCAGAGCCCTCCCCGCTGACAGAGCAGCCTCGGCAGCAGCGGGGGAGGCCGAGCAGCGGGATTCCCCACGCCCGGAGCCGGGAGCACCGCGCCCTCCGGGGCTCTTACCTTCCTCAGGAGGGGCACGGGGGGCCCAGGGAGTCACAGCCCCCTCCGAGGTCCCGGCCAGCGCGGGGGACACAGCAGGGTCCCGCAGGGGACATCGCGGGTCCGCCCTGCCCGGGGAGGGGTCGCAGGTGCCGGCAGAGCCCCGGCGGCTCCCGGGCTCTGCAGCCGCTTCAGAGCGGGCAGAGCAGAAAGGGAAGCGCGAGTTATTTCGAGACAACTTCCTCTTTCACAGAGAAGCCCCGCAGCGGCAGAGCTGTCCCCGTGTGGGTCTCTGTCGCCTGGCGCGCTCGGGACGGGCGGGAGCAGGGAAGGAGGCTCAGCCCCGCCCGGGATCCAACCCCCTCAAACCAGCGCCGCAGGTCGGGCTGCTCGGGGACGAGCCTGGCACCGCCCCTGGCACCGGCCCTGGCCCTGGCACGGCCCCTGCTGTGCTGCCAACCATCCCAGACAGGGACAGCCCCTGCGCCGCCGCCGCCGCCCAGCGAGGCAGAGCGAGCCTGGATCCCCGCACCTCCAAACAAACAGCGTCGCTCCGGGAGACCAGGAGCCCATCCAAAGACGCTTTTCCAGCCGCCCGTTCCAGGCACGGCGTTGGTGCCTCTGCCAGCGCCTCCCGCCCGGAGCATCGCCCACGTCTGCGTTTGCTCAGAGCCCCTGCGGCTGCCCCGGCAGCTCCCGCCTGCTGCCAGTTCGGGATGCGGCCCGGGCAGGGAGGTCCGGCCCCTCTGGAATGCGCTCCTGGAGCAGCTTCACTGTGCCCTGACAGAGCCTGGAGCAGGTCAGCAGGGTGTCATTGTCACCGCATGTGACTCCGTGTCACGAGAGCCGGGACGACACCCAGGGGCCCCAGGTGAGGCTGCTCGGGGCTGCCGGGCTCTGGCGGTGCCCTGGCGCTCGGTCCGGACCGGGATCTGCTGCCGGGCTGGCACAGTGCCGGGCTGGCACGGGGGAGCGGTGCGGGCGCACAGCAGACCCAGCCCAAATACGGAGATGAGCGCTGCTCCCTGCGGGGTGTGGGGCAGGCTGGGGTGAGCCCCTCGCCCCGCCAGCCCGGGCGGCTGCTGGAGCCCCGCGTGTCCCTCGTGCGTGCCCCGGGCTCTGCCGGGCACGGTGCCCAGGACAGCCCCAACCCAAGGGCCAAGCTCTCCACGGCCAGAGCTGTCCCCACCGGTGGCCGTGGGGACATGGATCAGCCCCTCGCCCCGACCGGTGCCTAGAGCAGGGTCTGAGGTGCCGAGCTTTGCTGGGGAGGTGGTTTGGGGAAGAAAATCCTTCTGGAGGGAGCGTGGGAACTGCAGCTGACGCTGCACCACTTCCCATTTCTTTTGCACGAGGAAAAGCCTGAGGCACCGCTCCGTACCTGGGCCCCAGGTTAAAAATAACCTCCTTCCTTCCTGAGCGGGACAGAGAGGCAGCGGGAGGCAGCTTAGGCTGTCAGCGTCCCCCGCCGCCAAGTCCCTCTCGCTGCGCTGGTGCCAAGCCCCGCACCCCCTTCCCCAGCCCCGCCCGAGCCGCCCCGCGGGCAGGAAGGCTCCGGGAAGCAGCAGCAGCAGCGAAAACATCCTCGTTTCCCCCGCCCCGCGTTCATTCACGGGCGCTCCCATTCAGCGGGGACACGGACACGCGGCCCGGACACACGCGGGACGCTGTTTGTCCCTGCCAGGGTCACAATTAGCACCTTCAGGAGCCCAGGAGAACGTTTGGGGCGCCACCGCTCAGTAGCGCACTGTCCCATGCCCGTCCCCCTGCCCTGGTGCCGCCTCTGTCTGTCCGTCCGTGCTCAGCAGGAGTTCCCCAGCGTGCGGGAGCTGCGGCGCGGGCAGGACCTGCCACACGCTCCTGTTTTCCATGCGAACACCAGAGGGAAGAGGGCTCTGGCAGGACTGGGGGTGGGAGCCCCACACTTTGCATGGGAGGGGAAGGAGGGGCAGGGGCTCCCCGGCCCCTCCCTGTCGGGCGTGCTCTGCCTTTGCTGCGCTTTCAGGGCCGGGATCTCCCGCTTGCTCCCGGATATTTTCACTCCTCCCTCCCAGCCGGTGCAGGCCCCGAGCCTTCACCATGCCCTCATTTTCCCTAGAGTTGGACTCTGTCCCCCCGCGCAGGGGCCAGAGAGCTCCCTCGGGCAGTGTCCAAGTGTCCACAGCACGCACCCAGCACCCGCTCACTGCCACCAAGGGATCCCAACCCAAAAATCCATTTCACTAAAGGGTCCTGCTGGGACCCTTTAACCTCACCCACCCCTTCCCCTCCTGCCTTGTCCATCTCTGTCACAGCAGCATTAACCCTCTCCTGCCCTGGGGCCACACTTCCCCACGGCAGCCCCCGGAAGGGGGAGGAGGGGGCTGGTTCCCCATAATTTCTGATGTCATCGAACACGGAAACACGGCTGAGAGAAACCCTTAGAGCAACACAGGGAACTGCCAAACCCCCCCAGATAACGTCAGCTCTGCCCCACGGAGAGAGGAAGAGCCAGGTATGACTCTGCTCACATAAAGCCTTCAGTCAGAAGAGCAGAGAAAAAAAGGGAAGGACTGAACTGAAGCAGAGAAAGAATCTCTTGTGTGGCAGGCCAGGGACAGAGCAGCTCTTTGTCCCTGCAAACGCTGTGCTCTGGGATTTACAGGTATTTTGGAGCCCTGCCTGGTCACTCCTGTGCACGGGTGGGGTGCAGAGAGGTTTTGGAGCAGTCAGAATCTTCCTCACATGGAGAAACTCTGTCTCCTGAAATGATCTCCTGGTACTCTGAGGGCTGGAGCCCCTCTGCTCTGGAGCCAGACTGGGAGAGCTGGGAGTGCTCACCTGGAGAGGAGAAGCTCCAGGGAGAGCTCAGAGCCCCTTGCAGGGCCTAAAGGGGCTCCAGGAGAGCTGGAGAGGGACTGGGGACAAGGGATGGAGGGACAGGACACAGGGAATGGCTTCCCACTGCCAAAGGGCAGGGATGGGTGGGATATTGGGCAGGAATTGTTCCCTGTGAGGGTGGGCAGGCCCTGGCACAGGGTGCCCAGAGCAGCTGTGGCTGCCCCTGGATCCCTGGCAGTGCCCAAGGCCAGGCTGGACACCGGGGCTGGGAGCAGCCTGGGACAGTGGGAGGTGTCCCTGCCCATGGCAGGGGTGGCACTGGATGGGCTTTGGGGTCCCTCCCAACCCAAACCACCCTGAGATTCAATGGAAGAGAAAAAGCTCACCTGAAGCGCTAATTCCAGAGTGGGTTCCCAGCCTGGAGAGGACCTCGCTGCCCAGGACGGGGCTGTCCGGCCATGGGAGCAGCCACAGCTCTCTTCGCTCTGGGGATCTCGCTGCCACCCGAGCCCGTGCGGCAGCGGCAGCTCCTCGCGAGGTCACAGCGCTGCGACACCGGCCTGGGGCTGGCTCCTCCCGGTGCTCTCACCCCGGCCCCTCAGAGCCCCTCAGTTGCCACGAGCCCCCCCAGGGCTGTCGGGGCGGCGGTGGCAGTCCCGGCGCGGCGGTGGCAGTCCCGGGGTGGCGGTGGCAGTGGCGGTGGCGGTGGCAGTCCCGGCGCGGCGGTGGCAGTGGCGGTGGCAGTCCCGGCGCGGCGGTGGCGGTGGCAGTGGCGGTGGCAGTGGCGGTGGCAGTGCCGGGGCTGTTTCTCCTCCCCCTCCTCTGACGTTCGGTTCCTATTTCGGCCACTGCCCCGCACCCTCCCCGGCCAGGGCAGCTCGGACAGCTCCCTCCCGCCCCGGCTGCTATTCAGGGACGCTTTGCTTTCCCCTGCTGTAATTTCCCATCACTCCGCGGCCGCTTTGATAACGCAGCTCGCAGGCAGCCGAGGGGAGCGAAGGTTTGTCTGAGCCCCGCTCCCGTCCCGCAGGGAAAGCTCCCCTGGCAGGCGGCCAAAGCCATCCCTGGGTGATTTCCTCACGGTTCGTGAGGGAACAGGTCACAAACCAAACACTGCTTTGATGCTGCAGCTCTATTTTCTGCCCTGGCCTCCAGCCCAGTTCTGTTTTTATTCCAGCTCCAGCAAATATAGAAGTGTGGAGCTGGGCAGGGGGAAAGCCAAGCTGACAGCCAGAACTGAAGTTGCTTTTTTCATTTCTCTAAACTGAGTGGCCTCCAACCCTTCTTTTTCTTGTCTTGAAAAAAAAAAAAAAAAGGAGATAAAAGGTGAAAAAAATAAACCACGGAGCATTCAAGTCTGGGCAGCGTCTCAGGATGTCCTGTGAGGGTGGCAAATGTCATTTATTTGATGAAGACTGTGCAGGTTCTGCCTGCAGGTTAATGCCAGGTTACCCACCTGTGAGCAGGGACTGGGCAGCACCTGAAGGAAAAAATCCCGGTGCTGTGGGGGGTGCTGGAGTTGCCTCGTGCCAATGACTTTTCCTGCTCCCAGGTCAGCTCCTCTGGGGAGATTTGGAGCCTCCTCCCGTGCCTCCCACCCACCCAGGAAATTCCTTGACCCAAACACTGCTCCTGTACTGCAAATAAATCAACTTTTAATATTTTACAATTACTTTAAAAGTTCTCTGCACAGTATTTTACAGATCAGCACAGACTTTGCACAGATTTGCTGAGGCTACACAAATGTACAAAAACGACCCCAAAGAACCCTGGAATTCTTTTATTTCCAGAAAGAGTCAGGGGAATCTGAACCTCGGCTGACCCTGCTGCTGTGCCAGCAGCCCTTGGGGACAGGGCCAGGAGCTCACCAGGTCCTGTCTGCTGTTTCCTGGCGGATCCCCGGACTGACCCCACTGTGGCTGAGCCCTGCAGCCCCAGCAGGGCCTGGGTCTGTTCCAGACACATCCAGGGAATGCAGAACTGTGGGATGAAGCTGCTTTGAGCCTGCAGCAGGCAATGAGCTCTTGTGCTGTCAGCGCCAGTACAATCCCCAAAACCACCCAGAAACAGCCTGAGGCTGTTCCAGTCTTATCTCTTTGCTCATGGGGTCAGACTACCCCTAAATATCCTCAAATATTGCACCTTTCTGTACCTACAGCCTTGCAGGGAGAGGGAAGAGGTTGGAATGTCTGGAGGAGGAGGATCTCAAACCCTGCTGTCACCTGCAGGTGTCACTCGGGGGGTTTGGTGCCGGCTCCTTCTCCAGCAAAGGTGTCCCTGCAGGTGGCTTCAGGCAATCCCGGTGCCTGTCCCAGCGCTCCCCTCCCTGCTGGGAGTCCAGCACGGTTCCTGATGGATTTCCAGCAGCTACTGGGGGTTCAGGCCTGGGCTGGCTCTGGCACACAGTGCTGGGAGCGGGATGCAAGCCCAGGGGCTGGGCAGGGAGTACAGCTCAGTGCTGGAACCCTGCAGGGGTGAGGAATTCCTCCCCTGGATGTACAGGAAATACATGGATCCATCACAGGCTGGCCTTGCCCTGGGATGGCCGATTGCACTCCGTGCTGCAGGACCCCTGCTCTGCTTCCCTGCAGGACCCCCAACCTCCAGAAGGGAAGGGAAACCTTGAGAAACCTGTCCCCATCCCAAAGACTGTCCTGAGCATCCTCAGCCTGTACAGGGGAAATACCACCAGGACACGGGTTGGGTGACCTGCAGCTCCCACACGCTGAGAGACCCCTGACACCCCTGAGCCGAGGACATTCCTTTTCCCGAATATCCCCCCAGGAGCTCGCCCTTCCCCCCCGATCCCACCTGCACCGTTTGCTGGCAGGGAACATCCCTGTCCTCGCCCTGCCCTCCCACCCAGGCACCGGCATCTGCTGATCCACAGGGGGACAGCCAGGAACCTCCTCCCTCCCCTGGCTGAGGAACCCCGAGAGCCTCCAGAGCACAGCGATCCCATTTCCCACAGAGGGGCTGAGCCTGGAGCAGGAGCAGCTCAGCCTCCACACGGATCCACAGCGGCTCCTCAGCTGCAGGAGGGCTCGGACAAGCAGGGCTGGGCGTCCTTTTCCTTCTCCCGAGCCCGGAGTGCTGCGGGACGGAGTCTGGTCGGGAAGGACACGGCTCCCCTACGGCAGGGCCCCGCTGAAGGTGGCAATGGGCAAACACAGCAGGGAGTGGAACTCGGGGTGCTGGGCGGGCACAGGGGTCCCTCGCGGGGCCAGGGGGTCGCCGTCCCTGGGCTTGTAGCACACGGAGATCTCACACCTGCAGGGGACACACGGAAACCACGCTGAGGGAAGGGTGGGCTGAGAGCCCTCGGGGGCAGCAGGAATGGGAATGGGGCTGCAAACACAGCAGGAATCACTGCAAACCCAGCAGGAATAGGAATGGGGCTGCAGTCCAGTGGGAATGGGAATGGGGCTGCAAACCCAGCGGGAATCAGCCCAGTCTTTGACAGGACTGGAGGCTGAGCACTGAGTTCAGCACCTTCAGCTGGCTCAGGCTGGGACCTCGAGCAGCATCACCCACCCAGGGCATTTGCAGAAACTCATCAGGGAAAATGAGAACTTCTGCATCCCCCAAGTTTTGGGATCTGAGGAGCAGCATCCATCCCAGCTGAGCTCCAAGCTCAGGGCACAGATCCCCCACAGGGTCAGGACCCCATTCCCAGCTCAGGGACAGGTCAGGATGCAGCACCCCAGGAGCTCTGGCTGCAGTTCCCACCTGGTCACACTCTGCAGGATCTTCTGCTCATCCTGGTCCAGGCACACAGCGAAGGACGACTGGACCCCGATGATCTGGACCTTGTCCACTTTGATCTGGGACACGCTGATCTGCTGGGAGGAAAGGCTGGAGTGAGGGAGCTGCTGCCTCGGCGCGTTCCCTGCGCTGGGCAGGGGAGCTGGGGGCAGCACTGGGGATCCCCAGCAGCAGAGGGACCCCCGAGGAGCTGGGCCAGGCCAACCTCATCTCCCCAGACGTGAAAACTCCAGGACTGGAGTTACCTGATTGAAACTCTTCTTGGATTTGGAGTTCTGCCTCTTGACCACCTCGGTCACGGTTAGGTTGAGACATTCTGTCTTGGAGGCTGCAGCAGAAGGAACCTGCCATGAGCTGGGGCTCTGCTGGGAGCCTGAGGGGTCCCTGCACCTCTCAAAGCCCCCCAGAACCGGGCCCAGCAGGATCCCACTGCCGGGGGAATGCAGCGCAGGCCCAGCTTCCCTCCCCTCGTGCTCAGTACATGGAAAGCACCGGGGACACAGGGAAATGCCTCTGGAATTCCAGCTGCTTTCCAAACGCGGCAGGAGAGGACATTTAACCACCCTGGGCTGCAAACAGGGGGACACCACTGCCCATCATGGTGAGGGAAGCCTGGCTGTCCCAGCGTGGCCTCTCCTGAGCCCACCTGGAGACGCCTCCTCCCGCCTGGAATTGCAGTGACATCCTGTGGCCAAACGGGAAAACCAGCGGAGCCAAGCCCGGGGATCAGATTCCTCTCGGAAGGAAGGAGACTCATGGAGAGGCTTCTCCCCGGAGAGGAGCTGAGGACACCCCTGATGCAAACCCTGAACCAGAGCAGGAACACCCAACTCAGCATTCAGAGGGGGTGACAAACCAACTCCTGGCGTTCTTCTCCCAGGATTGGCTGCACAGCTCCAGGGCTGGGCAGGGACAGGAGGGACAGTGTGGGGCTCCATGGAGCATGCAGGGGTGTCTCCTGGTTGGTACACCACATTTCCCTGATCACCCTGCTGAGCAGCCTCTGCCAGGCACCAGGCACACCAGGAGAAAGGAACTAAACCCCCTGAGTCTCCTCAGGACTGGACGTGCCCGGTGGCCAAAGCAGCAGCTCTTAAACAAGAACAAACCAAATACACACACGGACCAAGAGCCCCGGAGCTTCTCACAGGCTCAAAGCTTCATTAATTGGAAACCTGATTAGGACAAAGGCCTCTGAGGCCAAAGCAGGTGGCTGGGAGCTGTGTCTGAGCTGCAGGGAGGGATCCAGGCTGGAGCAGCAGCTCAGGAGGGGCCTGCAGGACAAGCACCCGACCCTTGGTCCTGCTTCAGCCGGCAACAGCTCCACCCTCCTTGCTAAATAAGGGTTGTTCTGGAAAGGATCACTCTGCAGTGACCATCCTGGTGTTTGGGCCATCCCAGCTCCATCCCTAGTGGATGTTTTTCCAGCTGGAAGCTTCAGGAGAGCGGGACACGGCACATCCTCTGTCCCTGACGTGCTGCTGAGGATGAGCACACATGCAAGGACCGCAGTACAGCCGAGGGAACCTCAGGAGCCTCCCACGTGCTTCCTGCACACACCCTCCCTCTTTTGCTCCAGCCTGAATTCCACACCACTCCCTTGCTCCCTCAGTGCCTCCTCCCACCCATCCCCAGGCACAGCCCCCAGACCCACCGAGCTCCTCGTGCTTCCTGCAGGCCTTGCTGAGGTTCACGGACGTGCAGACCTTCTCCACGTCGTTCCAGTGACTCCTGCCGCTGGCAGCTGTCTGCAGGGAGCAGCCACAGCCCAGAGGGAGAAGCACAGAATCATTCAGCTCGGAAAAGACCTTTGAGGTCAAGTCCAACCCTAAATCCAGCCCTGACAAGTCCAGCACTAAACTGTGTCCTTAAGCACCGCATCCACATCTTTTAAGGGCCCCCAGGGAGGGTGACTCCACCACTGCCCTGGACAGCAGTGCCAGGGCTGGAAAACCCTTGCAGTGAAGAAATATTCCCAGTGTCCAATCTAAACTTCCTGTGGTGCAGCTCGAGGCCGTTCCCTCTCCTCCTGTCCCTGTTCCCTGGGAGCAGAGCCCGACCCCTCCGGCTGCCCCCTCCTGTCAGGGACTTGTGCAGAGCCACAAGGTCCCCCCTGAGCCTCCTTTGCTCCAGGCTGAGCCCCTTTCCCAGCTCCCTCAGCCGCTCCTGGCGCTCCAGCCCCTCAGCATCCCTCCTATCCCTCCTGTCCCTCCTGTCCCAGAGCCGTCCCCAGCACGGGAGGTGCCCCAGCGGTGCCAGCACGCACCTTGCTGTACGCGATCTGTAGTGTCAGTGGGATTGCTTCCCTGTCCCCATCTATTCCCAGCCTTTTGCTGCCGGGACCTGCAGGGAACGAGGAGCAAATGTCACACGGGGGCTTTTTATCCCCAGCCTTCCCTGGGGATACAGCAGCACACCCAGGGCCGGCAGAAAGGGGGAAAAGGGTTTGCTGAGCACAGCTGTGGGGCAAAAAGGCAAAAAAAGAGAAAAGGTGGCTTGAAAGCTGCAGAAAGCAAAGAATCCCGAGAGGAATTACAACACAAAACCACTCAGCACAACCAAGAGTGGCTCTGGCTGAGCCGGAGCAGAGGGGTCAGAGCTGCAGGGAAGACACAGAGCAGCAAAGGCCACGGTGCTCTCCCTGCTCCTGTTCATTCAGGCAGATTCTGCCCACGTTCAATTAGCCCTCAAACACCGGGCCTGACACTTCCTAAGTGCTTTTTTCCCCCTGGATAATTTTTTTGCAGCCGTGAAGCGCTGCCAGAGAAGCCAAGGGGAAAACGCCGGAGCCAGCGCGGGCAGTGCCATGAGCTGGAGGGAAGAGCTCTTTGCCCGAGCCTGGTCTGGGGTGGGGACACTTCACAGGGGGGGATTTTCTGGGCTCTGTTCAGAAGGCCAAGTCGAGCTCACACCAAAGCAGTCGGGGAAAGCCGTGAGGAGCGCGTTCGGGTGCAGTTTTGGGGCCGGCCATGAGGTGTCCGTATGAGCTGCGCTTCCGAGCATCCTGTCCCGGGCACCCGCGAGGAACTGCGGCCAGATGTTCCCACCACCACTTCTGCTCTCTCAGTATCACTGATGTTATAAATCCATAACATCGAAGTACATAAATTACACGCAGAAGGCTCCAAGCACACACACAAACCCGGCTTTGCCCAGCAGACTGAGGAAATGGAAAGAGGGATTTTATAAATGACACTTTAGGACAAAGCACAAAGAGAAAGCGGTAAAAAGGAAAGATAAAGAGCTGCATTTGGCAGGTGCTGATGAGAGGAAAGAAACAGGCTTGAAGGTGTTTCATTGTAAATCCATTCTAGAGTTAAGAGCACAAACAATCGGGCAGTGCCCTGGTTTCACTCCTGAAGGGAACACAGAACTGGGATGTTTCGCTCCCAAACCACGAGGAGCTGCCTGGATCCTCGCTCAGCCTGGCTCAGACTCCTCCTGCAGCCCAGGCTTCCCCAGCCCCTCCTTCCCCTCCCTCCCAGCCGTGGTTTCAGACCCCCCAGCAGGTCAGGGGGTGCAGAAGCAGCTACAGACCTGAGGCCTTGATGGCCCTGGTGGCTGCTGAGTGCCCCAGCTCCAGGGAGTGGATGAAGACCTCGGTCCTCTTCTCTCCCCCAATGAAGGTGAGCTGCCAGGGGGACAGGAGGGGACATGTGGGGGTGAGGGGACCCGGCCATGCCAGGCAGCCTTCACCCCTCTCTCACTCCTTCCCACAGGACACGGAGCAGTTTGGGAAAATCCTTCCATGTTTTGAAAGCACCTTTCAGCAGCTGCTCGGGGTGGTACCTGCCTTCAGCTGGGCTTCAGGCTGTTTGAACAGACCCCAAAACAACCCAAACCCCTCATTTGCACTCAAAACTCCACAGCCCACTGAAAAAAAAAACCCACAATGAGCCAACAGCAGGGTCTGGGAATTGCTTTGGGAGTACAAATCCCTGGAAGAGCAGCAGCTCTGAGCCAGGAGCATCAGCCAGGGCACCAGGGACAGCCAGGGCACGAGAGGGGACCCAGCTCTGCCCCAGCAGCACGTGGGGGCTGTGCCACACCCCCAGGGCTTCACAGGCAGCTCCTGCCCCATGGCACAGGCAGAGCCACCCCCCTTTTCCCTCACCGGGCTGGGGCTGAGCCCTGGGCCCACCTCGGTCTGGTAGAGCTGCAGCAGCACGGGGCGCGTGGCGAAGCGGCAGTAGTACAGGATCATGTCTGCCAGGATGGGCAGCTGCTCCTGGGAGTCCTCCTGGGGCTCAGCCTCGGGCTTGGCGCACTGCGGGGGCAGAGTGGGTCAGAAGGGTGACGGGGTGGGTGGCACCTGCGGCCCACAGCCGCCCACCCCACCCCACCGGGGATGGAAACCTCCCGCCGACCACCGGGAGCCCCAGCTCCATCCCGTGCCCACGCAGCGCAGCAGAAGGGTCTCCAAGCAGCTCCCCGGTTCCCTGGGCACGGGGCCCAGCCCGCGGCACACACACACCTGGCACAGGACGTCCATGGGCAGGTTCATCAGCCCCAGGACGTTGCGCTCGTACCAGGGGTCCAGCAGGCCGATGTAGTGGGAGATGTCGTTGGTGCTGCTCTCCATCCCAGCCAGCGAGGGGTCCTGAAATCGGACACTGAGGTCACCCCGGGGTCCCCCTCAGCCTGCCCCACCTCACACAGCACCCCCGGGCCCCGCGGGGAGGGGACACCCACCTGTGCCCGGGGCGGGGGGTCCCCCAGGGACGGCGAGGGGTGGTGATGCATCTGCGGGGTCGACGGAGCCGCACAGCTCCTCTTGACGGGGACGTAGAAGAACTGCAGCCTGAAGTACCGTGTCAGTGCGGGGCAGGAGCTCTCCTTGAGCCTGGGGAGGCGGAGAGGCTGAGCAGAGCGTCCCGGCGGGGCGAGGCGCCCGCGGCCGCCCGGGCCCGGCTCACCTGAGGTCGCTGTAGGCGCGGGCCACCTTGCCCGAGATGCGGTCCGAGCCGAACACCACGACGCGGAGCGTGGCCACCTTGCCGTCCTCGTCGTAGCTGAGGAAGGGGCGGCGGGGCAGCCCGAGGGGCCGGGGNGCAGCGGCAGCGAGCACGGCCCCGGGCAGTCCCGCAGCTCCCGCCGCAGCACCAGCTGGCTCTTGCTCTTGAGCAGTTTGTAGAGCCTGTTGGTCAGCGACTGCCGGCACTTGGGCGCCTTGTCCGCCCGCGGCTCCGCCCTGCCCGCCGCGTCCAGGGAGCTCTCGTCGCTGTCCTCGGCGTAGCCGCTGTCCATGCAGTCCTTCAGGCTGGACACGAACGACTTCAGGGACTTCCTGGAGACCACGGTCAGCTCCGAGATGGGGTCCTTGGAGGAGGAGAAGAGGGAGACCCGCGCGGGCCTGGAGCCCTCCTGGGACAGCACCGAGTACACAGAGTCACTGGAGATGGCGCAGAGCGGGGCCAGCAGCGAGTCCTGCTCCGGGGAGCCGCCGTCGGTCTCCACATCCTCCTCCTCCTCTTCCTCCTCTTCCTCCTCCTCGTTCTCCGAGGCCAGGGGCTCAGCAACGCTGCACTCCTTGCTGAGGACATCGTTGAGGATGTCTGAAAGCAGCGACAGGGAGAAGGTGTCTCCAGCAGAGCCACTGCGAATGCGGTGACCCCAGACCCCAGCGCCACTCCTCGCGGCCCAAGCTCTCCTCCATCCTGGTGTCAAACAAGGAGCTGGAAACCTCCTCCCCAGCATTTTTAGATTTCCACAAAAGGCTCCATTACAATGCAAAGCAGGACATGTTTCCCTCCCTGAGGTTCTGGTTGGGCTCTCAAAAGGCAAACTCCAGCTGGGCTCTTGCTCCCTTCCCACCCAGCTTTCACCGCACCCTCACGTCTGATCCAGGTTTAACCGGAGGGCAGGAGCAAAGCCAAGCCTTTGGCTGATCAAAGCCCAACCTGACCCACCCTGGCTCCCAGTCAGGGCTGGACTTCTGTGCAAGGCCTGGGCCAGAGCTCTGCTCCTGCTTGCTGGGGCAGCAGGGAAGGAATATGGAGCCTTTCCCAGGAACAGACAAGGCTCTTCAGGAATGGGGGAGAGGGAGACGCCAGCTCAGCACAAGGGGAACCTTCTACTTCTCCGAAACTGCTGGGCCCGGCCGAGAGCTCAGCAAAGGTCCCCCGACTCACCAAAGTTGTCCTGGTCCCAGCTGTAGGTGTAGCAGCGAGCGGGGGGAATGGGGATGGGGTGCAGCTTGTGGGGCTGGGCCTCGCCTGGGGAGAGAGGAGGGACAGGAGTTGGTTTTCAGGGCCCCCCAGTGCCACTCCTGCCAGCTCTCCTGGCCTGGGAGGTGCCACCCACCCCTTGCACGTTTTGGGCAGCCCAGGCCATGCTGAGCCCCAGTGCTGCTGTCCTCAGCCCCAAGCACGAGGGGACACTTCACACCTTTACGAGCCACCAGATGTCACAGTTACCATCTGATTTAATGCCCTCATCCCAGCCCTGAACTGTTCAAAGGCTGGACAGTTCACTTTGTTGCTGTTTTAAGGAAACCGTCCGTGGCTCAGGGGGTGGTTCCTGAGCAGGACCCGGGGCGGCGCTTTGTTATTGCGGTTGTTGCACTCGGCTGAGACCCTGCACAACCGCTCCCCGCTGCTGCTGCGGGGCTGAGCCGGCAGCAAACCCAGGGGAAGGGCAGGAGGGGGGATCCTCACCTGTGATGGCAGGAAAGGAGGCGGCCCCGGCGATGTCCCGCAGCACGGCCTGGAGCCGCTCCCGGGCCAGCGCGGGGTC
>VXBT01006778.1:47529-62477 GCA_013400235.1 Oriolus oriolus
GTCACTCATGGAGCAATGGTCACTCACAGAGCCACAGTCACTCACGGAGCAATGGTCACCCACCGAGCCACGGTCACTCATGGAGCAATGGTCACTCACTGAGCCACGGTCACTCCCAGCCCCCACTGGCCTCCCCAGCCCTGCTCAGGAAGGTCACAGGGGTTTGAAAACTGGGAAGGGGTCACGGGGGAGGTGTTGCCCTGAAGAGGGCGGGAGGACAAACCTCACACCCTCCCTGGGGCCGGGTCTAACCCTGAACACCGGGGTTTGTCTCAGTGATCCCGGCCCCGCAGCCCCGGGGAGGGGCAGAGCTCGCTGGATCCGCAGCCCAAGGAGGGAGCAACAGCCCCTCTCCCCTTCCTCCTCCTCCTCCTCCTCCCCAAAGGTGAATTTAAACCGCTGCAGAGATCTGCCACGGCCCAGGGGGAAAGGCCCAGTGCAAGACAAGCAAAACCGAGGCTGAGGCTGCAAAGCCACGCTTGTCCCCCAGCAGGGACCAGCGTTTGCTCAGTGGGACACTTGCTGAGGCTTTCTGCCAGGCTTGCAGCTGAATCAGCAGGGAAAGCCCCCCTGCTGCCACACAACACTTTACTTTCAGTGAATCAACATTTTCCAGCAGAGAAAGATCCCGCTGGAAAGGCTCCAAGCGGCTCAGATGCACTCGCTGGTAATTACAGACGCAATCCTTCTTTGCCTCTGCTCTGCTGCCATCCACCAAGGTCCTGGGATATTTGTCAGTGAGGAACAGCCACATCCATCCAGGAGCTCTGATGCTCCAGTTTTCCTTGGAGCCACTTCCACACAACAGCGCCGTGGCACAAAGCCGTGGGAGGACTCCAGCAGATTGCCCCGATAAATCAGTGTTGTCCCAGAGCGTGGCATCCTCCAGGGGGACTGGAGGGGACTCCTCCCAGCCCCTGGGGGGACTCAGGCAAGAACTGGCCCAGCAGGAGTGGTCAGAGCTGCCGGGAGCTTTGCTGACCTCGTCAAGAAGCTGCTGGACCCACATTGTCCTTGAAAAACCCATCCTGCTGCAGCTGGGAGGAGGATTTACCTTAGAGCCCCTTCCAGTAGCTGCAGGGGCTCTGGGAGAGCTGGAGAAGGACTTTGGAAAAGGGAATGGAGCACCACGACAAGGGGGAAGCTGAAGAGAGGTAGATTTGGATGAGATACTGAGAAAAAAATCCTGCCTGGGAGGGGTGGGTGCTGGGCAGGGGCTGCACAGGGAGCCTGGGCTCAGCTTCCATCGTTATCAGCACCAGAGATGCCAAGCCCAGGCACAGCGGCCCCGTGGGCGGCCTCGGAAGGATGAGGCTTTGCCATTTCTTTTCTGAGAAGTGCCCCGAGATGCCCTCCTCCTCCTCCTCTTCCTCCTCCTCTTCCTCCTCCTCCTCCTCCTCCCAGAGCAGCTCCTTCCTGGCCTCGGGGGTGGCACTTCCCCTCAGGGTGGGCAGCTGTCAGGTCAGAAATGGAGCGGCACTGGAGCAAGAGTGGCACCTCCCGCGCCGCCCACGGCGCCGGGCACGGGCTCCTGGTGCCGCCGCCGCAGTGACACAGCCCTGGGGGGGCGGAAAGCAGAAGGCTCCGCTTCCTCCTCCCCCGGACCTGCTGCCGCCATCTCCTCGCGGAGGGATGTGGTTTCTCCCAGGGGCTGCCCAGAGGAAGGGCCAGCTCGGGGCAGCTGGCACAGGGCGGGCTGGAGGTACCCAAGGACAGGGACAGCCCGGGCCTGGCAGCCACGGCAGCCCCTGGAAAGCACAGCAACCCGTGGGACAGGGAAGGGGGGTACGGATGCCCAGCACAGGGCACCAGCCGGCACTTCCACCCAGCCTGGGCAGAGATTTCAGCAGGAAAACCCAGCACAAGCCTAGAGAAATCAGCTCAAAGGGTAAAATCTGCCAGGTTTAGTAACCGGGAACCCTCACTGTGCACCCAGAGCTGGAGGGCCCTGAGCTGAGCTCAGCTGGTCAGAGCTAAAAACATCCAGGCTGTGCCTCAGTCCCTGCGGGAGCCATTCCCTGGGGAGCTGGGCTGGCTGGTCCTGGTTCCCTCCAATACCTGCTGCAGAAAGATCTGCTATCCCCACCCCCGAGCTGGCCAGGGGCTCCTCCAGGGTGTGAATCTGGGACGGCCAAACCCTCGCAGCTCCTCCTCGCTGACTTCACAGCCCTCAGCTCCTCGTCCCTTACGCAGGGGGGGAACAACGTGTTGGAAACGATTACTCACCCTCTCTGGAGCAACCTCGTGCGAAGTTAGCACAGAAAAATAAAGCTTTAAATAATTAAAAAACTATCAAAATTCAGCAAGGTCTCAGCCCCAAAAAGCTGTGAGGGTGGTATGTGTTATCTCGGTGTATGGAGAGGGTAAAAAAGGAGGGGAAAGCAAAGAAATTGGGAAATAGGAGTGAGAAATGAGGAAGGTGAAGGTTCCAGCCCAGCCGAGAGCGCGATGAAAGGATTCAGTGACTCGTGAGGACCAGCCCTGCCACAAAGAGCAGCCCGGGCCCGACACAGGACAGCAATAACGAAACTGTCACTCGCAGCTTGGGGAAGGACGTGACAACATCCCTGCTCCGCTTTTGGCAGGCAGGAGGGGACAGCTCTGGGCCGCGGGCACCGCGCTCCCCAAACCCCTCGTGTCACCAGTGACCAAACACTTCCCACCCTGGCTGCACGGGGATGGGGGAGCCGCTCCTCGGGGCCAGCAGGGAACAGCAGGGACAGCCCCTGGGGAGGGCATGGGGGGGATCCCGGGGGTCCCCAGGAGGGACAGCCCCTGGGGAGGGCATGGGGGGGATCCCGGGGGTCCCCAGGAGGGACAGCCCCTGGGGAGGGCATGGGGGGGATCCCGGGGGTCCCCAGGAGGGACAGCCCCTGGGGAGGGCATGGGGGGGATCCCGGGGGTCCCCAGGAGGGACAGCCCCTGGGGAGGGCACTGGGAGAAGTCCTTGGGTGTCCCCAGCGGCTGGGGCACAGCAATGCCACCAACACCCACCCAGGGCACGCTGGAGGTTCCTGGCAGCAGCACAAACCCTTTGGATGAAAGGGAGACTTTGGAGGTGCAAAACGCCCGAAATTCTCCCAGGAACGCCAGGTCCCTCTGCCAGAGCCCACAAGAGCCACGGGAAGGGGCCTGGGAGCCAGGGGCAATCACTGGGGATGGGATGGGACTCAGTGGGACCCAGCACAGCTGCCCCTGGCCCCGACCCCTGCCCTGCACACCCCAATCCTTGCAGACGAGCCGGAAGAATGATGAAGTCGTGGTTTAAAGGCTTCCCCACCCCAAAGAGCGGCGCTGAGGGGCTGGGATGGGAGCTGTGAGTGACACGGGCACTGATTGTCGCTAATTGCGGGAGAGGTGAGCTCTGGGCACACAGTGACCTGCTTGGCCACACGGGCTCCTCTGCCACGCGCTGTCACCGCGCCAAGCACGAGGCCGCGCTTCCAGGAACCAGGAATGTGGGTCACACTTCAGGGCCCGCTTCCCACAGCGGGAGAGAAGAAAAGGACAGGGGAACCTCAGGCAGAAGTGCCCAAACCGAGCCCCAAGGTGATGCTACAGCGAGGAAGCGGCATCGCTCCGGTGGGCGTGAGGGCACAGCACGGGGATCCCTCTGGGATTTGGCAGCAGGTGGGACCCTGCCTGCATCCCTCTATTGACTTGTAGGGGAAAAGAAGAGCAGGAAGTGTTGAAAGAACTGCACAGACAAAAAAGGATCAGAATCTGACAGCCCCCAATTCCTTCACCCACAAGAGGGTTTGGCAGGGATTCAGTCACAGCTCACAGGCACAGCTACGAGGCAGAAAGGTCAAAACGACACTCAGAAATTATTTCTGCTCGTTGCAGCTCTGCCCTCACCACGTCAGCTCCAATCCCTTCACAGCCCCCTGAACAAGGCTCAGCTCTTCATGGCCAGCACGGTGTCTGAGCCAGGGCTGCACTGATAACAGCATCCCCTGTGTGACACTGCAGCACAGGTCACACCCTGGCCTGGGGGCTGCGAGCATCAGCAGGGCCGGCTGATTGCACAAAGGAGCCTCTCCTCGTGCTGAACAAAGCCTTCTCCTCTCCCAGCTCGCTCGGGGACAGCTGGCAGCACGCACGACTGCCCTGCTGCGTCCTGACACGGGTCAGACCCGACGTGACCCGTTCAGGGTCTTGGGACATCTTCCTATTCCAGCAAAATGTCCGGGAGGACTGACCAGGTTGGGTGCTACCTCTGACTGACCACTGGAAGGGAAAAGGCCTCCAGCAGCACCAGCAGCTCCCCATTACCCAGAGAGAGTCCTGGGCAGGACAGGCACCCATGTGGATCCCACAGAGGGAGATTAACAGTGGTTAACAGGTCACCTACCAGCCCATCTGCTGGACACTGCGTCCCTGCTGAGCCCGTGGAGACACCTTTCCAGCGCGTGGTAGATCCTGTCCTCCGTGCACGTGGTGTGCTGCATTTTAACTCATCTCCTGAATTAAAGGGGAAAGAAGGATGGGAGTTAATGAAGGATTGCGGTGAAGCCGCTGCCCAGGGTCGCTGCTGCGAGGCTCCTGGCCGAGAGCAATCGGAGTGACCGGCTGGACATTCCCTCCTCCCCCGCAGCCCAGAGGGAGCCTGGGGCAGGTGTCCCCGTGTCCCAAAGCACAGACACAGACCCATCCCACAGACTCCTTGCCTCTCGTTTAGAAGCAACACAAATGCACAAAACTGATCCAGGAAGAAGCAATAAAACGTGCCAGTGGCACAAAACCACCTGCAAGGCGGCCTTTGCTTTCAGCCCAGACAGCACCCATGCCACACACCCACATCATCCCCAAAGTGCTCAGTTCTCTGCTCATTTGGCCAACATTTGGTGCCAGCACCCAGCAGTGGCTGTGCCCATCACAGCCCCACCCACCCCTGCCCGGAGCAGGAGCTGCTGTGACCTCAGCCCTCCCTGCCCTGGGCACTCAGCACGGCCACCTCCACCCTCCCTTCACTGCCAGCAGCTGCCCCAGAAGGGCTCAGGACAGCCGTGCCTGGCTGCTGGAGCTCCCTGAGAACACAGGGAGCCCCCTCCAGCCGTGCCCCTGCCCCAGAGAGGATCCACCAGCAGCTGCCTGGAGGTGACAGCACAGCAAACACCCCCTGAGCCCCACTGACCTGCCCGGCCCCCGCGCTCCCCTCCAGCCCAGAGAGGCTCACAGGCTCCTGCTCCTGTGTGCCGCCGCCAGAGCCTGGCACCGGGCTTTTATCCACACGCGGCGCGGGGAACGCGAGGAACGCTCCGGGGCCGCGTAAAGGAGCGGGGAAATCACAGCCCAGCGCCTCGGCCAGGCCGTGCTCGGGCAGGAAAAAGGGGTGAGTAAGAGCCCAGGGTGACTCACAGCCACCTTTGCAACACCCAGCTCAACAAACAGCTCGGCTTAGGCACAGCTCGGGGCTCAGAGGGGAACGTGCTCCTCGCCCCACAGCAGCCCCACCGCCCTTTCCCTCGTGTCCCCGCACACAGCAGGCAGGGAATTTAAAATAAAATACACCCAAGGTATTACCGTAAGTTTCAGACCACAAAAGGCACTGTTTGGGTGGTTTTCTCCTGCTGTGCCATGGACCACACATGAACCCAAAGCTCCTCTCCCGGGGCAGTGCTTATGGAAGCGTTTTCCGTGGGAAAGGCCTCGCTCGCTCCACCGCAGCCGAGCAGAAACTCCGCAACCTTTTCTGCTGCGTCTTCCCCCGGCTGTCCCCTCCTGGCCACCCACACTGAGCACGGGGACAGGGCAGGGGACAGTCCTGGAGAGCACAGTCTGACTGTCGGAGCCCTGTAAAGCATCTCGAGAACACCAACAAGGACAAGGGCCCATGTCAAGGGTCTGGAAAACGCTTCACTGTTTGTGAGGGTGTTGAGCACCTTCACGTGGCGTCGCCCCAGTGGGGGCACAGCTCTCTCCTCACAGCGGGGACAACAGCTGCTTTTAGAGCCCCATGTCCTGAGAGAAACCCAAAGCCTCAAGGTTTTGCCCCATTTTCAACAGATGCCAAACAGTTCCCAGTGTCAGGGCTCAGGGCAAGGTTGAACCCATCCCCTCTGAGGGTGTGAGTACCCAAAAGGGCAATTTATAATAATTATTTATAATAATTTTCTACAAAAGCACTGATTAAAGTGAGTGAGAAAAGGCCCAGCACACCAAAGCTCAGCTTGGGAAGTATCCTAAGATTATTTGTGAAATTGTCCTTGCATGGGTGCCGGATCCTTGGGGAATTTCCATCCAGGATTGCTTAGCCAAGAGGCTGCATTCATCTCTGTGGATCACAGTTACAAAGGTGAACAGACAAATTAAAGATTTCTGTTAATTAACACCAAACTGGTAAACATTTACCCCTTGGTGGGAAGTGGGAACTTGCTGATCGCTGGTTTTAGATTTTCCCTTGTCCTGCTTGAGGCAAAAAGTTTGTAAAAGTGCAAAAAAGGTTTTTTTTTGAAAAAAATTATGAAAAAATATGAAAAAATATTACCAACAAAAAAATGTCTTTTCCTGCTGAGCTGTGAAGGCACCGGAGGTCACAGGAAGCCCTTGGGATATCACAGCTCCCTGACAGGGACTTTCCACTCTGCTGGGACACACTGGGGTTCCCCCACTCGCCTTCAGTGCCCTGGGACCTTTCCTCCCCAGGGCTTTTCTCCTGCTCAGGATCTGCTCCAGGAGCAGAAGGTCCCTCAGCAGCCAAGGTGACACCAGCAGCTCTGGCACAGGGCACAGAGCTGCCTTCCCAGCGAGGAAAAACCCTTTCCTTGTATTAAGGTCTGCCTGAGCCCCATCCTCCACACCCAAAGGACCTCTCCGAGCTCCGGCAGCGCTGGCGCCCAGGACAGCCCCCGGCAGATGGGAGCAGAGGGAAGGGCTCCAAGATCAAGTCCAAAGCGGGTGTTCCGAAATCAAGGAGTGAAGAGGCTCAGACCCCCCTCCCAGGACACCTCCACCCACCCTGGAGCAAATCCCTGGGGCCTGGGCGGCTCCACCGCGATGCCCCGGGGAGGCACCGCCCCAGGCAGCGAATGCTCCAAAACCCACACCTCCAGGAGAGCAAACCCAGGCAGACCCAAACAAGCTGAGATCTCCCTTCCCACAGCAAATCCCAGCAACATCTCCTTGAGGTGCCCAAGGGCAGGAAAGGACCTGGCAAGGACCTTTCCAGAGGGGACCCTGCAGCGGGGAAGCAGCCACTGCTCCCCGGCACTGGGGAAAGCCCCCGGGTACCCTCGGGGCAGGAGAGCGCCCTTTCCTGCCCCGGTTGTTCTGGGGCTGAGCATCCTGGGCAGGAAACAGCTGAGGAGAAACAAGGCCCTTGGCCCTCGGGAGCAGCTCTGAACGCGCTGCCCAGGCTTGGGGACAGCGGCAGTGGGTGGAGAGACACAGATGCCTCGCCTGGGCTGGTCCCAGGACGCGGCTCAGCACCTGGATCGATGCTGCTGGAGGGCTTTGGGCACTGGGGGGGCCAGAACGAGAGGCCTGATGAGGCTGAAGGAAACAGGAGCTTGGGCTGATGCTCAAGAAGGAAAATCCCTAATTTGGTTTAGAGCAGAGGGATCCTACCCAGAGCTCTTTTCAAGGCCAGATCCTCACACAAGCTCCCCAGCTGGGTCATCAGCTCCTTCGAGCTCCACCTCAGCTTTCTGCCTCCTCCTCCAGTTCATCCTCCAAAGGGGCAGCACAGGAGCTTTGGGAGATGTGTCCTGGCTGCAGAGGAAGAGCTGGATACAGAGCTGTGCCCTAGATACGGAGCAGCACACGCCCGGTACCCGCTCCTCCTGTGAAACCGTCTGTTTTTCTTAGATTACAGAGGAAAATCTTGGGTTTCAACTCTTTGCTTGCAAGATTTTACTGCCTCCCCTCCACCTCAGACAGGAGCCAAAGATAGAAACCCGGCACGAGGGAGGGAGCAGCTGGAGGAAGCCTGTGCGGAGCAGGGGGCAGCACAGGGAGAGAGGAGAGCTTCTCTTTGCAAGAGAAGCTTCACGCGAGGTGTGTTTATCAGGCGAGCGAGAGCTCTGCGCACAGCGGGAGATGAGGGCGATAAGGTGCTCGCTCAAACCGCACCAAGGCAGGGCACCCGAGATCCAGGAGCAGCTGCTGTGACAAACATCCTCCCTCCCGGGGCGCCTGCAGAGGAGGCCGGGCCGTGCCAGCCCCGGCACCGCTCGGCTCCTGCCAGGGCCGGGTTCCTGTCCCGCTGAGCGGGGGCAGGAGCTGCGCTCACACCGCGGGTGAGGACGCACCGAGCCGTGGCAGGGACCGCGAGGGACGGCAAACCCTCACCCCGCGGAGTCCCCGCTCCCTGAGCCAGCAGAGAAGGAACGCAGAGAGTCACTCCCAAAACCCAGACTAAGCCCTGACTGACCCGACCCGAGCCCTGAATCCTGACCGGGGACAAACTGATCAAAAGCAGCCCCTGCTGAGGCCGCAGAGGGGAAACACGAGGGAAATCCACGGACGTGTCACCGCTCCCATCTCTGCAGATCCACCCGGACCCTCCTCACCCACCCGAGCAGCGGGTTTCTATCTGCTCCCAGGTGGTGACAGAGGCTCGAGAGCAAGGAATAGGACTGAAAAAATTGTCCCAAGGTCCGATTTCTTCAGGAGTCAATCACAGCAGTGCCTGGACACCCCATGGGACTTCCCCTTTGCTGGTCCATAAAGTGAGGAGCCAAATGACTTGGAACAGCTCTGAAAGGAAGATTGCCACAGCAATTTGTCCCCAGCTCTGGGACAGCCTGACATGCACATACAGAAAGTCTTGATGGAATAGATGAGCAACAAGCTGAGATATGAACCTTATGAATCATATATATAAATATATATATATATATCAACATTAAAACTGCTCTGGGATGGGCACATAATGCAGGAGTCTGAGCAAACTGCAGTGGTTTGAAGGGAAATGGGAAGGAGAGGTTTAGGCACTGATTCCATCTCAAAGTGGAAGATGAAAGTCCCTGCTCAAGAAGAAAATCTGCTTCTGGAATAACAAGAGCACCTGTGCCTGCAGGGTAACGGTGCTGAGGGGCAGGACTGACACAGGACATCCCACTGCTCACAGGAGGAAACTAAATCCTGATCCATTAGTGGGAAATGGCATTTTGGGAAGAGGAGAGGTGCCAGCCTGGCAGCTCCCTGGAGAGAAAGAACAGGACCAAGCCCTACCCCAAACTGCAAAGCCTCATTTACACCAAAAATGTGAGAATTGGAGAGATCTCAAAGAGCCACAACTGCAGAGCTTCCCCAGAGCCAGAGATCCCTCCCTGTTCTCGCTGGCTCTGAGAGCTGGGCTGGAGGAAAGGCTCCCACCACGGGGCAGGGAAAGCACCCAACGTGCGAGAGCAGTTTCAGAGTCCTGCGAGTGTCAAACAGCTCTGACAGAACGTGACACAACAGGTTTTACACCCAGGGCTGGCTGCCTGCTCCCCCTGTGCCTGCTGGGCACCCACAGCGGGCACAGTGGGGCTGGGGGTGTCCTTGGCAGCAGTGCAGGATGGGGGGGCTGAGCCCAGCCCGAGGAATTGAAAGGTGACCTTTGATATATCCCGGCTGCCACCAGCTACGGTCACACAGCTCTGGGAGCCACGGGCTGCTCAGCTCCTGTGGGGGACACCCCCGATGGGCACCGTGCCCTGCCTGTCCCTCTCCATCAAACACAACACCCCCGGCATCTCCCAGCTCCGGTGGGGGACACCCACGATGGGCACGGTGCCCTGCCTGCCCCTCTCCATCAAACACAACACCCCCAGCATCTCCCAGCTCCTGTGGGGGACACCCCCGATGGGCACCGTGCCCCGCCTGCCCCTCTCCATCAAACACAACACCCCCAGCATCTCCCAGCTTGTGGCAGGGCTGCAGCAGAGGAGCCCAGCCGTGGGTCTAAGCCCTGAGATGCTGCCTTGCTCAAGGAAGCTCAGATTAACTCCCAGGTCCCATTCCCTAAGCAGATGGCTCTGTGGAGAGGCACAGCGGTGGCCATGGTCAGTCCTTGGCCGGGGCACGGACAGATCCCGGTCAGACAGCGGGGGAGCAAAGCCTGACCTACCAACTGCACGTCTGCGCGGTCAGTTCTGCGCTGCTCTGTCTGTCGGGCTGGCCACGGCCACAGAGCACCAGGATGTGGCAGAAAGATCTGCAGTCACAGGGGAAAGGTCTCCAGCTTAGGAAAGAGCTTAAAAACACTCTGCAAGCAAAGGATGGATCATCATCCAAGAGAGGCAGAAATCAGGGAAGCGCTCTGCTGTCTGCCTGACACGAGCAGCCTCTGGTCATCAGCTGTGTCTGATTCTTTGTCTTCAACAGCAAACCCACACCTGAGGCACCAAACCCCAGCTAAAACCTGGAGACAGGGACAGCTGTGTGCCCTGGACGCCAGGCAGGGGCAAGATCCCAAATCCAGGCCAGGCAGGATTGACTTTTCCTGCTCAGGGTGCCCGTCCCAGCCCGGCCCCGCGGGTCCCTCCAGCGCCCCTCCCAGGGAAGGGCGAACCCAACGAGCTCTGAAGGCAGCGAGACCCGGGGAGGGCGAGAGAGGGGCAGGGGACAGAGCAGCCGCACGCGTGTGCCACCGGCAGCGCTCAGCATCGCGGAACCCCGAGCACCGCCACCCTAAAAGCCCCAAATCCCCCGCCCTGAGCACAGCCAGGGAAGGGGTGACCCCGGTGTGGGACCGCCCTGGGCTGCGACCCCTCTGCGGAGCCGCAGCCGGGAGAGCCGCGGTGGGAGGGCAGCGGAGCCGGCAGCGCTCTGCTCGCTGATCACGAGTGGTTTTATCGCCCCAGCCCCTCCCGGCACAGCCCGGCCCCGAGCAGCCAGCCCCGAGCAGCCCCGGCTCGGGGATCAGAGCAGGAAACCCACAGGAGGCTCAGAAAAGCCTAAGACGAGTCAGCCCCGCTCAAAGCCCTCCATCCAAGCCCTCGGTGCCGCTGCGAAGGGGAGTTACTGAATGGGATTTCCCAAATCCCGGCCCCGAGATTACCTGCGTTAGCAGCCGGAGCTCAGGGCTGCCCTTGGGAGGTGAAGGCTCTGCGAACGCCAAAAGCATAAACCCAAGGGGTGCAAGCAAACATCGACAGCTCCAAAGTGTTTGGGAGGCTTGGAGATAAAGGCTCCACTGAAAGAAACTAATTGACAACATCAGGAGCAGGGTCCCAGCAGTGCCCACCTAGGCTGTCCCTCGCCCTGGGATGTGCCATCCCCGAGCTGGCAAAGTCACAGAGCATCACGGAGCAGCTGCCAAGGAGGCACCTTTGCCACGTCCCTCCTGCAGGGCAGCACAGGAGACGGCCTCAGGAGCAGCCTTGAAGATAATGCAGATGCTTGACCTGAAATTTAGGATTAAGTTGTCCCAAGGGTTCAACTGAAGCAGCGAACTGAGTCACAGGAGGAGCGAAACCAGGGCTCAGCAAAAAAGAACAAAATAATCAGAGAAACTGTTCTGAGGCGAGGGAACTCCTCAGGGAATGGAGAGGATTCCAACAAAATGCGTCCGCCCAGAGGGTGCACGAGGAAGGACGTGGAGAGAGGGGGTCTCAAGGACTCAGAACAAAACCTTGCAACTCCTCATTTCAAAACAGCGTTTGCCCTCATCTGACTCAAAAATCAAGCCAGAAAAAAAAATGAAACTTCTCATTCCTGATCAAAGGAGCCATTTAGCTCCACACACCAGTTTAGATTCCCATGGCAAAGAGCGAGCCCCCAGCAGGCCAGCTCTCCCTGGGACCAGTGGCACCCAGCTGGGAACCTGCCCCCAAGGATGCTCCTGTGCTGCTTTGCCCCCTGCAGCATCCCTGAGACAGCCAAACCCCGAGCTCTGACTGCGCTCTGTGTCTCCAGGACTCCCCAGCCACTGCCATTCATTCCCACTCGTGGCTTCCCGGGATCGGGAACAAGGCTTTAACCCCGTGTGAGGGCAGGTGGAACACCCGGGTCAGAGTGGGGACCTTCCCAGCAGTTCCCCCTGCACAGGAGGCAGAAGTTCTGCCCCGGGCAGTGCCCAGAGAGGGGGGAGTGTCCTCCCGGGGGATATCCCAGAGCTGCCTGGACTCAGTCCTGTGCCCTGAGCTCGGGGATGGCCCTGCTGGAGATGAGCCACTGGGATCCCTTCCAGCCTGACTCATCCTGGGATTCGGTGATCCCGGGGGCACCTCAAACCCTGAGCATCTCCCCGTCAGAGGTGCTATAAAATCCAGTCACCACAATCATCCTGTGCCTTTCTCAGCTTCTCCACCTTTTCTATTTTAACCTGCAGCACTCACAGCTCAGGGCACACCTGGGCTCAGCTGGGCACTCGGGGCTGTTTCTGTGAGGTGCCTGGAGGGTCTTTTTTTAAAATTTCATTTTCTAAAAGTAGAAACAGCACAGGCTGAGCCAGGTGAGGTCACTCTGCCAGCACAGAGGGAGGCGCGGGGCAGATCCCGACTTCCCACCTCAGCACTCCCGGGCTGGCAGCAACTTATTCCCCTTCTCACTTACCTCCGGGGAGACCTTGGGTTATTTCCGTGCTTTTTAACCTCAAATTGTCCACTCCAAATAGCTGCGGGTTTGTTTTGCCGGAGTTCAGGCTGGTGGCTCCCAGCTGCAGCTCCCGGCTCGCCCCCGGCAGGGATCAAAAGGAAAGGGGGTCACCTCCCGGGAAGCCCGGCTCCCTCCGGGAATATCCTGCACTCTCCACATTAACAGGGGAGGTGTCAAGACCCGGCTAATTAACCGGCCTGGCCCCTGTGCTTTCGGGGCCTCCAATTAGCGGCAGCTCGGCTGTCCCGGCGGTGCAGGAGCAGCCGCTGCTGCCCTGGGAGGGCTCCTCTCACGTGGGCGAGGTGCGAAGTGCTTCTGCTCACAGCTCTGTGACACCTCGCACATCTCCGCTCTCCTCCCCCAGCTCTGCGCCTGCGAAACTCCTTCCAGGAACCGCGGCTCTGTCTCCGCACACCCCGGTGGGCACAGTTGGAGCTCCTCTGGCTGGGCCGCTTCGTTTGTTGGCATAAGCACCTAAAACTGAAATTAGCGACCTGCCTGTGGCTGGCTGGGGTCGTGCAGGAGCCGGGTGTTCTGGGGGTGAGGAGCTCTCCCGGCTCGGGGGTTACCCCAAAGCTCCGTGTTTCCAAGAGTTTGCTGGGGTTCTCCCCCTGCCCAGCTCGAGCTGTAAGTCGGCAGCACCAGGAGCATCCCCAGCCTCGCCAGGGTGTCCCAGGGGGTGCCAACCCCGACACTCGTCGCCCTCCCAGGCTGCTCAGCCCCCAGGCCAAGCTGGTGTTGTCCAGTGCTTCCAGAGGGAACCACAAGCCCACAATCAAAGCCCAGAGTTTGGCGAGACCGCTCTGTGCCTCAGTTTCCCCTCCAGCAGGACGGGCAGAGGCTCCTGCTCAGCACAGTCCCTCAGGTAAAAGTGAACCAGAATTCTCTTTCATCCTCTCACTTTCATCTCCTGCTGTAACCTACCCAATCCCGTTCATAAACCTGGCAGGCAAAGCTGGTGGAGCAAGACACGCCAAAAAGCGTTTTTATAATGCATAAAAACATCCTAATACTTCACCGAGGTGATTTCTAACCCGCAAGAACCACTCGCCTCAACCAAGACATCCTGCCACGGGCACCCAGCACAGTACCCAGCCACCCACCCTCAAACCTTCAGAGCAGCAAAACAATGACACACAGCCAGAAGTGCCCATGCAGCAGCAAATTGCAGAAATAAAGCTGCACACGAGAAAACCACGTGTTCCCAGCAGCAGCGCGGGCAGGGGAGCTGCGGATTTGACCACCGGCACCACTGCCTTGGAACTGCGTTTTTTTTAAACCCCAAATTTCTAAGAAACAAAATACAGAACTGCCTTGTCCAGACTCCTGCTGCTGCAGCGAGCACTCAGCTCAGTAAATCTAATTAATGAGCCAGGAAAAGTGTCACTCGTTTGCTAACTGCTGCACCCAGGGCTGCCAAACAGACAGATAAAGGATTTAGCTGGGGCCTATTCCAGCTGAAGGAGCTGGGAACCTGGCAGGGAGAGCAGGAGATTAGAGGGGGCTGAAAAGAAAAAGAGAGGAGGGGGAAAGGAAAAAAAAATCCCACTAGATTAGCACTTTGCAAATGCAAGCATGTAAATCAGCTTAGGTCTGGTATAATGCCACCCTTGTGAGCATCTGGGCACAGCAGCGCACGGGGCCTGGCTGAGCCCGGCTTTATTTGGGCTCGGGAGTCCCACGCCAGCAGCCCCCTCACAAAAACAGCAGTTTTGTTTTCAGCAGCTCTGGAAGTTCGCACAGGAAGCCAATTAGGGGAGACCTGGGAACAGAGGAAGATTCATAATTGCAATTAAGGCTTCAAAGTGCTTATCCCAAGCGCGGCCGTTACCGCTCGAGCTGGGGAAGGGAAAAAACCCCAAAAAACTCTTTGAAACACGGGGCTTTAGGATACCCCCCCCTTTACAAGCTCAGCAGTTCCAGCAGCAACCTGGACACGAGGAACAGCGTCCAGGCAGTGCAGGAACTGTGTGGCACCGTGGCAGAGCTGCCAAGGGTGCTCCAAGCAGCCCGACACAGACACTGGGGACGCCGGGAGCTGGGGCCCTGCAGCCCCCCAGCAGCGGCACTGCCGTGGATGGAGGTGGCTCTTCCGGCTCTGCCTTGACTTTCAATTTCAAGGTGAGGCATCCCCAGGGATGCTGCACCTCTCAGACACGAAGCTGCAGAACCTGAGACCCTCAGAGGCTGAACCACAAAGTTCTCACATCAGCAACCCCAAGGCAAAGCCTGAAAATTCTCCATAATCCCCCAAATCAAACGTGTCCATCCCCTGGGCTTGGCCATTTCAGCTGGAGTGCAGCAGAGCAGCCCTTGGAGCAGCAGCTGGTCGGAATCATGGCCCTCTGCGTGCTGGGAGGGGGCAGTGACACCCTCAGGACTGGCCAGAGGCTCCTGACCAGCGACTCCAGCTCCTCAGC
>VXBT01006778.1:62489-76149 GCA_013400235.1 Oriolus oriolus
CCCTGGGGACTCTGTGGGTGTGGGTATTCCATGGTTTGGTGTCCAGTCCTCCTGCAGGAAAGCTCGAGCAGGACAAGCCCAGTTCCCAGGAACACCGGCTCTGCACTGGGACATCTGGCAGCCCAGACTGTCATTCATGGATTGTCCCCCGTTCCCACCTCTCCTCGGCAGAACTGGGGCGGCACCTCTGCTCTGGCCCCAACCATGGACCCGCTGCTCCACTGTGCCCTTGGCAGGAGAAAGGAGAAGCCAAGAGGAGAAAAGGAAACTCACCCAAGGTGCCAGGGCCGCCCCCGGAGATGTGGGGAGAGCACAGAGGGGCCACAGCAGCTCTTGTGCCACCTAGGATGGCTCCACGCTGCCGTGCCCGCTGCCAGCCCTCACGGACACTTCCCCGTGGTGGCACCTCCTCTCCTCACACGCTCCCAGCTTTCCCTGCATCCCCTCCCAGCATCTCCCTCTCCGCAGAGCCGGAGAGCAGCAGGAGAACACCTCGCTCCAGCAGTGGCAGGGCCGGGGGGCTCGGGCTGCTCCTGCTCCTTCCCTCAGAGCCCAAAGCCCCGCGAGCCGCGGCAGAAGCCCCGTGCCCAGCCCGGGGCTGCTGTGGGACCCCGGAGCCCACAGGGACCGGATGACCCCCCCTCAGTCGTCTCCATCCCCAGCACATCCCAAACTGCTGCTGCTCGCCCCCGTGGGCCCAGCTCCTCCTCTCGCCCCTCAGCTGCCCTGGGACGTGTTCCCAGGCTCGGGACCTGCGGTGTGACCTTGGAAAGTCCTTTGTGTCTCTGGAAATGCACCGGCCCTGGGTGGTTTTGCATAAGCTACTTTCCCTGGGATGTTTTGCCCTAGTGCTGGGCACACAGGGCTCCGTAATCAAATGAGGTCAAAGAAAATCCCGGCCAAAACCCCGGCGGCCTCAGCCCCTCGCCGGCAGCTCCCAGTGGGAGCAGCCAGGAGCACCCCCACGAGCACAGCTCAGGTCTGGGCGAGGGCTCGCCCTACCAGGCAGCCCAGGAGAATCATCACAAAGTGGGAATAATCCTGTGGAAATCAGCAGCGTTCCACGACCTCTGGAACAGCCCACGGGCGAGCACAGACGCGGTTCCCAAGGGTGGAAGAACGGGAGGAGGCACCTCCCGGCAGCGAGGCCTGCAGGGCCCGCGGCCCCCATCCTCCGGCACGTCCCGGCCGAGGAGGAGGCCCCAGGCCCGGAGCCGAATCCATCCCCACACAGATCCCCTCCCCAGGCCGCGGCTCTGCCTTGGACACGGCTTCCAAGAGCGGCCCACACTTCCGCAATTTCAGAGATCTTCTTACTCCACCTTCCGTGTGCCGTGCCAAAAGGAGAAGTGCTCGGAGCCGGGGGGAAGTTGTGGCTCCCTTTCCTATTCTGAGGAGGATTTCAGGCTCCTGCCACATCCGAGGGGCACGCACGGCTCTGGCCACGCTACGCAACGGGGCTGGGGCTGCCCTGGTTTGGGGTGAGCAGTTCCAGGAACCCCAACAGCCGTGAGCAAGAAAATACAGAAATAAAGCCCACACACCGATGGTCGGGTCAGAAATACCCAGGCTGTCCCTGGCACTCGCCAGGCTGTCAGATACCTCGGCAGGGCACGTGGCCAGGGAGGGCCGGGCAAGGAGAGACACCTGAAGGCAGCTCCAGGGCCAGGCAAGGGTTTTGTGCCCCCCGAAACGATGGCACCCGAGGGTAAGGTGGGCTCAGGCAACCCTGGGGCCCTCTCTCCTGGTTTGAGGGGCCAGTTCCCCTTCAGGCAGCACTGTCTGGTGCAGGGGAGGAGCAGAGCCAGCGGAGCCGAGAGATCCACTCCTCCCTGCTGGGTTATGAAGCGGGACCTTCCCACCTGGATGCTGCACGAACAGCTCCATCCCGACCAAAACTGAAGGAAAGGCTCTTCCCACCATCCATCACCAGAGTTTGCTCCATTTGCTCAGCGTGAGGGCTCTGTTCTCCAGCCTGGGTGAGACCCAGCCATCAATCCTTGCAGCCATAAAAGCCTGGATTTCTGCTGCCACAATGGAAATCTCATCCCCATTTAGAGGGAAAGATCTCCTGCCTCTCTTCCCCGAGGGGGGTGACAAGCCCCATCACCAGGAGCTTTCTCCAGCACAGCTAAAGAGCGTCTGAGGCCTAAACATGTTCACTTCTTACAAGTTCCTTCTGTAGCTCATCACCAGAGAGGCACCTCGAGGTATTTTTAGAAGGAATATCCATGAGCACCGGAATTAACATGCATTAATTAGCAGGGAGAGCATCTCAACAGTCACAAGGTCAGAACACAACACCCAGAATTCACACCTCGTGTGGAGTCACTGAGAGAACACAAGAGCTGCCATCTCTGAGGGCTTCCATCCCCCCCGAGACAACGGGGAAAACTGGCTTTCTCAGATGGACCAAGTCCTCAGGGACAGCAAAACTCACTGGAGGCTCTACAGGCAGGTGGAGAAGGAAACTCGAGGCCCTTGTCCAGCCCTGATGGTTTGGGGGGAAAAAGAAATACGGGGTGGTGAACATTTGCTCTTCTGGGATAAAGCACAGAGAAAATCTGGCTGCATTTGGTGTCAGTGGCCATTGATTCTCCTCGACAGACAGTGCAGCCTCAGCCTTTCAGATGGGGTAGCTTCAGCCCGAGGGCTGGAGCTGCCTGTGTGAGCGCCTTGGGAAGATCAGAGAGGGTTTTGAGTTGGTTGGTCACACAGATGGGCAGCTTCGCCTTCCTGAGCCGTTCAGGTCCTCCCTCAGGCACTTCATACCCCGGCCCCTCCTCTCGCCCTGGGTACAAAGCACTGGCAAGGAAGTGCCCAGCAGCTCAGGCTGGGACAGGGCTCCCCACGCTCCCCACTGCACCCACGGCCACGAGGAGCTGCAGCCCCAGAGCCAAGAGAAGGCATCGCTCAGGTTCCACCGCTGCCAAGCAGGACAGCCCCAGCAGAGGAGTGGATTGGGCAGGAAAACCCAGTTCCCCTCCAAAAACCCCCCGAAGCGCAGCTGCTCCGAGAGGAGAAAACCACCGGGGGACTGAAGTCCACACTCAGCACCAGCCAGGGAAGGGAACTGCCATTGCTGGCCTGCAAAACATTGATCTTGACAAGGGTTTGGTGGAATTAAGGTGTCCGGAGCTGGCTGTGGATGGCCAGGTGCCCTGCGCCCCACAAGGAGCTCATTCACAGAATCATGGAATGCTTTGGGTTGGAAGGGGCCTTGTCCAGCCCTGAAATCTTTGTGAGCTTCTGCCCAGCCCACAGCACACAAGGCAAAGCCGCCCACGCTCCTGGTGTCCTGCCCCTTACAACAACGTCACTAAGGCCAGAAACCTCAGGATTATCACCCTGAGCCCCGAAAAATGATGGGGTCCAAGCAAAAGGAAAAAAAAAAAAAAAATGAATCATGCAGTGACTTTTCTCTCTGCTGTAGAGCTCCGTGGTGACCCCGGGTCTATCCAGGGACGGGAGGCATCGCCTCCAACTTTACCTATGCAAAACTGAGGTGATTAAACAAATCAACATCTCCAGACACAGAGCACCTGCTGTGGCGGGCAGCTCACCCCACCCAGCTGGAACCCCTCTTCAGGGCAGCCTAAGTTGAATTTTTAGGCCTTTTTTAGGCCATCCTTAAGCAAGACAACTCCCATCCTTGTTCTCCTGAGCTGCTTCCCACATGCACAACAGGAATAATCCCACTTCCTTCCTTCACCAGCAGTTGCACAACCAAATGTTTCAAAGCCTGTAAGAAGCTCAGATAATGCAATAATGGGAACATGGAAATTGCAGTCAGAGCTCAGCTTTTAATTCTTTCACCCCCAAGTTCAATTCTTACCAAACAAAAGCGGAACCCAACATTTTTACAGGTGGTTTTGTCTGCTGAAGACCCCCAGGATTCCTCACTAGAATTCCACTGCTGGGAAGCCAAAACCTGAGTGCCAGAGGCTGGAATGAGCAGCTCTCCCTAGACCACCAGGCCAAGAAACTCCAACAATCGCCACTTTACAACCTCTGCTCCAAGTTATTCCCACCTCCAAAGGTGGAGTGTGCACTTTAAACCTTCCTAAGGTCAGTTTTGTGGGGGTATTTCACCGATGAACTACCTTGGAGCACTGATAATGCAGAAAGCACAAATCAGAGAAAATAAAGGCACCACTGTTTAGTTATCTGGAGCACGTGAAGGCTGGCAACAAACAGCCAGGGACACCAAGAGCCTGGGATGTGGGGGACAGGGCAGCACAGGTCTCATTTCCACCCCAGGGCTGCACTGGCTCTTCAGCCAGGAGCAAAATCCCCGTCAGCTCCTGCAGGGCCAGGCACGAAACCTCACCTGGGGTTATCCCGGGGATCAGCTGCCCTGTGCCTCCGAGCAAGCAGCTCCCAGCCCTCCTGCAGGGAGATTCAGCTCTCACCCTCCCTGCCAAGGCTCCTTCAGGAGCAGCTCCAGCAAACTCAGCAGCTGTGTTGGAGCAGGAGCTGGAGCGATGCACAGGAACAGGGAAGGCTCCAGCGCCCAGCTGCCCACGGAGGATCTTGGCTGCTGTTGCTGCCTCTCCTCTCCCGAGTCACCTTCTTTCTCAGTCACTTTTTTAATAAGAAAAGTTAAGGCAGGCAGGCGGGGCTGCCCCTAAAACAGAAAAAACCCAACCACAACAAAATTTGAGTGATTTCAGAGTGAAACCATCATCCTGTTGTCATCCTGGTGATGAACTTCTCATCACAAGGTTTCTGACCAGACTCCAGCTCCAGAGCCTTGGACGCTGCCAGGGATCCAGGGGCAGCCACAGCTGCTCTGGGCACCCTGTGCCAGGGCCTGCCCACCCTCCCAGGGAACAATTCCTTCCCAATATCCCATCCAGCCCTGCCCTCTGGCAGTGGGAAGCCATTCCCTGTGTCCTGTCTCTCCATCCCTTGTAAAGAATCTCTTTCCTGTAGCTCCTTCAGGTCCTGGAAAGCCACAGTGAGGTCACCCCTGGTCTCTTCTCCAGGCTGAACAATCCCAGCTCTCCCAGCCTTTCCTCCCAGCAGAGCTGCTCCATCCCTCTGCTCACCCTGAATTTCAGCCTGCGCATTTCCCTGAGGAGCAGGAGCAGCCTGGGACGTGTCACAGACTCACACAAGTAAAGACACCTGAGGACTGTTCCTGGACTTTCTGCAGGTGAGAGGTTTCTTCATTACAAGGTTGGAAGTGTGAACAGGGAGACCACAGCCAGCACCAGAGCCTGGCACAGCGTTTAGGGGAACCTGAAACCACACCAGCATCAATGTCCAGCACAGAACTGCCCCCAAACCTCCCATTCTGCACACTGAGACCTCCTCTGACTTATCAGTAAAATGTTCTTTCTGCATCCGCTGTTCTCAGGCCAGGGCCTGGGCTGTTCTGCCAAACAGATAACGGGGGAATTCCACCCGCCCCCCTCACAGCCAGGGGGAGTTTTGGTGCCGAGAAATACCAATCTCTGAATTAGTCCCACCGGGCCCGCCCCGGGAGGAGCAGTGGGACCTTCCCTCCTGCTCCAGAGCCACATTGGTGTGTCTGCAGTGACTCCCTGCAGGCTCCAGCCAGAGATGCTCTCCCTGCTGGCACAGCACTGCCCTCATTTCCAGCTCCACATCCCAGTACTTGCAGCTCCTGGAACACAACACTCCTGAATTGTGCAATTCCCTGCCTTTGGGAAGGGAAAGGCACAGGAGGGAAGTGTCTCCCTGGTGCTGTTATTACGTTTTTGTGATGGTTTTCAAAGGAAACTGAAAAAAATCCCGTTCCTAGAGATGCTGAAGGAAAAGGTCCAAATTGAAGGGTGGGGAGAAAATGTTCCCTGGTGTGCAGGAGGTGGGAAATGGGACAAACTTCCCACAGAAAGGCTGCTGTGAAGAGGAGACTGATCTGTGCCCACGCCCTCGAAGGCAGAGCAAGCAGCAGCAGCAGGCTCAGAGTGGCAGCTGGGCCGTGGTCCTTGTCCCCAGGCCAGGCAGGGACCCCCAGAGGCCCTTCCAGCCTGCACCCCCCTCGGGCAGACACAGAGCTCTGGGGATCCCTGGGTGAAGAACACCCTGCCACTCACAGTGACTCTCTGAAAAGAGCAAATGGGAGTGAAGGGAGCCAACCCCACCCCGTGCTTGATTTTCTCTCCCCTCCACCAGCACTTTGCTCTCCCTCAGACCCACCAGGCCCAGGCTGGCAGGTTCCAGCAGCATGGGCTTTGCTTTCTCCCCAGGAGCACAGAGACAAACCCATCCCCTCTCCTCCTGCTCTCATCAGCAACAGCAGCTCTGCAAGCAGCGACACCTCCACATCTGCCTGGAATCCCCCACACCCAGCCTGGGATGGGGGTGGAAAGGCCACCCAGGACATCACCAACCCCACCCCACCCTCACTGGGCTCTGGGAGTGTGGCAGGGTAAGAGAGCCTCTCTTTTCCTCCCCAAAAACCCCAAGGCCAACAGAAATGACACCGATCTGATGTGAGTAAGAGCGGCCCAGTTTTACACACTCGGTTTTCAGAGAGGAAATGCTCTTGTTCCTGGCAGCAATTCTGAAAACCCCTGGCCACATGATGCAAGAGTTAATTTTAGCCTCTACCAGTCATTGTCACCACAGCGAAGGCTGAAGTTCCACCCAACATCACAGGCAATTCCAGGCTCCACGTGAAGCCCCAAGAGGATTTAGGCTGGGGACAGCCGTGGTGTGGTCACAGCCGGAGAGGGGCTGGGTGTCACCAGCGGGACGTGATGGAAACCCCAGCGCTGCTCTTTAGGGAAGGTGGAAGCTCAGCACAGGAGTTCCTGTGTGTCACAGGAGAGACAGGAGGAATGAGAAAAAATTCAGCACATGCATTATTTAGAGAGGGAAAAAAGGTGTTTCCCAAAGTCCAGCACAGCCTCAGCTGCTCCTGCTGAGAAGGAGGTGAAGGACACCGCAGTGATTCCTCCCGACACCCCCAGGGACACAAGGGGACATCCCTGCTGCGAGGGTTCATGTCCCCTCACCTGGGCGGAAGGTGGTAAAACCCCAGCAGGAAACCCTCCCAAAGCCTGTGGGACACCTGGGACCGGGGTCCATGGAGCAGCTGCTGAGCTCCTTCCTGTGAACTCCTGGCAGCTGAAGATGCTCCGAGGGAATGTTCGGGTCAGGAGGGAGCCCAGCACCTCCCGCTCCGGGCACGGACCTGTGTCCCACATATCCTACAGAAACTGCTGGGACCTGGGGCTTCTCTGGCCGTGGTCCCTGGGGAAAATCCCTTCTCGCTGTGCCAGGTCACGTGTGGGTGGCACTGTCACATTCAGGACAGCATCAAACACGAGGCAAACACCAACACTGCGACACCAGGAAAACTCCTCATCACCCATCCTGAGTTCCACTGACCCAGCACTTCCCTGCGCCTCCCCAAGACTTCCTGCCCCCCCAAATGTCAGGTGGCTCCTTGCTCTGCTACCCTGACTCACAGGGAGAGTTGTTTGGGGTTTGGGTTTGTTAGGGTTTTTCTGTTACAAAACCATCTCCCGGCCTGAGCAGGGCCAGGGACCATCCCAGCACGGTGGCACAAGGGTCCCTCCCAGAGGGGACCCCGATCCCTGCCCCGCTGCCTTCCCTGCAGCTCCCTCGTGGTGAAGGAGGGGAGAGCTGATCCTAATTCCTTCTGGCTATTTGGAAAAACAAGTTTACACGTGAGATTTCAATTGGCTCTGCCTCTGCTTAACTCCTCCAGCTGTGAAACAAAGTAAGCGAGAGACAAAGCCCTACAAACAAGCGGCGTGACCATTGCTGAGGGCTTTTTGTGAGCTCCAATGCCAAACCCACTAAACAGATTAACTTCCAGCATAAACAAGCAAGTAAATCTTTCCCCCAAGGCCCTGTGTATCCAAAGGAAGCTTTAGAAGTTGCTTCCTGCCATTGTGGAGGCCCTGCTGGGAACCCAGGAGCCTTTTCAGTCCCTGGCTTGGTTGCCCAAACCCTTCAGTTCAGTCCCAGCACCGCTGGCTGCGGTGACACAAAGGACAGATGATGGCAGGGACGTTTTTGGCTGGTCCCCATCGCCCTCAGGCCAAGGGCAAGCGGGGCTGGGAGCCACAATTCTGACAGGAGGGTGTGAGCCCCACTCTGAGAAATACAACCCCAGCGTCCCCCTCACAGCGAGGGGAAGGAAGGAAGTCCCCAAATGGAGGACAGCCCAAAGAGGGGGACTGTATCTGAAGGGGACACCAAGAGCAACCCAGCTCTGAAGAGCCTCTGGCCAGGCTGGCACAGCCCTGACCTCAGAGCAAGTCCCCAAATCCCCCCCAACACAGGAGCAGGGAGTGCAGCACATGAACTTCCAGTCCCCAGGTCCTCCCAGGATGGGCTGGAGCATCCCAGAACAGAGGCCTTTCTCCCAAAAGGGGCAGTGCTTCATCCCAGCCACGCTCCTGGGAGCTGAGCTGACGGTGACTGTAAACACCCAATTCCCAAAGGCTGTTCCCTTCATCCTAAAGCATCACCATGCTGATGCTCTGGCTGGAGCCCGCCTGGAGCAGGTGGGATGGTGTTTAACACTCACCTGGAGCAGGTGGGATGCTGTTCAACACTCACTATCCTCCATCACCTCTAAACCCAGCACCGGGATCTGGCAGCTCAGGGCCATGGAGTTCCCAGGCTCTGGGTGTGCTCTGTGCCACAAAAGTGGGTTTGCAACGATTCCTCCACACCCTGGAGCTCCCTAAGGGATTGGCAGCCCCTGACACGGAGACCAGATCAACCTGGGGACAATTCCCAGGTAACCAGCAGCCCTCTGGGAGCATTAACCTTGCTGGCTTTGACTGCAACCCTGCTGATTGATCCCAGGGGGCCTCAGGCAGGATTCCCACAGCTGGAGGAGGAGCAGCAGGGATCTCTCCCAGGCTGGAATTCCCTCAGTCCCACTGCAAGGCCTCCACGTCCGAGAGATGCTGTGGCTGCCCCGGGCAGCTGCGCGCTCGGTGTGTGCCCATGCACGAGCTTTACCGACACAAAGACACCGAGAACGAAGAACCATTTGTGGAGTTTCGCATGTGCAGGCTGCCAGAAACAATGAAAAAAGGGAAATGCCACCTGAAAGGATGGGAGCTTGTTTGCCGAGAAGCCTCTGGGCCCGGGGTTTAAATAGACACGGAGCAACGGGGGAAGCAGCTGAAAGGGGAAGCGTTTCATCCTAATTTGAGACAACAAAGAATGGGCCTTTGTGGAAGGGATGAAAAACACTTGTGCAGGCTCAGGGCAGCGGCGCCTTTCCCAAAGCGCGCACGCAGCAGCCGCGCCCCGTCCTCGCAGCCCTGCGCTGGAACGGGCACACACGGCAGTGAAAACACCCCGGAGGGGCCACACGAACCCTCCAGCACGGGATACAGCCACGGCAAATTCCCTCCCCCAGCAGCTGCTTGGGGCAGTCACAAGATCGGGGTGCAGCCGAGCCCTTCCTGCTCAGACAAAGCAGCCGCGAGCGGCGTGACCGGAGACGGGGCCCCGTGTGCTCCGTGCCCAGGCACCCCCTCACATGGGCTGCCCATGCCAGCCCTGCTCACTTCTGCTTCAGCCCACCCCAAAATAAGTACCGGCAGCGTTCTGCGAGCACCCGAGCTGCTCTCAGCCCAAGCACTGGGGGGATTTTGAGCAATGAAACAGAGCATTGGAGGGGAAGCCAAGGCCCAGGCGCGTCTCTCGTACAAATACAAACAGTGCCCCTGCGGCACCCAGAGTCATTGATAATTGTCACTGCTAATTGCCACTGATGATTATCACAGCGCCACGGCACCGGCCCCGCCAGCCAGGGAGCGCTCTGCTGCTCCCCTCGAACTCAGCCGGCGGCTCTCGCCCACATCTGCTGCCTGCAGACACGTGCGGAGCTTTCCCCGGCCGGCCCAGGTGGGGAGGCAGCCCCGGAGCCTCCCGGGCACTCCGAGGGCTGCGGCCCCGTTCCGGGAAGGGGCAGCCCAGGTGGGAGCGCTGAGCCACAGCTGCCCCGGCAGGCCCGGCCTCCAGGCTCGGCTTTACCAGCCGGAGACCGAACCTGGGCGAGCCCTCAGCCGCTGCAGGTTCAGCCCGGCTGAGGTGACACCAGCCCAGCCTCGGGCTCCAAACCCCCCTCGCTGCTCCCACCCAAACCGCGCTCCCGGAGCACCGCTCTGCTCCGGCTCCAGCTCCCTTCCAGCCGCACATCTGCCATCCCGGGCGAGCACTCCCGCTGCGCCAGCCGCCAGGGAGCCCATCAGCCGTAAGCTGAAGTTGCTTCATTTTATTTTCATTTTTTTCAGTGGCAGAGCTTGAAATCAGAGATGAACAAGTCTGAAGGAGCTCCTGCCCGTCCTCTCATGTATTCCAGATGCACATGCTCCAATCGCAGCTTGCCAAACAGGATACGAGGCGCAAGGAAATAAAGCATTTTATCTTCAAGCTTTTCCAAGAGGGTATTAGAAACAATGGGGAGGAAATACAAAATTAACACTAGAGAAGAGCAATTGGCAGTGCCCTTGCGAGGCTGTTCTTCATGACAAGGCTGCCTATTCAGTGGCTTTCATTAGGAAAATCACATCGCAGAGCCATTCCCGACAGTGTCCCTACTTCCTAATTAGGCTTCGCCAAAGAGCTGCATCTCTCAGTTCCCGCCCGGCGCACAATCACAACAATTACCATTTCATTGCACCCGGCCGCCGAAAACACCGCAATTAAAGCATCTGAGGAGTCACACGGGCGCGTCAGCACGGAGACAAGTTCTCACGTCGTGCTAATTGGCGGCCAAAGAGCGATCAGAGGGACGGGAACGGCGCTCGGGAGCTGCGGCCGCTCCCCGGGCTCCCACCCGGGAGGCCGCGGACGGGGCTCGGTGCCAGCAGGGAGCACTGGTGACAGCTCCTGTCCGCCCCTCCGGGCTGCGGCACACGGAGATGCTCTCTAGATCCCCGGGAATACCCTTGGATCGCACCCCCGTCACCGAACAGCCCGGACGCGACACCGGGTGACACGGCCCTGAGGGGGTTGCAGAGGTCACCTGGAGCCCCCGGTGATGGCTTTGGATGGGTGGGACCCCGTCCTCACACCGGACATGGGAGACAGGGCAGGGCTGGGCAGTCCTGAGCCTCTGAGGGAAGCGGGAGCGAAGTCTCGGAAAGAGGAGGGAAAGAGCGGCAGCTGCGGAGCCCGGATTGCATACACAGGTCACATTTTCCTCCAAGCAGTGACATTTCCAGCCCGAGCCAGCAAAGCACAGAGCTGCAATGAGGAGAGACCTGCCGGGCAGCAGCACAGCGCCCAGCGAGTTGGGGGGGCAGAGCTTCCATAAAAACCTCATCCTCCCTCCCCATCCTCTCACCTGGAAGCTCAAACCGCGGCTGAGAGCAGAGTTCAGACACAGCAGGAGCCTCCCACTGCTCAGAACCACCTGGGGCACTCACCTGAGCACCTTCCCCTGCCGCCCTCGGGCACAGCTTTCCACTTGCAGAACAATAATACAAAAATGGGCAGCCCCGCCGTGCTCAGCGGGCACCCAGAAAAGAGAAGTTGAAACTTCTCCAGGGTGAGCTGCAGCATGGCAAGCTCCCCATGCCATGCTGGGGTGTCCCTGGTCCCCAGCAGAGCCAGAGGCTGAATTTGGCGTCTCTCAGCCCCGGGGCTGCTGCAGCACGGACAGCTCGCCCTGCCAGAGCAGCTCATCCCGCTGGAGCAGCCACTGCTCCTCCCTGCCAGCACTTCCCACTGCACTCAGTTCTTCTTTCTTAGTGCAAAATCCACATTTTCATTTCCACATTCAGAAAAAGGCACTCGGGGCCAGTTTCGGCTGGTTTCTGTCCCAGCTGGATGCCCTGATCTCCATGGGGAGGAGGGAAAAGCCAGCGGCACCGTCCTACAGCCCCAGAGATGCGGGGCTCCCCTCACCCCACCAGTGCACACCAGAACCCCACTTTCTCCCTCTGTGTGAGCACCTCCAACACTTCTCACGCCCTTTCCTCTGAGCAGGCTGCAGAACCGCCACGAGCAGGACCGGGGTGGCCACACAGAGCCGGGGAAGGCAGAGCACTGAGCGCACCCCACTCCAGTTCAGCAGGACCACACCGCGAGGCTACAGCTGGCCCCGGGCCGCGCTCACATCCCCGCTCCCGCTGCAGCACACCTGGCTCTGCCCAGCTGCTTCCTTCAGAAACTCGTGGAGCATCCCCAGCATCAGCCGAGCCCTCCGGCCTCCCGCAGTCACCGTGACTGAGGGATGGAACCGCTGCAACCACCGCAGCCGGGCTCCGGCTCGTTATCTTCTCACCTTTATACATTTGAGCTCTAATCTGAGCAATACCCAGAGCTCCAAACCACTCTGCAACCAGGTTTCGGAAACGCTTCGCAACTCCATCCGAGTTCGTGCTTTGAACCAGAGAAAAAAACCCGAACACCAAACCAATAGACCTTTCTGACAGCCAGGAAAATTAAAGCCTTGACGTCGTGCATATCCCTGGATTTTACACCAAACCGAGATTTAGAAAACTGATCTAAATGGGAAAACAAAATAAATTGCAGCTGTTCAGCATCAGGGCAAGCAGCAGGAGCAGCAGCAGCAGCCTGCAGCTGCCCGAGCAGTTTCGCTGAGCCGGGAGCAGCACAGCCCCGAAACCGGCCCTTAGCAAAGCTAACGGTGCCGGGTGACAGCAGCCAGATTGTCACAAACACGACAACAAAGGGCTGAAAGCTCTTTTCTCCCGCTTTCGTTAGCGATTTGAATCAGCAGAGCCTTTTCCTCCCTCAGGGCTCACACCTCCAAAGCAGCTCAACATCCTCTGGGGCAGGCCGGTGCAGGAGGGAGCGCGGCCCAGGGCCGGGCCGGGTGACACTGGCGGGGTGACACTGGCGACACGGGGAGGCCACAGAAGCACCTGACGGAAGAAGCCCCTCGGCAGGCACGGCAGTCAGCACGGGCTGCTGCAAGAGGCAGCGCGGGGACAGCTCGGGGCTGGCGCGTGTCCAGCCCCCGGTGCTGGAGCGGTGACGCTGCCGAGCTTGTCACATCCCAAACCACATCCTGTTGCCAAAGCAGAGCCTTCCCTGCGGCTGCACCTCAGCCCCTCGGGCTGCGGAGACCCAGCCGAGGGAGCGACAGGCGACTTGCGACCTTTGGGTCCGTTCAGGGAAGGGCTGCGGCTGCAGCGCCCGGGGTGAGTCACCGCCACCCCGCCGGCAGCCCCGCCGAAACTCCAGGCGGGGACCGGAGAGCCCCCGGGACTTCCCGGGGTCCCCGCCAGGGCAGGGTGGTCCCCTGGGGCGGGCAGGGCCCCACACCTGGCTCCGAGCGGCAGCGCCGTGGAAAACAAACACCGAGTCCCGAAATGAGACACAACAGCCCGCGGGGTGACACCGGCTCCTCCCGGCCACGCACGGAGCGCCGGGGGCTGCAGGGGCACCCCGAGAGAGACGCGGTGCGGGGGGACCCTTCCAAGGGTGCGAGGGAAACCCCCACCCCCGGGTAGGGACACCCCGCTGGTGGGATTAAGAGGAAGCCCCCGGCCGCACGGGACCCCCGCATTGCACCGGTTTCAGTCCCCCTCCTGTTGCCCCATTTACAGCGAGCCCCCCGCGAACCACAGCCCCCGCCGGGCACGGCGGTGCCCCGGGCACCAACGGCTTACACGGACACCCCGGGAAGACAAGGAACCCCCGCTCTTCCTCCACG
>VXBT01006778.1:76381-86864 GCA_013400235.1 Oriolus oriolus
CCGCCCACCCGGCTCTCCGGCCTTCCTCCCTTCATCCAGCCATCCCTCTCTTTCTCCCTCGCTGCCACCCCCGGCCGTTCACCCAGCCGGTCATCCCCTCATCCAGCCATCCGTGGATCCATCCATCCGTGGATCCATCCATCCTGACACCACCACCACTTTCCCTTCCACCCTTCAGTCTTCCATTCATCCACCCCTCCATCTATCCCTTGCTCCTGCCATTCTGCCCCTCATCCATCCATGCATTCATCCACCATCCTGCTATTCATCCATCTGCCCTGCCTTCCATCAATCTCTCCTTCTTTCCATCCCTCTATGCACCTTTCCAACCCTCCACCTGCCACTCCATCCATCCTTCCTTCCTTCCATCCATCCATCCATCCATCCATCCATCCATCCATCCATCCATCCACCTCTCTATTCTTCCCTCTCTCTGTTTCTCCATCCTGTGCATGATGTGAGTTCGTTTTCCTTCCCTCCCTGCACTGCCCTTACCTCCCCTTCGCTGGGCAAACCCTCAGCCCCTCTGTGACAGTGCCAAGCCCAGGCTGGTGGCGCCAGGCTGGGGCCGTGCTGCCCGTGTCTGCTCTGGTGGCACCTGGGAATGGCCTTTTCCTGTTGCCTTCACAGCCGCTCCTGAGCAAAGGCCCGTCCCACCCTGATTTCTGGCCCCACACCTGTCCCCTGGCCCCACACCTGTCCCCTGGCCCTGCTAGTGGCCGGATCCCGCCCGGCCCGTGCTGTGGGCAGGGGCAGGAGTCGGAGCAGGTTTCTCTGCGGATTTCAGTTTGTCGAAGAGAGTGACCGCTGCCACTGCGGCTCCGAGACTCGAAACCTGCTCAGGGGCCAAAATAGCTGTGGGTTCTGCAGTGAAATTCCAGTGAATTTTAAAAAAAGCAAACCCAGTCAGAGCCGAAATCCCCTTTCATTGGTGAGCAATGGAGACAAACGCCTGCTGCGGAAAGCGCGTGGGACGAGAGCCCCGGGCGCCTGCGTCACCTGCGCCAGGTGAAACCCCTGCAGGGGGACATGGGCTCAGCCTCTGCCAGCTGAGCGGCCACCAGCAGTTCAGCAGAAATCCTGAGGCAGCAAAAATAGCCGGACAGGGAAGGTCTGGTGTCGGTGTCACGGTGCCACCTGCCCTGAGGCGCTGCCCTGTGGAGCAGCCGAGTGCTCGGGGCAGCTCTGTGACCCAGCTCCTCCTGGCCCGAGCTCTTCACTGGATGCCAGCCTGGGATGCCAATCTGACCTTTCCCTTCTGCCCCATTTCCACCTCCACTTTTCAGACCCAGCTTTTCGGGCAGATCCCTGAACTGGAGGAACTGGGAGGTGTCTGAAGGGCCAAAGCTGCCGAGGCCAAACTCCTCCAGCTGCAGGGGCTGCAGTGTGTCACCTCCCGTCCCCCTCCCTCCCCACCTGAGGCACTGGGAGCTCCTTGTTGTGCTCCTGGGGGCCCGGAGCACTGAGGAAGTTACCAAACATGGGCTGGGGGGGCTCGTGGGGCGGAAGGAAGTGGAGGAGGGCAGGGAGGGGCCGTGCCAGGGCTGCAGCAGTGACAAACAGCAGCGTGGGGCCACCAGGCTGACACAGCCAGCTCGGGGAAAGGGCTCTGGAGCAGGGGCACTTCCAAGGGATGTCGACACCAGCGTGTTCCTGGGAGCTCCCGGAGCAGGGAGCTGTGCTCCTCCTCACTGCTCAGCTGCTCTGAATTCAGGGGATGCTGGGGATGCTGGTGCCACATCGGGATGACAGCAGGCAGCGGGAGGTGGCTTTTAGGGGCCACAGAGAGAGCAGGAATGGCATCCCCAGTGGCTCCCACCCACGAGGGGGGGTTGCATCGAGCGTGGCTGTGGTGACACCGAGAGCAATGCCGAAGCTGTTGGAGCTGCAGCTGGAGCAGGGTCGTGGAGCACCAGCAGCTCCGGCACATCCCAGCTCGGTTCCTGCCCCAGGAGCTGCCGACCAGCCCCAGCAGGAGGAGGAAGCTGAGCCTGTCCTCTGATGAGCTCATTTACACCTTTGGGTTCTCTGTGGACACCCCAGGGCACGGCATGTGGAACACGGACCTGGGGGCAGCTCTCTGTGCCAGGGAGAGCTGGCACCAGCCGGCCCTGAGGGAGCAGCTCCACGCCGGGGGTGCTGGGCTGGGAGCACTGCGCTGCCTCTGCGCTCACCTGGGCCGCTTCGTCCCTCACAGCTGATGGGGCAGGGGGAACCACCCGAGTATCAAAGTGTGAGTCCCAGCCCCCTCCACAGAAACATCCCCATCCATGCAAATTCAGAGATCCGGCCACAGCCCCGCTTCCAGTGCCCAAGGGACACCACCTCTGCTCCAGGGAGGTTCAGCAGCCAATACAGGGAGAGAGAGCAAGTCATGAAATATAAAAGTCATTTTTCCACAAGCAGCTCCAAAGCAAGGAGAGCCTTGGCTGGGAGCAGAGCGATGGGTGCACACAGCCCCTGTGGTGCTGGAAAGGGATCTCCACGGAGAACATCTCTAAGGAAATCAGGTTTGCCATGTATGCAAAGGGGTGGCCAGGGGGGCAGCTGTGAACGTGTCCTGTGGCAGCAATCCAATCCTTCTGCATTTCCAGGAATGGGAACCCACGAACTCAAATCTCCGTTCCCTGGCTTCTGCTTGGGCTCCTTTTCCTCCAAATCAGCACAAAGGCACCTCTTGGGTGGCTGCTGAAAAGTGGGACTTACCCTGATCTCACAGAGGTGCTCAGAAGTTCACAGAACTATGGATTTGTAGAGTCAAAAAATGGCTTGGGTTGGAAAGGACCTTAAAGATCACCTTGTCCCAATCCCCTGTCCAGGGAAGGGACACCTTTAACTGAACAGATTGCTCCAAGTCCCTCCAGCCTGGCCTTGGACACCGAAGTTCACCTTACACTGCAGTTGAGTTAATCATGGTGTCGTTCTCATTCCTGCCTGCTCCACGCCCAGATACTCCCTGAAACAGCAATTCCATCCCAGCCCTGCACTGGGAATCGAGCAGCTCACCCCCCCAAAATGCCACAGAGTCACCCGCTCTGCACTCAGGCCAGGCTCTGCAGACTGCAGCCAGCACATCTCCCTGGGATGCTGGCCCTGTCCTCACACGGCCCCCGAGGCTCCAGGTGAGCCCATTCCCTCCCTCCCCCCGAGTTCCCACAGTAACGAAACATCCCAGCCCCGCGGAGCCGCTCTGCAGCCTCTCCCCACCGCCTGCCCCTCGGAGGGAAGGGGAAGCAGCGTCACTGAAAAGGGAACCTTCTCGTCTCTGGTTTTCCCCACAAGTTGTGTTTTTCATTTCTCGGTGCGAGCTCAGAGGATCCTGACGGACTCTGCCGCAGCGCTTGAGAAATGAAACTGGGCCAGAGACCTCGCTGCGGGCGGATCTGACCTTCCCCTTCCACCGCCCACGGAGGAGGCGACAGTAAAACTTTACACGGCCCGATCTGTTGAGGTGTCGAAGGTTTTCCGGCCAGTTCTGGGCTGGCAGGGCTCCGGAGCTGTCCCACCTTCGGCAGACGGGTCTGATCTGCGCTGGCCTGCGGCTGCCGGCATTCCCAGCTCTTCACTCCCCTCGGCTCCGGGCGGGATTCAGCCGAAGCTGGAGCCCCTTTCCTCACTTTTCAGAGCTGCCTGCCCTGGCAGCAGGGGATTCCTGTCCGGATCATCCTCCGGGACCAGGAGGAGCGCAGGCGGCCCCGGGAAGGGGCAGAGCGCTGGGAAGAGCCGGGCTGGGAGCGGCTTTCCCGCGAGCTGAGGTTTCCACCCTGTGTCCTGCCGCAGAACTGCACCGATGGGGAGGGCTCAGCATCCCCCGGGGGGGCGACCCAGCCGGCCCTGTGCACCCAGCTGGGCAACGAATCCCTGGAAAACCCTTCCCGGGGAGCGCTCCGCCTCTGGCAGCCTCCCGGAGGAGGGGCGATGTGAGGGTGCTGAAATTCTGTGGATCCCGTGATATTTGTGACCCTCAGCCCTCTGTCTCGCCACTCTGAGCCTCCAGACCCAGCAGCACCTTCCGCTTCCCACAGCGCCACAGCTCCCGGTGAGCCCCCAGCAATCAAACCCAGGCTCGGGAGCTCGCTCTGGAGATGTGTCCATAGCCGGGACTCGCTCCGGGTCCTGATGGCACTGAATAAACCTGGAGCTGGCTGCACGTGGGGCCCGTGCTTTGCTGGACAGCTGGACACGTCCCTGGGCAGCCCCACATCCAGGGGTGGAGGTGGCAGCGTTCCAAGGGTGCTGTGAGCCCAGGGCAGCCGCAGGTTGTGCTCCTTGCCCCGCTCACAGCCCTGCCACCCAGCACGGCCGCGAGGGCACCGGGGCAGCACCGCCCCGCCACGTCCCACCCCCATCACTGCCATTGCCCATCTGCTTTTGGATGCACATTTCGTGATGGACAAGGTGTAAATCAGGCGTAAATCTGAAAATCGGAGGAGAAACCACGGGGTCCTGCACTCCTCAGGAGGTGGGCTCTGCCTTCCCAAATGCACGGGCCGAAATACTTCGGCAAAGGACAGCCCGGAGGAGCAAGGGACGGCCCGGAGGAGCAAGGGACAGCCAAGGTCCTCAGCTGGGACACTTGGAGCTGTTTGGCCTCTCCGGAGGTTCTGCTCCCAGATGAGGCTGCAGCAGGAGAGGGCCAGATCCAGAAAAACAAGGACGGGGATCCCCTCCCCTTCCAGCCCCCTGAAGGCATCGCTCCCCCCGGACACGACCCACCCCAATCCCCATCCCCATCCCGGGCTGGCACAGAGGGCTCGGCGCTGGGACCCCAGCAGATGGCAGCAGGGCCTCAGGGTGAGCTCCCGCGGATCGTTTCTTCCCGTGAAATTCCTTTTATTCCCTGCTTGTTTTAAATAAAAATAATCACCCCGTGCAAAGGCACTGCAGATGCACCTCGGGGTGAGCTGAACTGGGGGAAGGACATTCGCCCTGCACCTCACCCGGGTGACAAACCTCTGCAGGCGCCTGAATGGCGTGCCCCGACCAGCCGTGAGGAGAAAATGGGTTTGTGGGCAGGGTTTATCTCACCCTCGGGTAAATGGGAAAAATGGGACAGAGATCTCACCCAGCCCAAGCAAAAGAGGCCGGAAGCAGGACAGGGCCGGGCTGGAGCAGCCCATCCTCAATCCTCCTTTGGGGCAGCAGAGCGGGCAGGACAAGGGGAGGTGCCCAGGCGGGTACAGGTAGTTCTGAGTGAGGACCACAGCAAATCCAGGACTTCTCCGGGCAGGAGGCACCCCCGGGCCCTCTGCTGTCCATAAACTCTTAAACCTCAGTCCATTTTGCACCATTCCCAGCGGCCAGTTTCATCCTGGTGCTTTAATTCACAGCTGTAGTGAAGCCACTCCGTGCTCAGCAAAGCCCCCGGGGAGCCATCAGTGGGTCCAGGCTCAAATCTGCAAATCGGGGTGTTTAAAGCAGGTGATTGTAACCCCAACCCTCCGGTTTACCAGAGACCAGCAGGGTGGGTGTGCTGCAGGTCTCAGAGCTGTCTGTGCATTTTGGGTGCCGCAGGAACAGCTCGCACCCCACATTAACCCTCACAGCAGTGACATTTCACTGCTTCTGTCACCACACACTTCACGGTGCCACCAAATGGCCAGGGGACCCGTGTGAGGGGCAGTGCTGCGGGCAGCGAGGTCTTGGGGCAGCGCTGGATGGACGTGAGGTGGAATTCCGATGGGCAGCGTCTGCGTGCATCCATCGGGGTGCCCGGGACAGGCAGAGTGCGGAGATGGGGATCCAGCAGAACCCAAAGCAGGCGCCGTGCTGGGAGAACGGTTCTGCTTTTCTCTAGCACAGGATGAGCGCTGAAAAACAGCGAGGGGGTACTGGAGCCACAGGGGGAAGCGATGGAAAAAGGAGCTTTACCTTCTCCTCCCCCTCGTTCCTGAGGCATCGGGAGCAGGGATGAAGCCCGCAGCCATCCCTGGCTGAAGTTCACAGCTGCCTTTCCTACCACGGACAGCAAAGAGCTTCGCCAAGGCTGCGAGCATCGTTCTCGGCTCAGTATCTGGGGAAACTGAGGCTTGCCCGGAGTTGTCCGTTCCCCTTCTCCCACCACCGCCTCAATCCCCTCCTCTCCGTGCTTCCCAGGCGCTCTCCTCCGGCGCTCCCGGGGCTCGGGCACGCCGGGGCGTGCGCGGCGGGATCGGCTTCCAGGCAGGCGGCGGTGCCGCTGAGCAGCAGTCGACAGCGAGGAATTCGGCTCGGCAAAGGAGGGCTCCCCAGCCGCTGCAGCCCCGCGGGGGCCGGGGCGGGGGGGCCCGGCGGGCTCTGGGACCGTGCGGAACCCCCAGCACGGGGGGCGATGCGCAGGGAGGGCCGTGCCGAGCCTTTGGGCTCCGCTCGCTCGGGTCCATCCGCGCCCCCGGGCCTGGCACGGGTGAGGGCCGGGAGCGAGGACACAGAGCCGAGATAAAGCCCCGGAGCTGAGCCCGGCAGCGGCAGGGGGGCTCTGCACGGACCCAGCCCGAGGATGGGGTGGGACGAGGGCTCTGTGTGCCGGGAGGAGGCACGGGAAGGTTCCTGCGATGCAGCTGCGGCCCCGTCCCCAAAGCTCCGCCCGGGCTCCCAGGGCGCCGCAGCGCCCGGCCGAAGCCGCTGTCGCTGCCTCTCCCCAAGCCCCCCATTAGCAGGTTAGAGCCACTCGAAGGCCACTTCATCCCCGCTTAATACATCCTTAATTATAATTAGGTTAGGATGGCAGCCAAAAGGAGCCCGAGCGCTGCGCGGCGCCCTGGGTGAGGTCCTGGAAAACTCGTCCTGACAGATGCCAGGGCTGTCTCTGCTCAGGACTGGGCCAGAGCTCGCTCCCAGCACCCTCGCGGTGGCCTCCCGTGATTTTGGGGGGCCAGGAAGGCCCCAGCACCCGCCGTGCCCTGTCCGATATCCAGAGGACGCTTCCCCTAAGGAAGACACAAACCCAAAGCCCTGACGGGGCTGTTGCGTGACCCTCTGTGCCCTGCCCCAGCCGCGCTGGCTCAGTCCCTACAAATCCCCCCCTCCTTCCCCCAGGGAACAGGATGGCTTCTGGAATATATTTTTTTTATTGCTTCTGAACAAAGAAAGCAACAAAACAGCCCCTTCATCTGCAATGCTGGAACAGAGGCTGCCCCAGGACTGCCCCAGCTGCAGTCGGTGCTCGGTCCCACGAGCCCACTTGTCACGGCAGAGGGAATGTTGGAGAAGAGTTCATTATCCGGGAAAGGGAGTTACTGAGAGCTGGGAATCCAGAGGCTCCGGGGATCCGTGTTTCGATAATCCTGCTCCTTAGGTAGCTGAAATCCCCCCCGGCCCCGCCTGCCCTGGCCCAGCCTCTGCCACACTCCCTCCCTCCCTTCCTTTCCCCTGGAAGCCCAGCCCAGGTTCCATCTTTACCTTACACCGGCTTAAGGAGATCGAATTCCTTTTCACAGCTGTGTCCTGATTCAGTGGGGAGGAACATTCCCACTGAGATCAGGGTTTCAGCTCCACAGGTCCCGTGTAAAACTCTGATCCTGGGTTCTCCCCAACAGCTTCTGTCGAGGCAGAAAATCTCTGCATGGGCCGGTTTCTTATGCCAGAGCCAGAGAAACTCCCACACTGGACTGCTATCTGTAGTGTTCACTGTGCCCAGAGATAATTCTGTAATGTAGGCGAGGAACTGCCTCGGCTCAAATTAACTGTTTTAAAGGAATATTTGTTATTTTAAAGGATAGCACTGCTCACTGCACTGTCCCTGCCCTTAGCACGGCCGCAGTTCCCTGTCCTGCCTGATCTTCGCTCTGGGCAGGTCTGGCCCTCTCCATCTGCATTCCCTCAGCTCCAGAACTCTCGGGCTGCAATTGCTGCTCAGATTTTGCTAAAGCAGCTCAAGGCAGTGAATGAAGGGATCGATTTTCTCTGGCTAATACTGGGCTCAAATCCAAAGGAAAAGGCTTTGTTTGCTGTTATCCTCCCCTGGCAGGGCCCAGGTGTGGCTGCTTCTCAGTCAAGGCTGGTTTGCTCCCAAAGGAGCAGCTCACAGTGCCCAGGACTCCCTCGAGCTGCTGCCAAGCAGTGCCAGGGGGAGGGAAGGGGCAGCTGGAGCGGCGACACCAAACTCCTGTGCAAAATGCAGTGTGGGGGTCGAAGCTGGGCACTTCGGGGTGGGGATGCTCACTCCGAACCCCCAGAAGCCTTCATGGCACCTGGGCCCGAGCGTCTCCTAAGCCTTGGGGGGCGGGGATTTGTGAATTGCTCTGGTCTCCCTCTGTCAGTCAGACCCACAAATATTTGATCTAAAAGAGCATAGTCCTAAAAGCAGTGGAGTAGGAAGCCATTGCAATGGGTGGAGTTGCTTCAGGTCCCCTGAGATCAAGGTGGGGGCTTTGATCATCTAAAAATAAGATCTGCGGAGTGGCACAAAAACCTCAGTGAAGTCTCTCTGAATTAAACATTTCACTGAATAAACTGGATGTCCCCATCCCCTCCTCTCCACACAGATCCCCAATAAAACCTGAACAGGAATCTGCCTCCTCCAAATCCAAACCTGCTTCCTTCACCCCACATCTCCCACACCTCAGCCTGGCAGCAGAGTCCTCCAGATCCCTGAAACTGGGGTTACAGAAACACGGGATACAGAATACAGGGAAATTCCCTCCATCAGTGCAGGGGGTCCTGCCAGGCCTCCATCGATTCAGTGCAGGGTGGTTTCTCCAGCTGTGACCCGGCATTCCCAGCAGCCTGAGCTCCCAGTTTGGGTGTTTTTTTCCCCTGGAGCTCAGAACATTGTTGTGAGGTCACCAAGTGCCTCGTCCCATCCCTGCGATGTGTTGCTCAGAAAAGTAATTTTGACTCGGAAATAGCTTGAAAATGGGGGGTAGCCTTGTTTGGGGTGCAGGGGGAGCTGGGCTCTGGGGGGTCTGTGTGGGTTCCTGGCTGTGCCATACAAAACCCCCTTTTCCCTGGGTGAGGCCTCGGCAGCGCGTCCCGCACGCGGCAGCCTGAGCTGCCTCGTTTTTGCTGTGCTCCATCTGCACCCGTTCAGGCAAAGCCATTGCTTCTGCAGGGCAGCACACAAATAAATCAAAGGGCTTGACAACTTCGCCATCCAGGAGCGCCCCTGTTTTCCTGGGAATATCTGGGACCCGCAGCGCTGCAGTGGCTGAATCCACCTGCGAGTCCCTGGGAGCGCCTGAGCCGCTCTGGCTCCTGTTTGGGCCAGCCGGGAGCTCTCCTGGCTGCTGGGTGTCCCGCAGCGCTGCTGAAAATAAATCGAATATTACTCACTGAGCTTCCCAGCCTGCCTGGCCTAAAGAAAACATTTTGCGAGAGAAAATATAGTATTCCGGAGGCTTATCTCACTTGGTGGCAATTGTGGGTGTATAATTGAAAACCGAGCTGATCATTAGAGGTTCACAGAGATGCTGAATAGCCCAGTGTTCAGTGGTCTCTGCCAGCCACGGCCAATTTACATTAAAGGCTTGATTCCTTCTCCAGCCCACTTCTCAGCCCCTGGGAAATCTCCTCGTCGCTTATTCCTCCTTTGCAAGGACTGTCTAGTGCGAGGAAAAGTCTTGCCTGGCTCTGCTCTCGTTGCTGCCCAGGCTGAGCCGGGATGTCCCTCATTGCCCGTGGGCGTTCGCAGGGGATTCAGCACCAGCCGCATGTCCGGCCCTCCCCCATCCCAAACTGATAATGGGCTTGCCCCTCCCTTCCCTAAAAGGTTACTTTTTAATGTAAAATTAGTTCAATTTTTTTTCCCCCATGAATAGAGGAGCCAGAGGTGTGGTCTCCCGGGAACTGAAGAGAAAACTGGATTAGGGGCCAAGCAGCTACAAAGCGATCGGGGAAATTACACTTGTTTGGGAGCAAAGCGTAAATATTAGAGCGACAATAATAACAATAACTGCCTGCCGGGAGCCACAGAGCCTTGGGGTGGAGGATTAAACGTCATGTGCAAATGTTGTGATCTGTGCCGGCAGAGAGACATCAGTTCGGGAAGAGCCAGCGGTGCCTTCCTCCCAAATTCCCTTGGAACTGGTGTTACTCTCTTTTCCCCGCAGTGCCCCTACGACCCTCCAAGCCCGGCAACGCGAACCAAGTTACGGATCAGCATCCCCGCACAACCCCTCGCCCTCCCCCTTCCCTCTCTCATCGCAAAGAAGCGACCGGCCGGTCATTTTCGCATTCCCGAGCCGGCCCTTCGGAGCTGAGGGAATTCGGGAATGCCGCGGGCTCCGCCGATGAACCGCTGCGAGCGGGTCTGGGGGAGCGGGGCTGCTCCTCACTGCGCCCCGGGACCCCCGCACAGGTGGCGGAGCGTCCCTGGGATGGGGAGCGGGGAGGGGACGGGGAGCGCCCGGAGGGGCCGCCGGACCCGTGGGCGGCACAAGCGGACTCGGCTGCGGCTGCGGCCCCGGTTCAGGCCCGCCCGGAGCCCCGCGGTGCCCGGCGGCCCCGCCGGAGGTGAGAGATGCGGCAGCGGCCGGGTCGTGCCGGAGTCGGGGCAGGGGAACCG
>VXBT01006778.1:101020-261529 GCA_013400235.1 Oriolus oriolus
CCCCCCCCCTTCCCTCGGACCCAGATTAGAGCTGCGGGACCCATTTCTGGGCAATAAGGTGACGATAGGAGAACACCGCGTTATCATAAAATCACCCCAAGACAAGAGGGGATGGTGCTGGGCAACCCGAGGTCTCAGCTGGCACGGGGGGCATGGACAGCACAGACTGGGCACAGAACTGCTGCCCACAACAGGCAGCTCCTGCACCTCCGGGATTACAGAGGGCAGAGAAAGGAGCAGGGAAAGGAGCAGGGAAAGAGTCTGGATTCATGTCCAGCACACAGCCATGGGAGCTTGGAAGAAATTTTCCTGGGCAGAAATTTCTGCAGGCAGAAGTTTTCCTTTCCAACCTTTTCAATTCCTCCTGTGAGTGACGGGAGGGTTGAAAACTGTGTCTGCACCCCCCACCTGGACAGAGGCTTGGGGAGCAGGGAAGGAGCAAACCTTTATTTCAGTCTCTCCTGGAAGTACAGGGTTTTTCTGAATTATTTCACAGAAGGGCTGGAAGAGGGCTCTGGCTTTGCCCGGAGCCTGTTCTCACCCAGGTTGTTGTTTCTCAGGAGAGGGATCCCCCCTTGGGCTGAGACAGGATGCCCTGGAATGCTGCACAGGGAATCACAGCCCTCAGCCCAATTCCTGCTCCCCTGGGGATGGAGGGGCTGGTAATGGATGAGCCCAGGAGACCTTGGCCATCTTCTGTCACAAATGAGCAGAGAGAAGAGATTGTGTGGGCAGGTGAGTGGAAATTCCAGTACGGGTACAGGGAAACAACCTTGGGAATCTCTGCTTGAAGACTGAAGCTGCTGCATCTCCCGTTTGGGGAGAGGATGGAGAGCCCAGGGCCCGCACCCAGCACCCCCAATTTCCCCTGGGAAAGGGCAAAAAGTGCCGTGAGGAGCAGGAGCAGGCAGTGCAGTGGCACAGGCTGGGAGCAGCCCGGCTCTGTGGGGTGGTTTTACAGCAAATTTATCCTTTTTGATGCGCTGGGGTGGGAAACTCTCCCTGCCGGTGAGAAGTAGGCACAGATTTGCTGACGGTGCCTCATGGAGTGGGAAGAGCGCTCCCCGCTTTCCCGGGGCGCAGGGACGGAGGTGAGACGTCCTCCCCGCTGCCGCAGGTAGGAATTGGAGGAGGAGCAGGGCAGGAACGCTGCTGGCTCAGCAGGCCCCGCTCCGGGCTCGGTGCCATTTCCGCGCTGGGTCCGTGCGCTCCCGGCCCCCGCGAGGAGCAGCCCAGCTGTTCCCTCGCCGGTCCCACCCGCACACAGCCTGCGTGCTCCGAGCCCGGAGCCCGGCATGGAAAGATGGATGAGGTGTCCACGTCATCTTCCCTGTGGTATTTCGGAGCCATCCATCACCCAGATCCCTGCCAGGCTGCGCTGGGTGGATCACCGGGATCTGTGCTTTGTTTTGGCCAAGTGCGACAATTTTCATTGGAATTATCATTAATTATTCTGTGGGAATAATTAATGTCCCTTAATGTCAGCTCTGTGGGTATTTAGAGTGCAGGCTTAGGCAGTCAGACCAGAGTAGATGAGGAGGGAAAGGACAGCACATCTGATTGGAAAAGGGAATTTAACACTCACTGGGGACTGTCCCAGCGCTTGCTTTGCTCTCACAGTCCCAAGAGGACTTTCCTTCAGGGTCTAGAGTGTCATCTCTGCCTGGTCAGGAGATGCTCTGGGGAGAGCTGAGCCCTGCGTGCAGGGAGGGGAGGAAAGGGGAGGCACAGTGCAGGCAGGTGAGACCTGAATCTCCCTGTTCTCAGCCTCCTCCTCGTCATGCAAGACCTTCCCCGGAAGGGTGGCCCTGGCTCTTCCTGGCCCGCTGGCCACCCCAGCAGGTAGCGATGCAAGAGCAGGGGGAGCCTGTTCCGGCAGCAAAGCGAGCCCTGGGGCGTGTGACAGAGGCATCGCGACACTAAATGGGACAGGGAAGAAGGAAGGTAAACGATGGGAAAAGCTGCAGACAGGAGGAAAATGTCTGGGTTTAAAAATCAGCGTTTGTGGTGCACGAGAGCAGCCTGAGGAGCATCCCCGGGACGGGCAAAGCCGCTCCTCCCTCCCGGTGCTGCCCGGAGCCCGTCGTTTTCCAGCCCCATCTGATAAGCGGCGCAGAACCAGCCCCGCGTTTCGCCTTCCTCTGTCAGCGCCGCCCGTCCCGAGCCGGGGCCGTTCACGGGCTCATCCTCCCCCTTTTGCAAGAGGGAGTCAGTTCTGGTTAATGTTGGAGATCGGAACGTGATTACCGAAAGTCTCATGAAATTAAATCCCTCCGCTTCAAAGCGGCCGGGGTGGGAGGGGAGCGTCCCTCTGGCAGCGGCGGTGGCCGGGCGGATATTGAGAGCAGCCCGGCGGCCAGCGCTGCCCGCCACGCTCGGGCTCCGACAGCGGGAAGGCAAATACAAACAGCAGCCTGTGTTTGCACACAAAGGCTCTGTGCGCCGCATCCCCGGCCTCGGGCTTTACACCCTCGGCTCCCGAGCAGAAAGTCCTGGGAGGGTTGGAGGGAGGGAAGCCGGGCTGAATATTTAGGGATGAATTGAACTGTGCAAACACGCCTTTGGGAAGCTCGCGGTGCAGCGCCTTGGATCAGCTGCCCGCCGGGGCTGGAACGCAACCGCTGCGCTTGAAAGGGCAACTTTCACGCTGAAGCAAAACGGGACAAAGGAAGATAAATGAAACGGGCTCCCGGCAGGGTTTGGTTTGTTTGTTTTTGTAACTCGGCTAATATTCCCGCATTGTTCAGCCCAGCGGCCCAGTGTCTGTCCTTCACACGCTGCTCGTAAATCGGGGCTGGGCGGGCGGCGCAGGCAGCGGGCGGCGCGGGAGGGACGGGACCAGCGGGACAGGGACGGGACCAGCGGGACAGGGACGGGACCAGCGGCTCCGGCCCCGGCCCTGGGGACCAGAGATTGTACTCTGCGGCTTTTGCGGTGCCGGGGGTGGCAATCGCACCGCGCTGAGTCGGGGCGGGTGTGCTCAGCCCCGGTAATTCCCAGCTGTTCCTGGATTCAGCCAGCGGCGGTTCTGGGCGCAGTTCACATCTAACCTAGCAGAGACGTGTCGAGGGGGACAGCAGAGCTCTGCTATCAGTTCATTCCTCAGCTGAGCGTGGCGTGTCCTGACGATTTTTCATGGAGCTGGCAGCAAATCTGCCGGGATTTGTCCAAGTGGGGACATCTCAGCCAAACCATGGGTACCAGCGNAGAGCAAGGACCAGCTCATCCTCACCATGCCGAGTGTGTGCTTGGGGATGGATCCCTGTGGAGCTCAGAGCCTGCCCAGGGCTGGGGGTGCTGATCCCGTGGGGTGGACGTGAATTCAGGATTAGGGATCGCAGGGTGGACACAGCCATGTTGATACAGGTGTTCGTTTGATTGTAAGGAATAGAAGATCCCCAATGCAATCCTCCTGAAAATTCCCTTTCCCTCCGGATTTTGGGCAAAGCAGGTTTAACACTGCAACATCTCTCTAGTGGGAGCTGAGTAAGCAAAATTTAATAATCAGCTGCATAATAATTCAGGTCAAACCAAAGAGCAAGAGCAGCGTCGCCTTTAAAACATTTAAATAACATTTAATATCCTCTGTAGCATTTACTTTCCACAAGCCTCTGCAAAACCACCGAATGTTCACAGAAATTTGGCAAACTGACTTCTGCACAAATCCAGCCCCCCAGACGAGCTGTTTGTTAGTCTCCACTTCACAAAGTTTCTCCCATTTAACAACAACAATAACAAAAAAATCCCAACAAAACCCCAGACAGCGCCTCACGTGCTGGGGGCGACCAAAGAAATCCCTGATTTGGGTGACCAATGAATGTCCCCAGGAATGAAAAGCGAACAATTTGTCGGCAGCCCCTGCACTTGAAAACGAATGATCCAAATTATTCAGCGAGTCTCCCTGGATAGTGAATCCATTGAAAGGGGATCGAGACAGAGTCATAAATTATTCATTACCCAGAAGAGAATGAAATGCATATAATCATAACAATAATAATAACAACAACAATCGTTACACTAATAATAGCAACCAGAGCCCGGCCAGTTCTGCCCAGAGAACCAGGGAGCCATGAAGCCTCCCAGACTTTATTTTCCATTTATCCCAGCCCCTATTTAGAGCAGCTGTGTTAAATAAAGGAATGTAAAGTGGGCAGACATTTGGAATAAATGTATTTATCGCCAATGATTTGACTCTCTTGCCCTGGTTGGGGGTGATGGACTTTGTGCTCGGGTCCTTGGCAGGGAGAAGCTCCATGAACTCCCACTCATCCCCGGTAATTGCTCCTCAGAATGGATTTCTCCGTGTCCTGGGCTGCTTTTAAGGAGCCTTTGGAAGCGGCTGCAGCGGAGGCATGTCCTGTCCCACTGTCCCTGGAAAATTTATAGGTGTCCACGGGCTGAAAGAGAAGTGGAAAGTGCTGGCCTGACACACATCCCCGGGATCTCACTCTTCCTGGCTTGAATGGGACCGTGATTGCGGAGTCGCCCGGGAGCCATTGAGCGCTGAGAGCCGAGGAGAGGCCACAGCACTTGTCAGCCAGGCCGCGCGCTTCCTGCTGCCGCTGGCACGCCTGGCTCCGGCTGGGAAAGCCCCGCCGCGGATCCGCCTCGAGCCTCAGCCCGGCGCCTTTCAGCTCCGCGGCAATTCTGCCGCCCTCGAGACCCGGGATTTCCTTGGGGCATCCTTGACTCGGAAGCTCCTTCCAGCCGCCCCCCGGGGGAGTTTTCTCCACGGGGAGCTCTCTGCTGGGCGATATCGAACGTTCAAATACATTTCTGTGCCTGCACGGTGCTGGAGAGAGCCCGGCTACCGCTGTGGCATGCAAATGAATTCAGGTCCGCGGCGCGGGGGCTCGGCCGTGGCACTCGGCCATCTCCCAGCCATTTCCCACAGGTCGCCCCGTGTTTGCAAGAAGGGGTTGGAGGGGCCCGGGGGTCCTTTCTAAGGCTCCCTCAGAGCTTTCTCCACCTGCAGCTCTCCGGGAGGAGAGGGGAGGGCTCCTGCTGTTTGCTGCATGCAGGGAAAAACGACGTTTTTAAAGCTAAGGAGCTGCAGGTTGGGCCGGGAGGGATCGAAGCTCTCGCCTCGTCCGGCTCCATCAGCGCTGGGTGCTGCAGAGGGGGCTCAGCACCCGCAGGTTGGGGCTGGGTGGGTCAGCGCTGCAGCAGAACTGGCCGTGGGGGTGGCTTGGAAACCGGTGCTGAAATAGTGTCACAGAGATGGTTTTTGTTTGCTTGGTGAATTAATGTGGAGTTCAGGCCGAGCCTGCCCGGGTAGGGAAGGTGTGGGAGGATGGGGGGATGAGGCAGAGCAGGGTAGGGTCCGTGGCTGGGGTGCTGAGCCTGGTGCCATCAGCCGGGGCTGGGGATATGTGGGACACGTGGGGCCCCTCCCTGTGGCACGGCAGGAGGGCTGAGCGCGCAGATCCTCTGCTGCCGGGCAGCTGTAAGGCAAGGAGCAGAAGAAAGAGTTCCTGCTGGCATTTTTGTTGGAAGTCGCCTGAGTATTAAGTGGAACACGGTTTTCATTACCAGCTCCATTTTGGTGCAATAAATCACCAACTAGAAACACACTTCTGGCCCGGATTCTGCCCTCAGCTCTCAGTGGCAGTAACCAGAGGCAAAACCCAGCCTCGGCTTCAGCGTTACAGCCCATATGGTCACCTTTTGGAACTGATTTCTTCTGGTAATTTCTGTGTAATTACCCAGCACTGAAGGCTGCTTCCTCTCCTGGGCGATTAATGGTGCTGATCTCGTGCCAAAGGTGCACTTTGCACTGCACAAACCCGTGAGGAGAGACAAGCTCAGCCTCCAGGTGACAATCTGCACCCTTAGCAAGGGGACCCTGGACACCCCCAGAGTCCTGGGGGGGAGGAGATGGGGCCACACCAAGCAGCGATTCAGCGCGGAGCGAGCCCTCACTGCTGGGCTGTAAAGGGAACTCAGAGTGTTTGTGCGAGCTCCAGCTGCTGCCGAAATATTTGGGAGGTCATTCCCGCGGAGCAGGCTGCAGGAACCTGTAATTGCAACAGATGCTCTCCGACAGCGGCGGCCCCGTGGGGGAGCAGAGCCGCTCGTCCCCCCGGGGCAGGAATCTAATTTATATCTCATAAGACAGTTTTATTTTTCGGGATTACCGATGGATTCCGTGCCAGAGAGCCCCGCGGGCTCCGGCCGCTGCCTCGCTCCCGCCTCAGACAGGGGGAGTGCAGGGTCGTAAAAGAGACTCCTCGTGCTGGGTTATGGGGCCTATAAAATTATCCCTGTTAGGAGCCGGCTGCCCGTTTAAAGGAGCAATTGAAATGGATAACAAAGGCAGCCCCTTGCAGCTTCTGTACAGAACCTGAGTGGGGTGGGGAGGAGAACCGCGGTGGGTTTGTCTGAGCCGGCCCCCGTGTGCTGCCAGGGATCCTCTGTGAGCAAACGGCTCCAGTTCCAGCGGGACAGAGGGAGAGCGAGGGAGAGGAGGAGGAGAAGTCACTGCTCGTCTCACCGCTGGTTTCTGCGGGCTTTGGACGCAGCCCTGCTCTCCCTCCGTGCAGTTTGCTCGGGGTTTGGACGGAAGGCCGGCCCCGGCCGCGTGTGGGCTGAGGGATTTGCTCCTGTTCTGCCAGAGGCAACAACACAGCCCCGAGCGGGAGAGGCTGGGAGTGAAGGGCGAGGCGCTGCCTCCAGGAGTTTGGCTGCCCTGAGCGCTGGGGGGTGCAGAGTTCCTGTAGCCCCTCCTTTGCTCTGGGGCTCCCCAAAGCCAGCCCCAGCAGCTGGCAGCTCAGCGGGGCACAGACCTCGCAGCCTCCAGCTTCCCCCGGCTCCAGCTGCTCCCTTCAGCTCCTCGAGTTGGAGGAGCAGGGATTTCACCTCCCTGGCTGCTTCCTGGGGCCAGGGAGACAAAATGGGCTCTGGGAGTGGTGCCCTTTCCAGGTGTAGTCCCCCTGCTCTGAGATTCACTCTCGGGGGAATATTAATAGAAAACTGAGGGGGGAAAGGGGAATTTTTCTGCATCTCCCATGCATCCAGCTCTGAAAATCAGACTCACTTGGTCAGGGGAGTGCAGCCGTGTTGTGTGGACATTCCCATCCACGGGAAGCACTCTGTGGGTCAGTCCATCACATCTGTGCTTGGAAGCTTAAAATCAGCTCCTCACGCTCGGTCCCAGTTTGAGACGCCAGGCAGAGAAATGATCCTCGAGCCACAGGCTGCCACCTGGACCCAGAGCGAACACACCCTGGCAGGGGTGAGAGCAGCTTGTCCTTGCCCTGCCAGCTGGGACAGCACCATCCCTTCCCAGACAGCTTCCCCCCTTCCCAAACCTCAGCTCCCAAGTCCACGGGCTCACAGTTTCCCTCACTGCCTCCTCTCAGAGCAGCAGAGAGAAAGTGGGAAAGCAGGAGCTGAAACCCACAATGGCAAACAGAAAAAATGACCAAACCCTCTGAGAGAAGAGAAAAGCCCTCTGGTTTTACCCTCCACCAGCACCGTGCGCTCCAGAGCTGGGGTTGTGTGTGGATCTGAGCACTGCTGGGGCCACAAAGGGACACCCCAAGGTCTGTCCCTGCCCCGGGGTGGATGCTGGGGAAGCAGCCGCAGCCTCCAAGCAACTCCCCAGGCTCCCAGCCTCCTGAGAGTTTAATTTTTGGGAAGCTTTAACATCCCCAGCTTACCAAGCTCTGAAAGAAAGGTCAGCTAATCCTTCACAGCGTCTGAATGAATTCAGGCCCAGAAGTGAGATTACTAAACAGGGGAGCGGGAGGCCGGGAGCGCTGCATGGATACCGGGACCCTTCCCATAGTCAGGCCTGGCTTTCTAAAGAAATGGACCTTTTATTCCAGTTCCCATCCCCCGGGAGCAGGGAGGGGTGGGCAGACGTGGCCGAAACACCCAACTCTCCTCCCCCAGCAGCAGCGCTTGGCGAGGGGGAGCCCTGAAAGAGAGCTGAGGGTGCCCATCCCTGGGGGGACAGCGGGGACAGCTGGGGTGTCCTGTGGGCACGGAGCAGCACCCATGGCCTTTGGGTACCCTGCTCTGGGTGTCAGCTCAAGCATTTAGGAAAAAAGCCCAAAATCAGGGTCCTTCTGTCCATCTTTGGCTGCTTGGGTGGCTCCAGATCCGTGTCTGAAGGCCCTGAGGCCCCAGCACGCCGGGCACCAGGCACAGGGTGACACTGACAGCACGCAGGAATTTAGGGCAGTGTGGCCACTGCTGTGTCCCCACCCCTCGCCCCCATGGCTGAGGTGGCCTTTGTGGGACACCTGAGCTGTGTCTGGGCTGAGCAGGGCAGGGTGGGTGCCTGGGGAGGGCGGTGGGTGCCGTGCCCGGGGCTGAGGGCAGCGCAGGGTCCCCTCCCCGTGCTGCACCCACGCTCCTTTGTGAGCCCCGGGGGATGACATGACAGCACCGCTGAGGACGAGCTTTTCTCCTGCAAATCCAGTGTCCTGCTCAATGCTGGAGGAGCAGAGCCCATTGAAGGCAGCAGCCCCGGGGCGGGGATGCCCCGCGGATGAGCCATGGTAACCTGGCTACAAGAGTGGCAACGCAGACACCCAGACCCCGAGCCTCCCTGCCAGGCTCCCCGGCTCCCCAGATTGGGTATTCAGGCCACAGGGGTTTCTCTATTGACCTCGAGACACTGTTCTGCATGGGAGAATTCTCTTTCTTTCTCTCCTGGTAACTGCAGGACCGAGGGTTCGCAGTTGGAAGGTTTCACTCCCACCACGGCAGGGCGGTGACTCGGCCAGGAGCTGCTGGCCCAGCGGTGGCTCTTTGTCCTCCACATCCAGGGGCCAGCTGGGAGGAAATGAGAGGATGTTCTTTGCAGGCACTCTGTGATGCCCCCAGCAGGGTGGGGCTGCTCCGTGACCGCGAGCAGAGCCCCCAGTGCCAGCGCACACAGAGCCGCGGCTCCTGCCCCAGCTCTGTCTCCCCACAGAGCACTGGGGGCCCTTCCCCACCTCACTGGGGGTGTCTGACGGGAAAAGCCCATCCAGCTCCCAGTGAAAGCCTGAGGTCAGACCTTCTCCAGGGCTTGGCTTCTCCTGCAGAGCCCTGGGAGAGGCCACAGCAGTGCTGAGATGCGGCCTGGCCTCGTGAGCCCCTCAGCCCTGGGTGCTGTCTGCACATCCTGCAGCCCTGCAGGTCCCGGGGAAGCTCAGCACTTCCCAGCTATCCCAGGAAAAGCGGGGAGAGGGATCACTCAGCCCCCTCAGCACCCTGTGGGACTCCAGGTGGGCTTTTGGGGGCTCTCATTTAGCTCGGCCTGATTTCAGACTGGGCTGGTTTCAGGTGCACCCGAACATTTCCATCCCATTTTGCTGTCCCTGAACAGCGACAAACATCAGCCACAGGCAGATGTGGGAGAGAAGGTGGAGAGGGCTGTGCCAGGAGTGGGGAGAAGAGGAGAGCTCTGCCTTTGGCAGGAGAAGAGGGTCCCTCCCGTGTCCCTGCCTGTCCCCTCCTGTCCCAGCTCTGAGAGAGCCCATCTGAGCCTCCCATCCATCCCCTCACAGCTCCTGCTCCTCCAGACGTTGCCCCCAGCTATTCAACCTCTCTCCGGATCATTAAACATATTGAGCAACACCAGTCCTGTGACTGGTTAATTAGTAAAGACCTGACTAATTAGTTAATCATGTTTACCGAGAGCTTTGAGAGTGCTCAGTGTTATTATTTTTAATTATGACTGGCCCTGCCTGCTGCTCCCCTCCATGCCAAGCCTTGCAGGGTTCACACCCTTTGTCTCTGCCACCCTGGGCTGGGTTTGGGGTGGGAATTTGCCTCTTCTCCTCTGGTCACCAGGTGTCCTTCCCAGCCTCTTGGGGGGATCTTAGAAAAGCCCCCACAAAGCCTCCCTGTACCCTGGCACGCTGAACTGGCGCTTCCAAAGCCATCCCATCCCTGGAGGAGTCGGGGCTGGCCCTTGGGAGGCCCTACAGAGCAGAGCCTTTGTGCTCTCCTCATCCCACATCCCCCTCGCATCCTTTAGGGAGCATCCAGCCTTGCTCTCCCTCCCCAGCTCAGCCCTCAGTGCCACGGACACCTCGGATTTGGGAGCCTCCCATGGTATGTGACAGGAATCAGATCCCCACCAGAAGGAAAGGCAGGTTATTCCCAAACCTGACTGGGGCTGCTCAGAGGGAGAGGACAGGCAAGGATTTCATCTGCCCAGAGGAATGTCAGTGGGGTTTGTTAGTCAGGGGAGGGTCTTGGCATCTCTGAACAATCACCAAGTCTGATCTCCCTGGGACTGTCTTCATTCGTAAAAATGTCATCAGCTCGTTAAGCACGGCCATAAAGAGCCCCAGTCCCCCCTTATCGCTGTGGGATCTGCAGGGGAGGCTGCCAGCACCAGCTGCAGGATCAGACCCAGCTCCACAGAGCGCCGAGAGGGGAAATCTGCCTCTGGAGCAGACAAGGAGCTGTGAGAGCCACCCGGGGCTGCCACAGGAGCAGGGCTTGGGAATGTTCCTGTCCCTGGGAGCCAGTCGGGGCACACATCACCAGTGACAGTGACTCTGGTGCTGCTGCCTTCGCCCCAGCCCTGCTGTCCCCAGGCTGCAGCAGGGAGCTCTTTGCTCCTGCTCTTCTAAACGCCCCCAGAGGTGTGGTCAGGGGCTGCCACCTCCAGGTGACGCTCACCTGAATGGCTGGAGCCACCCCCGGTGTGTGCTGAGGGGATGTCACTGCAGGCTCACGGAGCTGCTGGCTGGGAAGTGCAGAGGTGCTTCCCTCTGCACTCTGGATTTCCTCCTGGAAAATCCTCCCTCCCTTTGTGGCTGCCGGTGAAGGGCAGAGCAGCCTAAAACGGGCACCAGGCAAAATGTCAGCGGTAATGGGGATGGAGCCCAGCCTCGGGCTCTGGAACTGGTCCTTGGACTGCCCATACTGGTCCAAAGGAAGCACCTGGTGGGGCAGGGTCCTGCTTCCACTCTGAGCAGCACCAGCTTCCCTGGGAGGTGCTTGAGTGTGGAGCAGCCACGCGGCAGCTGGGGTTTCTCTGTAATTTAGGGGTTTCTCTGTAATTTAGGGGGTTCTGAACCACAGATGGGATCCTTGCAGTTCATTTTAGTAATGTATCAGTGGTGAGAGTGGTTAACGGCTTCCACTGCTACTGATCACACATCCAGGACATTTTCAAGCTGTTTATATGGATTAACCGGTACAGGATAAAGGCTTTGAAGAGGGTTGGGACCGTTTGGAGTCTGGAAATTTGATTCTCAGCTGTGCTGCATTTGTCTCCCCATGTGTAAGGGTCAGAAGTGCCCCTGGGCTCTGTCTGGGCTGTGGCCCCAGCCCGCTGTCACCCCTAGGAGGGACCCCACGCATTACTGGGTGCCTGCAGGAAGGGCAGCAGGGCTCCAGGCCTCGCCTGGCCCAGCAGGACTCTGGAGGAGAGGAGCTTCCCCCAGCCCAGCACTGAGCCCGTGGGAGGCTGGGGAAGGGCTCCTGGCGTTGCCTGGCTGCAGGAGGAGCTTCACGGAGCAAAGCAGTGGGTTCTGAGGGGAGGATGGTGGGGATGGGCTGGGCAAGGAGGAGAAGTGGTGTTGGGGAAGAAACGAAACTGAGCTCGGGTGCTGCTGCAGGCGGCAGCCGCGTCCCTCGGGGGCCGGAGCCGTCCCTGTGCCCCAGCCCAGCCGCGGCCTCGGCGCTCCCATGCACGAGGAGGCCGCTCAGTCTGTGCCTCTGCAGAGACACCGAGGCAGGCAGGGAGGGAGGGAGGGAGGCAGTCCCGGCTGCACCTGGGAGATGTCATGGTTGGTTTTGCAGCTCCGAGTGGGCAGTGACAGCAGCTCCGTGGGGGCGGGAGCAGGGGGAGCAGCACAGATTTATGGCCCTGGGTCAGGCTCGGGCTGAGCCGAGCCTCCTGCCTAGCATCAGCTTCATGGACAAGATGAAGTGCAGAACCTCCAGTGCAGGCGGCCTGCGAGAGGGGAGAGCCTGGAGAGCAGGAACAGGGAGTTCTGTGAGAGGCCATCCTGCCCCTCTCCCTGCTCGGCTCGGGGCTCTCCTTTCCAGGCTGGATTTGGGATTGCAGTGACCGGGCAGGAGCAGCCCCCAGCAGATGCTGGGTCTGGTCCCACAGTCCCACAGAACTCATGGGCTGGGAGCCACGAGCAGAGCAGCTGGAGGCTGAAGGAAGCAGGAGGCAAGAGCTCCCCTCTTTCAAAACAAAATAAAATTCACAGCAATTCCCAGCCCTGCAGGAGGGAGCGATGCCAGACAGAGAGCTGAAACCTCGGGGACAATTCCAAATTCAACAACACCCTGTTGGGCATCGGGATGGCCAGGCCAGGGAGATGCCGTGGAGATTGTCACAGCACCGCGGGACACGAGGGCCCAGACCACGCCAGGGCTTCCCTTTCTGGCCAGACACCCAGACTGAAAGTCTTGTAAACTCAGAGCCTCATAGAAAAGATTAAGCAAAATTCCTGCAGGCTCCCGGCTCTCCCTGAGACCAGCGTGGGACAGACCTTTCTCCCAGATGTGGTGAGATTGTCACTTCATCACCGTCTGGTACTGAAAGCTGGGTTTCAGCCGGGCTTTGACGAGTGACTGACGGGTGATGCAATGGTTGTTGCGACTGCGGTGTCCCCAGATTGTCCTCTTTGGCAATGGCTTTTGATGTCCCTCTTCAAAGGACAGTGGCAGACCCTGCCCTTTCCCTGGGAAGGGATGACCAGGAAGGACTTGGCGAACAGGAATGAGGTGCCTGTGGTGTTGGGGCTGCTCCTCCTTCGTCCCAAGCCCTTCACCTGAGGCAGGTGAGGTGTTTCTCTGATACTTTCGCTCCATTAGACCTCGTGGGGTTGCTGTGGGTGTTGAGGTGCGGACTCTGACTTTTGATTCAGCCCCAGAGCCCCTTTGGCGCTCACAGTCCGTGGGATCTGTGCAAAAGCCTCGGCAGACAGAGCGGATGAGGCTCAGCAGGGCCAGGCCAGCGTGGCACAGCCTCTGCTCCTGGATTTCGGCTGCACCTTTGTGCTACAGACAGGGCTGGGGCTCACACCGGCATGCAGAGGATGACAGAGGGTTTTGTGGCCTCCAGGAGTGACTGTGGGGGAAAAGGGGGGGCTGCGATGCTCTATTGACATGTGAGGGGAGCCTGACCCCCTCTTTGTGTTTGTGCTGGTAGGAGAAAATTGAGCATTGTCCGCACACCTTGGGATTGGGAAGGGATTGGGAAGGGGCTCGGCCTTGTTCCTCGGGAGCAAAGCCCGCAGAGCGCCGTCAAGCAGAGGAAAGCCGTGTCAAAGGAGGGATATAATGGCAGATTACAGGGAGCTCCTGGGGTGGCATTGAGCTGCCCAGCCCTGCTCTGCCCAGGCCTTAACACTCACTGTGCTGCCCGTTCCCCCAGCTCTGCCTCGCAGCACAACCCGCGCCATCCCTGCCCCGCAGCCGCGGCGTTTGTGCTGCCGTGGGGTCACTGACAGGCTGCCCTTTGATGCACAGCACCGGCTCCCCAGGAATCCTTCCCGAGGCATTTTGATCCCACAGTTTGTCACTGGTGGCCCGGAAAGGGCTGGGCCGTGCCGCAGGGTGCCCGGGCGCTGGGACAGCTCAAGGCCCATTCAGCACAAGAATGCCCCAAGCCAGCAGGTGGGACACGGGAACCCTTAATCCCAAATCATTTTTCTTGCTGGCATCCTTTTTTTGTTGGGAATTATGACGGCTGTGGGCAGCAGCGAGGCGTGGGCTCGCCCCTGGGAGAGCGATATTATTCCCCTCCTTTTGTGCCCGGGCCCATGTTTGAATTGGGAAACAAAGCTGAGCAGCTTGTGCCTCCTGTTGGAAGCCTTCCTACCCCGCTGGGGATCCGGGACCTTTTCATCTCAGCCCAGGCACTCCTGAGGCTTCTGCCTCTTCCCATCTTTAAGTCTTTAGCAAATATCAGAAAAGAGAAAATAAAGGCGATCCCCAGGGCTCAGGAGTGTTACCTTCCCTACATCAAACAGAGCGGGGGGAAGGAAAACAGATATTTATCCTCATTTTAGCATTTTTCATGTGGACATTGCAGAGAATAAACAACATTTAGCCTCATTTTGCAGGCTGGGGACAGTGTGGAGCAAGGTGGGTTTTACTCTTAGTGTGTGCACCCAAATTTTGGGGGGATCCAGACCCTGAGCCAGGGGAAGGGGAACTAAGCACTGCCAGGCAAATGCCAGCTTGGATGCTCCCATGCCAGCGATTCCAGAGCCATGGGCAGGGCAGGCAGGGAAAGGGAGAGCTCAGCCCCCTGGAACCTTCGGGACACAACTCAGCTGCAAACCAGGAGCCCCAAAACTAACCCAGGAGCCAGGAGTGGCAGCAGGCAGAGCAGGGGGGTTGTGCCCTGCAGGGAAGGAAGTTGCACTGCTGCTAAGAAAGGAACAATTTAAAAACATCCAACTCCTTTTCATTTGCTGTCTCAGATTGGATGTGAATGTTTGGAGGAAACTCTTCCCTTTCCATGCAGTTTTTGATTATCTGATGGAAGGCAATTCAAAACAGGACAGGAATATTTCCCTCTTTTTGTTTGAAACCCAAACTTTTGGCTCGGCTTTCGCAATCCCAAATGAAATCATTTAAATCCGAAATACACCCAGAAATGTTTCTACTACGTTTCGATGTTTTTCCTTGGAAAAATGAAAACTCTTCCTCCCACGGCCTCCAAGCACCCTGTGATTCCTGTCTGAGGCTCGCACTGTGCGATCAGCTCTGGGTTTGACACCCAGGCAGGCTGGCAAGAGCCACAGCTCAGCTCCCCAGCTCTGTGCTCTGACATCCACGGCAGCTGCACAATTCCCTGTCACTCCTCCTGCAGAGGAACATCACAGGAAGAGGTTTCCTGGCACAGATGTGGGGGTGGCACTTCTCTGTCCCACGGATGCTGTTCACATGCGGTTGTTGTTCGTTCCCTGCTCTTTAACACTTCCTTTTCCTCCAAAGCCGTTTCCAGGCCAGGTTTGCAGCTGCTGGGTCCATCTGATGTCCCTGGGGCAGCTGTGGTCCCTGGTTCTGCTGTCCCTGGAGGCTGAGGGAGGGGCTGGGTGGCTCCAGGGTGGCTCAGGGGATGTTGGCAGTGTCCCTTGCCCCCCGTGCCGTGTCCCCTCTGCAGAGAGCTGCCGCCTCAGGAACATTCCTCCCTCCCCAGCGAGGTGGGGACTGGTCCCCAGTGCCAGGACGAGTTTCTGCAGGAGATGTGAGGGAGGTCAGGGCTGGGGCTCACAGAGAGCACCGAAATCTGCTCCTGCCAGCCTTGGAGCGGTGGGGAGACACAGCAGGTGACAGAGGTCCCGGTCCCACACCTCCCCAGTGTCCCAGCCTTGGAGCAGGCCCCAGGGCACAAGCCAGAAGCCCAAACAGATCCATACAAACAGCTGATAACTGGGAGCTCACGGGAAATCAGCCCCTTCCCAGAACAGCCCTGAGGAGCTGAAGGGCCTGAACTCCCCACAACTCTGGTTTTGAGCCCCTCGGCCAGCGGGGCTGAGCCAGGTCGCCCCTGGTGCAGACACGAGTGCAGAAGGAATGGGTTTGCTGCCCTGGTTGCTTAGAGGAGTTCCTGGAAAACTCCCCGTGGTCAGGGAGAGCACGGGAGGCATTCGGGGCTCTCTCCATCACCTGTCCCGGGGCTGGGAGTGCCAAACACCAGCAGCAGCACTTCCTGAGGGGAACCCCAACCTGTGGCACTGCCAGCGACACAGGAGTGCTTTACAGCTGTGCCTGGTGCGGTGGGGCTGAGTTAAAGCTTTCCTCTGGGGCGTGTGGGCGAGGGCCGTGTGCGTGTGCCCCGCTCCAGCGAGGAATGCAGCCGTGCTGAACGTTCGGATCCAGCTCCCCACAGCTCCCCAGGTTCCCTGAGGACTCCCATAATTGCTCCACTCGGTTTGCTGTGCCTCATTATTTCCAAGTTTTCCAGCCCTAACGCCAAAGGAGGCTGCACTCGATGTAATTATTACTCAAAACTTTGAAAACTTAAAGCAGGAAAAATAGGCCATTAAACAACGAAGGAGCAAAGTAACAAGTGTGAATGACGGCCCTGCCCTGCGGTTTGCCTGGGATGGGTTTGTTCCACCCATGGAGAGATGCCGGGGAAGGGAAGGTTGAGTGGCTTGTTTTGCTTAATCTCTGTGCTGTCAGAGCAGCGGTCCCCGGAGAATGCAGATCTATAGAGAAATGTGCCTCCCCTTTGAAAGGCAGCGCACATGCCCAGCTCCCAGCAAAGGACTTTTGTTCTGCTCTGATTTATACAATTCTCTGGGGCCAGGAGAAGTGGCTGTCATGGTTGCAAGGATTACTCGCGACTGCAGGCAAGGGTGGACTGTGCAAGAATAATTTGTTCTCTTGGCTGGGCACGGAAATCCCGCTCCCCCTTCCGCAGGCTCCGTGCCCTGCTCGCCAGCCCTCACCCACGAGGGGATGCTGACTCCCGAGCTCCTGCTCTGCCCTGAGGCTGCCCTGTAGCAGGCTGACCCCTGTCCCCTCACAGAGTGAGTGACAGCCCGGGGACCCTCCTGCCCCCGGCCCAGGGCTGGAAGGGGGACACTGAGCATCCCCAGAGCAGGGGATGCTGCCAGCAGCTCGCTGCACCCCTCAGAACGTGCCCAGGGCTCAGGTGCAGCACCCCAGAGGTGGCAGCTTCTCCCCTGTACCTCTGGAAGGGAATTGGGGTGTCTGGATGAAGGGCAGCCCACGTGGCTACTGAAGCACAGGCCAGGGCCCGTGGGCTTCCCCCACGGCCACAGTTTGCTCAGCCTCTGAGTGCACCTCGTGCCAGCTCTCCATGAGGAGCATCCCCTGCACGCCCTCAGCCCTGGCACAGCTTGGGATGGGGATTCTAAATTCCACTTCAAGGCGAGGAAAGCCTCTGAGACTCTTCCCGGTGTCCAGGGATGTCCTCAGGGCTCCTGGAGGAGCTGAGCACATGGCGGTGGCTGCGGGCCTGTCCTGTGGAGCCTGGCAGCCTCAGAGGGCTCCGTTTGTCCATCCGAGGGTCACCCACCGCCGCCACCAGCACCTCAGTCATTCCAGGGAAGGCTGTGACTTCACTTATCTGCTCCCGGAATTTCTCCGCTTGTTTGTTTTGTTTTCATCCCGGGAGGAGGAGGAGCAGGAGGAGGAGGGTGGTGCCTCCACACGCACAGGGCCGGCCACCTCTGAACCCCAGCGCCAGAAGCCCTTTCCATGCTCTATAAACCTTATTGGAGAATCTGTTTCTCTTGGGGGAGGGGGTGGCGGTGCCTTTCTTCGCTCCCCCAGTAACGCGCCGTGGAAGGGCTCGATGGATGTGGCCAGGCAGGCAGAGGTGACACAGACTGATGGCATTTCCAGCCGCGCTGTCCCCCGGGACTCCGCGGCCGGAGCAGACGCGCTGGACGGTGCCGAGGTTGCTCTTGGCTCCGGCGCTCGTTTGTGGTGGGGAAACGCCTGCAGGAGCCAGGCAGAGGCTGTGTCCCGGCAGGACCGGCAAGGTTTGTTCTGTGTGCACCTCATGCACTGTCCCAGGGACCTGAGCTGTTCCCGGCCTCGGGAAGGGCTGGGGAAGGTGAGGCAGGGAGGGTGAGGGAGGGACATCCCTGGTGCTCACACAGATCCCGTGGCGCAGAGCGGTGCTGGCTGAGGGCTCCTCCGAGAGCGCCTGTCTGCACCAGGGTGTTTTGTTAACCTCAGGCTGCAGCCTGGCCCTGCCAAGGCTCTGATGTTCTTGGAAAACCCTGGGCTAACGAGACACCTTCCCAAACAACAGCTGATGGAGGGACTGCCCGGCCGCTGGCTCGGCAGGCACCGCTCCCAGCGGGCAGCACCGAGCTGGATCCCCCTGGATCTGCCATTCCTTCTCCCCAGCACCGCAGTGGAAACTCCACCTTCACCCAGACCCTTCTCCACCTCTTTCCTGACAAGCCAAACCTCCCTTCTGAGGAAGGTCCTGGGACACAGGACCACTTCAGGAGTTGGGAGAACCCAAAGCAGAAATCTTATCCAGCCCCATCCTGTTGGAAGCCCCCGTCCAGCCAGAGGAAGGAAGAACCAGGGCTGTTCCCAGGCTGGCTCGGGGACGTGCCTGGGGCCACCCAAGGTGTGCTGGATGGAAGGCAGACCCCGCTCAGGAGGTGCCAAGGTGCCTGAGCAGTGCTGATATTTGTGTGCTCGGATCCAGCTCCACGGTGACACAAGGCAGAGGTCGGTCAGGAGAAACTCCCTCACCCCTCCAGCTCCCCCTGCCCTCAGCAAACATCCAGCCCTTCCCTCACCCAGGGCTCCACCTCAGCCTGGCCAGGGACCAGCGAGGAACACCCGGCGCTGACCCCACCTTTGCTCTGAGGGTCTCGGCCATGGGGCCATAAAGGCTCGTAATGCTTTGTTGGGCCAGGAATAAAGGGAGTTTGTGGCAAGAAGGCTCCCGTGTTATATAAGTAAGGCAAGGGGAGCTGTATTTGGACTGGCAGAGGGCAGTTGTTTTCACTCATGCAGGGCCCAGCTCATGGCTGCTTCCTCGCTGAGCTCTTGTTCATCTTGGCGTGAGCAGCTCTGGGTCAGGGAGGCGAAGCTGTGGCTCCTGGTGGGGCAGGCAGGGAAGGGAGAGGTGCAAAGGGCAGCACAGGGCAGCCCCTGCGGCTGGAGCCGGGAGCGGGGCTGCTGTCAGGCACAGCCCCTGAGCCCAGCACAGTGCCCAGCACGGGGCACTCCCAGCCAGGGCTGGCTCCAGCAGCTGCCCTGAGCTCCCTCCCAGCCCCAGTCACTCCCAGCTTGGGAGCTCTCAGGATCCCAGTGGGAGCATTCCCAGCACTGCCCTGGACAGAGTTTGAGCAGAATTTGAGCTCCAGCACAGAGCCAATTTTACTGAATCAGGGCTTTCAGCACTTGCAGCTGCTGGGAATGAGTAGGAGCTGGACATGGAGGTGTGGAGCATCCCTGGCTCCGCTGTGCAGCACCGGGAGCACCGGGATGGGCTGGGGTGGGGGAGTGCTGCTGCCATGGGCAGCAGGGAGGGATCACCCAAGGAGGGGGCACAGAGCTCTCTGCTGGCTGCCACCCTGAGGAGTTTCTGTACAGGCAGAGCAGGGGCTGGGTTCGGTGTGTGGCCCTACTCAGCACCACCTTTCCATGAAATGCAGCTCTGGGGCTGGGACTCAGCTCTGCCTTTGCCTCTGCATCCTCAGCCCACTCTGAGCAGTGTCAGCGCGGCCTCTGGGCACCAGTCCCATCCCTCTGCTCATGTCAGGGGTCAGGAGAGGGCAGAGCAGCAGATCCACAAACTGAACCCACCAGCCAAAGATTATCGAGAGCTTCCTGTCTACAATCTTTGTACGAGACCTGAAGCTGACCTGAAGAGAGAGACATAAATGTGATGCTTGGCACAGAGAAGGTTTTGCAGTCCCTGCTGAGGGAACCCTTCCAAAAGGTTCATCACTGACCTTGGGACTGCAGAGATGTCTCAGGGGTCGGCTGAGCCCACGGCCATGGACTGATGTCTTTCAGCTGAAGCCTAAAAGGTGTTTCCCATTTATAGCCATGATGCCCTAAAAGGAGCTTTTCTGGCTAAATGTGGAACCTCACTAAGACTGCAGAAAAAATCAGATTAAACTTTGCCAAAAATGTGCTGAAAGGCACCAGTTGTGGCAGGAGATGGGCCAGGAGAATTTTTTCCTCGATGTAGTAAAAAAAGGGTGGCAAGAGCAGCAGCAGCTCTGCCAGTGAACCACGGCAGGGCTGGTGAACCTTCCCTACCTCTTCCTTCGGGGTGCTGGCACAGGGAGCTGGGAGATCCTTGCCTGCTTTATCCTGGGTGGCTGCAGCAGCCCGTGTTAAAAGGGGATGAACACAACACAAAGGAGCCTGACTTTGTTTCTGCGCGCTGGGATTCATTCAGGGGGATTACAGGCGCTTTTCAGCCCCTTACCACCTGGAGAGGCAAATACAAGGCAGCGCCGCTCGCAATCGGCTTCCCACCGAGCAGCCTCAGTTCTGCCGCAGCCCAGGCTGGGGAAGGTTAAAAACGATCCGGGCAGGAGCTGGGCTGAACAATCGGCCGGAGCACGGGGATGTGCTGGGCTCACGGGGGTGGCAGCGCTGCCCGGGCTCCTTCAAAGGGTTTGGTGTCGGCTGCACAGGCAAGGGCCGGCTCAGAGAGGGCTGCGGGCTTGGAACCGAGCCTGAGAGCCCTCCCGAGGGAACTGCACCCCGCACTTCTAAAGGGAAACAGAACTGCACAAGGAGTGAGGTTGGAGGTGGATGGGGCTGAGTTAAAGACCTCTATGGTCAGGGGAAGAACCCCTCCACTGCCGAGGGATCTGGGATCCCGGGAAACGCCGCGTGCTCCCGCAGGGATGGCAGCCTGCTGGCGCTCAGAGCTGGTGTGGGTTTCCTGCCGAGGGGAGCAGGCTCCAGCCCAGGGTTACTGCCACACAAACCATGGCAAACACGGATGAAACGCCTGGTGTTCAGCACCGGGCAAACCCCAGGCACTTCGGAGCCTGGCTGGGGAAGGGGTCACCCGGAGGAGGGCGGCGAAGGGGCTGCTGTGCATGGAGCACCCCGAGCTGCTCCGGGCTGCCTGGGGGTGGCTGTCCCACCCGGCTCCAAAGCTGTGGCCCACGAGGGACAGAGGCACCCACCACCCCTGGGCCTCCCCATGGAGCTGCTGGTGGCGTGAGGAGCAGCTGGGCTGCAAAACCAGCCAGGAAATCTCGCGTGGGAGAGGCTCTGCACAGCAGCCCCTGCTGCACTCGGGCGTGCTGGAGCTCGCAGCCTGGGTCTGTCCCAGAGCTGCAGGGTTGCCTTGGGGCAGCAAGGGCAGAGGCAGGGCTGTGCTTCGGGCAGCTCTGCAGTGGGAAGGTGCCTCTGGGGTGCTCCTCTCCAGTCCAGAGGGGTCTCCCATCCCAGGGCACAGCTCGGTGGCCCCGGAGGGAGCCGAGAGTGGGCGAGTGCCAGCGGCTCGGGCCAAGCTGGGAACTGCAAAAGCTTTTCTGTCCGGAGGTGGGCTCGAGCTCAAGCCGGCTTCCTTTTCCCTGCCAAAGCATCTGCTGTCCTGCACACTTCCCTTCCCCCTTCCCGGCAGCATTTGATGTGATCCCCCCACCACAGCTCCCTTTGGCTGGATTCTCTGTGGTTTGATAGCCCTGCTCTGGCTGCCTGGAGGTGACCTTGGCTTTGCAGGGCCCTTTCACACCAGAGAACCAAAATATTGCATTTCAGAATTGCCCAGACGGGTATTTCCAGTGACCTAACAGGAAAAGGAGTGTCTCTCCACAGCTCCATCACCCCGACTTTGTGAGCAGCTCCAGCTGCTCCCAAGATGCTTTAATAATTGATAATTTATTTGGCTGGAAATGCCCCAGCCAGGTTGGGATCCCGCAGTCCCAGGGCTGCTGGGCCTGGGTCCTGTGGTGATCCCTGGGATCCAGCTGTGATCCCTGAGATCCGGCTGTGATCCCTGGGGTCTGGCTGTGACCCCTGAGATCCAGCTGTGATCCCTGAGCCCGGCTGTGATCCCTGAGCCCGGCTGTGATCCCTGAGCCCGGCTGTGATCCCTGAGCCCGGCTGTGATCCCTGAGCCCGGCTGTGATCCCTGAGCCCGGCTGTGATCCCTGAGCCCGGCTGTGATCCCTGAGCCCGGCTGTGATCCCTGAGCCCGGCTGTGATCCCTGAGCCCGGCTGTGATCCCTGAGCCCGGCTGTGATCCCTGAGCCCGGCTGTGATCCCTGAGCCCGGCTGTGATCCCTGAGCCCGGCTGTGATCCCTGAGCCCGGCTGTGATCCCTGAGCCCGGCTGTGATCCCTGAGCCCGGCTGTGATCCCTGAGCCCGGCTGTGATCCCTGAGCCCGGCTGTGATCCCTGAGCCCGGCTGTGATCCCTGAGCCCGGCTGTGATCCCTGAGCCCGGCTGTGATCCCTGAGCCCGGCTGTGATCCCTGAGCCCGGCTGTGATCCCTGAGCCCGGCTGTGATCCCTGAGCCCGGCTGTGATCCCTGAGCCCGGCTGTGCAGCATCACAGATGTGAGAATGGGGTGCAGCAGCTGTGAATGTGCAGTGCCCAGAGAGGAGCCTCTGAACCAGGAGCACTCCTGAGGCTGCTCCAGGGGCACAGCAAATCTTCTGCCCTGGCCAGGGCAGGACCTGATGTGCCACCACAGGAGGTGGCTGTGACAGAATCATCTGTGCTGGCCACCTCACCATTGCATGGTGATTCCTGTGGACGTTGGGGACAGGACTGGAAGATGATCCCACTTCCTGGGTCAGACCTGGTTTAAATGCTGGCTGTGTCTGCACTACCTCATTAAACCTTGGGGTACCCTTGGGCTGTGGGTGGCACAGCCTGCAGCAGGGTGGGGGACACTTCCCCCTCGATGGCACTGGGGGGCTGCAGACTCCCCTTCCCTTTGACCCGCCCCAAAACCCCTCATTGATCTGCACGGGGCATCAGCAAGTCCCGGGAGGTGTCTGCTGCTGCTCCTGCCATGCACAACTGGCTCAGGCACGAGGAGCCCACAGCAGAAACTCCTCAGGGCCTTCAGGACAAAGGACAGGCAGGGACATCCTCCTGCCTGGAGACCTGGGGGACAAGGGGGCAGCTGAAATTAGGAACAGCAGGGAAACCAGTGGCACAGCAGCACCAGTGCTCGGGGTGTGTTTCTGGGCTGCTCAGCGCCCTCATCCCAGCAAAGCCAAGTTCCCATCTGCTGGGATCAGGCCCTTCCCTGAGCGGGCATTGTGATGGAAAAGCTCCTGAAGGCCCTGTGAAGTCACTGAGCCTCGGTCTGTGGCCAGGCTGGAATGCACTAACCAGGAGTTGTTTTGAGGTCAGAAAGGAATAAGTTGTTTGCAGACAATTGATGTTGTTATTAAAAACATCCACGGCGCAGAGCAGGGGGAGGGAGGTCCTCTTTCCTGTTTGGGAAATAGTTTCTCACTGCATCCATCAAACGAAAGAATTCTGTATGAAAAATTAATTTAGAAAAAAAAAAGTTTCTGGGGCACACGCGCCTGAAAATGAACCACAGCAGGATCAGAGGTTTGGCTCAGAGCAACATCCAAGACTCAAAGGCAGAGGCCAGATTAAAATCCAGCACTGCTCCCAGCCTGTTGCTGGAACTGGAGGAAATGCAGTTTCCTTCAGAGAAATGCAATCTCTTCTCTGTAACTTTTGGGCAAAATTCAGGGACTGCAGCTGAAGGCCGGAGCAGTCTCCCACCGAGACAGACTCCACGTGAGTCTGGAGCAGCAGCTGGACTGCAGAGAAGGGGGGATCACGTCCAAAAAGGAAGAAAAACCCCTCAGATGAAGGGACCAGGCTGCTTCCCTGCTCCACATCGCTCTGTGGAGCCCAGGGTGAGCAGCTTTCCCCACCCTGTCCCACAGCACGGAGATGTCACCTGAGGTGTGACCTCACAGGGCCACCGCCGTGGCTCCAGGACAGAATGAAGCCTCCCCTCATGGTGGAGGGTTGGGCCATTTTAGGGACTGAGCGGCACAAGCCCATCTCTGAGCATCCTCTTCCCGTGGCCAGCGCTGCCGCTCCCGCCCAGATTCCCGGGAATGCCTGCAGGCCTCCGGATTCCTGGGAACGTCTGCAGGCCTCCCTCGCAACCAGCCAGGTCTGCAGCCTGTGCCGGGCAGCAGAGCTAATTGCCCGTGATCAGCTAATTAAAGAGTCCCGATAAAATCTGCCTGGCAGGCACAGGAGTGTGTGGTGGCCCCGGTGTCACCCAGGGTGAGGGAGAAGGCGGCTGCTGGGACAGCCAGGGCTCCATCACACCCCCTCCTCCTCCTCCTCTGCCCTCAAAGGGTTTTCAACACCTTTGCTTGGGCTGTCTCGGTGTCACCAGTCTGCTCCAGGTGGGTTTGGCAGTGACCCGGGTTGGTGGCAGTGGCTGCACGGCCACAGCCCCGTGGCGAACAGGGGGCTCGGAAGGTGTGGGTGACGTGGTGTTAGGAAAGGGGGGACCACAGGATCCTTCTCTCCCCGCAGGGAACCCACTCCCAGGCACTCCCATTCCTCAAGTTTTGGCCAAAATGAAGAGTAAAGGCTTCCCACAGCCAGAACAGCCTTTGCTGCCCTGCAGAACGTGCAGCTTTGTGTGTCTGGGTATTCACATCAAGCTCCTCTCCAAGGACCTGCCCGGTTTCCAGGAATGCTGTCCCATCCAGGGATTACCCATCCTCTTCAAACAGTCCTGCTCCTCCCCGGCCTCCCTGCCTGGGAGAAAGAAGCAGCGAGGGCCAGGCTGGCCAAGGCAGTGTCCCAGGGCCATGGCGAGCACGGGAGGCTGATCCCAGCAGAAAAGCTGGGAAATCCCTGTGTTTGGCTGCTTTGATCTGGATTAAATCCCTCAGAGGCAAACAGGAACAGCCTTCATGGGGCTGTGTGTTTTGACTTGAAGCCATCAAAGTTTGCCCCAAGCGACCCCGAAAAGTGAGCAGGCAGCTGCAGGCTCAGGGCCGGGCAGGGAGGAGCCGCTGCATTTCCAGGTGTGTCGTCCTTGCCCGAGGGAGGTTGTACGGCCAGATTTGGATTCGGGATTGAGTAGATGTCTGCCTGCTTCATCCTTGGTGCTGCTGGGTCAGTGGGATTACTCCCAGCCCCACACCACCTCGGGGCAGAGCCAGGAGCTGTGTCCTTCACAGGGTGTCCTCTGGTGTGTCCATACACGCCCATTCCCCTTGTCCTGCACCACCAGGCATTTTTCCATCCAAACACTGGCTTAAGGTAGACAAGACTTGGCTTGAAGCCCCTGCCCTAGAATAGGTCCCATGACCCCAAAGAGATTTGTGTTTCCAGCTCACAAATTCTTTCTGTAGGAGCCTCACAGCCCTGCTACCCCACAGCCTCGGGGCGGTGGAGCAAGGAGGGGTGACCCAGGGCAAGTGAGGAGGGGAAATGCTGCGCTCCAGGTGGATGTGGGTGTGGGACCCACGGGCTGGCAGCTGCTCCCTCCAGGGAGGGGGATAGGGCCTCAGAGTGTTCTGGTGTTGGGGTCTGGGTGTCAAACATGGGCGGTGCAGGACGGTCCCATTCCTGCATGGGATCGTGGTGCTGCGTTCCAGGGAGACCCCGCAGAGGATGCTGAGCCCCGCCAGGGCTGCCCGGCCTCCCTGAGCGACCCGAGCCCAGCACAATCCACATTTCTGCCCTGTTATACAAAACCATTCACAGTAGCACAGCTGCCCTGATAAGGCAGGATAAGCCTGTCAGCTTTTGATAAAACCCCAATCTCCAGGAAAACAAAGTACAGCAGTGCCTTGTCGGGAGTCCCGGGACCCCCCAGCCTGGCCGGGAGCAGAAAGGCAGGGCGTGGGGGGAGCAGGGCAGACAGCTCGTCCCAACACCTCCCTGGAGTACTGTCATGTCCTTGCGGGATAACAGCTGCGAGCTCAGGCTCATCAGCCGGAGTTTTCCTCCCCTCGCAGATGCCCCGATAGCGCCCGGGAGATAAGATAGCTCTGTTTGCCGGAGAGCTTTGTCCACAGCCCCGAAGGTGCGAATATCCCTGAGCAAACACAGCTCTTCGCACCTGTAGGGCTCCTCCAAAGGCAGCCCGGAACGATGCCGGGTCCAGGTGACTGCGGGCTGGGAGCTGGATGCTCACCCCATCAATCACCGGGACTCGTGCTTGGACTGCGCTGCAGGATTGGCTCAGGTTTTGGAAGACTTGGAAGCGGAACTAAAATCCATCTCTGCTGAGGTTTCCCATCTAGCCCTGAATTTTTATGTCATCCAACATCCTTCTGCAGACCCACAGACAGTTCTGGCTCCTGTCACCCAGAGCTCTCAGCCTTTGCTACGACAAAACCCTCCCAGGGTCCCTCTCCTTGCTTCCAGAAAGGGAAACTGAGGCACAGCGGAGTTAGGCCAAGCCATGGCAGGGCTTTCCCTGCATCTGGGGAACATCTCCTCTCCCAGGACAGAGCAGCCGAGCAGCAGTGGCTGAGCCCAGGCTCCCAGGACAGCCCAGGGCCAAGCTGTCCCCCCCAGCCCCAACGCTCGGTCCTGCTCCGCCGGGTGGGAACGAATGCGCTGAGCTGCCAACGGCTCCCCTGAGCCGGCTCGGCTCGGAGAGAAACCAAAACCCTTCCCGAGAGCCGTCATCTGTCAAGCTTGGGCTGCTGTCTGGCACCTCGAGTGGCCAGGCTGAGGTTTGTCACTCAGGGGAACGGAAGCGCTCCCAAAGCCACCCTGAGCTCCATCTCCCGGGGTGAGGCACGGCTGGAGCAGCGCCCACAGGCACAGGCAGGGCCAGCTCCCAGAAATGTGGGACAAAACAGAGAGGACCATCCCCTTGGAGAGTCCCCCTCCCCGGGGCTTTTGCCCGTGCTGTGGGATTTCTGGGATGCAGGATAAGGTGCTTCCCCAGCTCCAAGGAGGATGCTCCCTCCAAGGAGGGTGTTATCCCCTTTTCCTTGCTGCCGCGGGGATGTGGGGTCAGGGGCACACACACACGGCTGCAGCCCTGGCAGTGCCTGGGAGGATGAGGCCGTGGGATCCTGGCAGAGAGGAGGGAAGGCAGCACCAAGCCAGGGGTGGGGAAAGGGCAGAAGGAGAGAGTGATGCAGGCTCCAGAGGGAAATCCTGCAGGAGTGTGGTCTTCAGAGAGGTGTTTTTGGTACAGCGGCACCGCGCTGGGGCTGCTGCTGGGTTTGGGGAGGGACGATCAGCCCTGGGTTGTGCCCAGCTCCGTGCTGGGCTCTGGCTGCAGCCACAGGGTCCCTTCGGAAGCGGGGCTGGCTGGGGCTGGTTTAACAATTCCCCTGGCCCTGCTCCAGAGGAGATTGGGAAATGATCTGGGGTTAAAACAACACAACACGTTCCTGAACACTGTTTATGAAGTGGAGCCCGGCGCAGCCCGACCTCACAGGAGGCTGAATTAGCAGGGACCGGGCACGGGAGCGGCATCACGTTAAGCTGGGTCTGCCCTGGGGGAAGCACAGCCTGAGCTGGTTTAAAACCGCCTCGCTTTGCTTTCACCCCGGGCTGTGGGGAAGCACGGCCAAGTTTCCTGGCTCCCTGGGGCACCGATGGAAGCCGAGCTGAGGCTGTTTGCATCCCTGGTCCTTCTGGGCTGTGCAGTTTTAATCCAGATTTGAAAAGCCTTTGACTCCTCACTGGGCTGGTTGCGTTATCAGCCTCGTGCATTTTGGGTAACCTTTGCTCTGAATGAGCAAATTCTTTCAGTATCTGTCTGTGCTGTGGCTTTAGCGCTGAAGTGGTTGATCCCTCCCGGGTCAGAAATGCAGGAAGGCTTATAGGAAAATATCCTGGAGGATCACCTGGAGCTTTGGGGTGCTCGGCCCCACCACGCACCCTCCTTTTGAGCTGCAGGGTTCTGGTTTTACAGAAACACAAACGATTGGATGAGACCGAGCCCTTGGGGATTGGGATGAGGATTTTGGCAATTTGAAAAGCATTCCCTCAACCTGCAGCAGTTCAGAGCTGCCCTGAGGTGGCCAGGCTGGACAAGGATCGCCAAGGTGTGGGGTGGAGAGAGGAGAAAGGTCTCGGACAGCAGCACAGCCCCGGAGCAGCCGAGGGAAGCTGCTGCTGAGATCGCTACCAGATAACAGGGAAACCGCAAGGGCAGGGTCCAAGTGGGTAAATTGCTCCCAAGCGGATTCCCCTCGACTCTAAATAAACACTGACACTTCAGGAGCACCTTGGAGCTGGGCTGGGGGCGCAGAGCGGGGGCTGGGGGCTCTGCGCTGTCCCCGATAGCCCAGGGACCGTAGAGTGAGCTCTCCCACCGGCTCCTGCCTTGGGATGGCATCTGGATGAATTACGGGATGCAAACAATTCATTTCAAAGGATTGACAGTCTCAGGAGACTGGGTTTGGATGGTGCAATTAAACAAAGCAAGCTGATGACAGGCTGGCATCATCTCCCAGAGTGAAATAAAGAGTTCACTTCTTGACTTTTCCCTTCTCAAAAAAATGAAAAAAAAAAAATTAAGCTCTTTCCAATCTGAATCTTATCTGCAAACTTTCTGCACAACACCTGATTCACAGAGAAAATCTCCTGATCAAATCCAGGTCAAATCCTGGTCAAAGCTTTTGCTGGATGTCTTAAGCTGTGCCAGGGGAAGTTTAGGTGAGACATTAGAAAACTTCTTTACAGAAAGAGTGGCTGGGCACTGGAATGGGCTGCCCAGGGAAGTGGTGGAGGGTAAGAAAAGGCTGGATGTGGCACTGAGTGCCGTGGTTTAGTTGATAAGTTGGTGTTAGGTCATAGGTTGGACTCGATCATCTCCAAGGTCTTTTCCAGCCTCGTTGGTTCTGTGCTTGTGAGAGCCATCCCTCCCCTGGTCACCCCAGGGCCTGGATGTGGGTGCAGGGGACGCGCTCTGCCCACGCCACGGAGCCCCCCGGAGCCCCCTGGAGCCCCCGGCGCCCCCGCCCCAGCGGACGGAGCTGGCTCCAGGGCAGGATCGTGGCGGGGCTGAAGGCGAATCCCGACCCGGCTCCCGGAGGTGCTCCGGCCGGCAGAACGCTCCGCTCCAGTCTCAGGGCAGCGCCGCCCCCTCCCAGCGCTCCGGAGGCAGCGAGGGCAATTCACAGCCCATTTCCAGGCGCTTTGAGTCCGACCGCGTGTGCCGCACCAGGGCACGGCCGGCTTTGTGCTCCCCATCCTGTGTTGAGTAAGACGGCTTTTGTCTTGGGAGAAAATGCCCTGGGTGAGAGGCTGCCGCAAATCCCAGCCTTTCAGTGCAGCACAAGGGGCCCGTAGGTTCCTCCTGCACCCCCACCGCCGGCCGGTGGAGCCGCAGCTGCCCGGTGGCTTTGGAGCAGCCGCTGCAGGTCACCGGACATGTCCCCGAGGGTTCCAGGAAGGAACACACAGATCCGCTGGACCTCGAGGGCTGCCAGCAGCTGCTTGCCACGTGTGCTGCCTGGCAGTGGGGAGAGCTTCACTGCCCAGAGATTGTTCAAATCTGGCTCAAAATCCCAATATCTGGGAGCTGTAAATCTCCCAAGAACAAGTCTTGCTGTTGCTCCTCTGATGCTTCCTGTGGGGCCAGAAACACCACGTGTAGAGCCAGGAAATACCGCGGGGGGTTCTGGTGCTCCAGCCCAGGCTGGAACCAACAAATGTGGAAACAGTTATGGAAATCTCTCCCTCCATGAAATGAATCCAGACCTAGGTCAGACCCCAGTCCAACAGGTTCACGTGGCAGGTTGAGTTCCCAGTGGTGTCCGGGGCTGTTGGGATCAGCCCCCGTGGCTTGTGGGGCTGGGGGATGGACAGGCAGCCACAGGCCCGGGTGGCAGCAGCTGCCAGGTGCTCTCCGAAGGGATCTGGTGCTGCTGGGAAGAGTTTTGGTCTCACCACACTGGGGAAAGGTGATAACTGTGAGTGTCAACAATTAACCCTCAGCAGCTGATCTGACAGGACTTGTTCTTTCCTCTTGGGGGTTTGATCTGTGAACAGCTCTGGAATTTCTCCCTGGATCCGCTCTCGAAAGCAGAGACCGCATTTTGGGATTTGGCCATGCCAAGCTGTCCATCTGCTGCCCGCTTTGGATGGGCACTATTGCATCTGGCTCAGGGTGCTGAGCCGCTGGTTTGCCCCTGTTGTCTGCTGGGCTGAGGGCAATCCCAGCACGTTCATGGGTTCAATCTGCCAAGCTCTGCTGTCCAGCATTTGCTTCTCCTCTCGCCTCCCCAGCATCTGCTGGAAGTTCTCCCTTCCTGCTGGTGGGCCTGACGATGGCTATGGCAGGGCAGGGCTCCCTTGGGAAGTCCTGATGGATGGAGGTGAACCTCAGGCAGGGATCAGGGTGGCACTGCCACACTCAGCACCTGAGAATCCACCAGCAGGACAGGAATCCCCTGCCCTGTCTCTACAGGCCCGGTTTTCCGCTTGGTTTGGCCAGTGAAAATCAGATTTTCAGGGAATTCAGCTGCAAAACTCCATCAGCTTTGACCGAATGTGCCCCTTTTTCAGTGACTGAGAAACGCAGCCAAGCTTGAGCAGCTCTTCAGAGACAGCAACAGACACATCCCCAGCGGAGAGCAGTGTTCTTCTTTTTAAGCCTTGGCTTCAAAAACAAGGGCAATAGATTTCCTTTAAGGAAATAAATCCCCAAATTTGTTGGGGTTGGCACAGCACAGGATTTTTCACTCGCCTTGTTTCTCATTTCCAGCTGAATCATTTGAGCAGGGACTTTTCTAGAAATGCTCAGCCTGACTCAGACACCCAGACTCAAACATTTCGCCCAAACACTGAGTCTGACCTTTTCTCATGGAAAAGAGAATGAGGGTCTTATCCTTGGAAATCCCGGGCAGGTGTCAACGTTCTGTTACCAGCTTCAGTGTCACACAGAGTCCTTACACTCTGCAGAACCAACGCTGTCAGAGGGACATCTCCAGGGCCTCTCTGTCCCTGAGGCATGCGGGGATTTGGGAACTGGCAAAGTGGGAAGTGAAGGGCACTTGGGCTGTGCAGCCTCCCCAGGGAGGCCCTGAGTCACTCCGATGACATCTCATCCAGAGCTTTTCCACAGAATTGTCATTCCTGAGGATTCTCAGGCATGGAAAAGTGTCCTGTTCCCCGAACCCTTTTTGTGCCAAGGGGGAGGTATCCCCAGCATGTTCCTCCCCAGGACCCTGCTCTCCTGCCTCTCCTGCACTGGCAGTTTGGCCGTTCCTTGCACTCGTGGGCAGAGCAGGGTCAGAGGCATTCGGCCTCATGAGGAGCAATCAGAGTGTGAGGGGCTCCCCAAAAAGCCCTCACCCCAACAGGGGGGTCCCAGCCAGGCTGGGGCTCTGCCTTTCCTTCCCTCCCCCCACCCCACTGGCTGTTGCTGCAGGCCAGGTCTGTGCCTCCAGCCCCGTGGGCGATGCCAGCCACAGCCGCATTTTTTGTGGTGTGGCCGCACTTCCCTCCATCCTTCAGCTCTGACTGTCAGGAAAACCTGGGCCTGGCACAGACCTCGTGTCTGCCCCTCGCAGCCACAACACCCCCGTGGATTTCCCCTCGCCTGAGCCAACCCAACCAACTTCCGAGCCTCCTCCTTGCTCACACTCAGCAGCTCACGCAGATGAATTTTCCTGAGCAGACATTTTTGTTTGGTGGTGGCCAGCTGAGGCTGTGCTGGGTGGCACCGGGGCTGTGGTGGGTGGCACCAGGGCTGTAGTGGGTGGCACCGGGCCACATGGGAGGGCACAGGGACGCCTGCCCTGTGAGCAGATCTGGATCTGAGCCCTGAATCCCGATGGATCCAAGCTCACGGGGCCTCGTGTGGTGACTGTACTCTGCAGGACTTTGCCACCGGTGTTATCCGTGCTGGGCCATTCTGCTGCAGCAGGCACAGACAGAAACCCTCTCCTGGCTTGGGAGCACCCAACCCCCAGGAGAGATCCCTGCAGGGCCACACCTGGAATCACTCACTGGGCACAGCCCTGGCAGCCTGTGCTGGACTGGGGTGGCCCAGTGACCTGGACTGGTGTGAGAGCTCATCCACCAGATCCAAGCTCAGGCCCAGCTGCTCCAAAACCTCCAACCAGCTGGCAGTGGCTTGAAGGGACACTGTAGGGGACCAGGGACACCCTCCTGCTGTGTCCATGGAGGATTCCTGCTCTCCATGGGGGACCTCTCAGTCCAGACAGGTCTCCACTGGCTCTGGCTGTCCCCTCTGTTGTCCCTGTGGGTGTTTCCTTGACCGTTATGGTCCTCAAAAATAACATCCCTGAAGATATCTCATGGGAATCCCTGGGAGCAAAGCCCCCCAGGATGGGCACGGGCAGGGTGTCCCTCTCAGGGACCAGGACCCTGCACGTCAGGATTTCTCCTGCAGAAGAGAAATAATGGCTCAGGCTGAGCTAGCAATTTTCTGGGGAAAAAAAAAACTTGTTTGGGAAAAGGATAGTTTTAAGGAGACTGAGACTGTTCATAAATTCAAGTCAAATTTAGAGATTACTTTCAGCCTCTGGATTCTTCCATCCTCCCCTTTTCCTTCCCCCCTCCCCCAAATTATTGTTTGCAAAAATTAAAACAAAATGTTTTGGGGTTTTCGTTTGTTTAAAAAGCAATTTGCATTTTGAAAATTGCCAAAATATAAGCTTTGGGAGGGTGGGGTCTTTTGAAAGGGCAGCATTGTCATTGCTGAATGAAAACCACGGAGAGGAATTCGTCCTGGGAGACGCAGGGCGCTGGGATGCGGGGCCCGGGGGACGCGGTGGCAGCACGAAGATCACAACCAGCACAGCCCCGGCCTGCTCCTCCATCCATGTCCCTCCTTTCCTTCTCCCACATGGAAAATCCTGCCCACCTTGACCTCCCTGAGGGATTCATTTGACCAAGTCGCTGGTTTTAATGCAGAGAAGATTCCGTGGTGCTTTCTCCGCCCGGCTCCAAAGCGCAGCTTTCCTCTTTCCCTCTCCAACCTTCCCCAGGTTTCGGAACATCTGTGTTTAAATAAAATCTGGGTATCCAGACCCAAGCCTGGCAGCTCAGGTAGAGATGCTCTGATGCAGCTTTGCACATCTGTGCACAATAAAGTCAGGGAACAAAAGGCTTGTGAGGTCCTTGGCAGAGTACGAGAGAAGAGAGCGGGAGACAGCAGGACTGGGCTTAGCGGAGCAACCTGAGCCAAAACCTTTCATCGCAGAGCCCTCAGCACTCGTGTCTTGCTCATAGCTGGGTCTGCAGGGGTGCAGGGGTGTCTTTTCCACCAGGTGCGAAGCAAAGCTTGAGGAACAGACGTGATGCCAGTCCTGGGAGGTGATTTTTATTATGGCCCTCAAAGGCATTCATAGAAAGAAAAAATGGGTTGCTAAAGAGCCACTTGAATTCAGGGAAATTCAAACCAAGAAGCAGTGGCAGAAAATTAAAGCCAGGCCAAGTCATGTTAGGAACAAGGCAAAAGGCTTCAGCACAGCAGGGGATTAACCTCGGGCCCAGGCAGAGGGAGGGTGGGAGCCGCATTTCCTGAGTGCCTCCATCCAGGGAAAACGTGGCCAGGGAGCCACACGCCCTGGGGACACGCACGGATTTGGAGCTGGCATCCAAAACCATCCCGACCTGCTGCCGGGGCCAGCGATGTGCCCAGGCAGTGCCAGCGCTCCGCACCTCCAGAGCGATCCCACCACGGTGTGTCCCAGCCTGGTCCCCACAAGGATTTGTGACGCCTGGCGGGGACATGGCATGCATTGCCCTGATTCCTGCATCCCTGTGTGCTGTTGTCAGGAGCAATAGGATGGGGGTTTTCCTTCAGTCCCTCCATCCCTGTGTGCTGTTGTCAGGAGCAATAGGATGGGGGTTTTCCTTCAGTCCCTCCATCCCTGTGTGCTACTGTCAGGAGCAATAGGATGGGGGTTTTCCTTCAGTCCCTCCATCCCTGTGTGCTACTGTCAGGAGCAATAGGATGGGTATTTTCCTTCAGCCAGACCAAGCCTCTCCCACTGGGCATCTGCAAGCACACCAGGCTACAGACAGAGCTGCCAGCTTGCCCTGGCTGGTGGCCAGTGGTGCACAGCACTGGCCACTCTGGCCAGGCGCTCAGGGTGGACACAGGACGCAGTAATTGCAGTCAAAGCTGCACTCCCTGAGTTTGGCTCCTTCCGTCTGCAGAAACAGGTGGCTCAGGAGGGGTGGATGCTGGAAAAGCAGCCAGGTGTGCGGGGTTGGGAGGGAATCGGTGCCCAGGCATTTCCTCAGTGCCCTGGGAGTGGAAGGAGGAGACAGAACCGAGGCTGAGCGAATGGAGCCAACAAGAGCTGAGAGGTGACAGTGGAGGGGTGGCTGTCACTCCCTGGGTGCCTGTGGGGAGCTCGAGGGAGGCCGTGCTGGTCACGGAGTGGGGCTGGACCGGAGCACGCCTCCTCCCAGCTCATTCACTGCCTCCCTGGAGGCTTTATATCCCGAGGCACCCGCGGCATTTTGGTCACTGGCTCTGGATGAGGACAGGGATGGCTGTTGTGGGGAGCTCCTTGGAGCTTCTTGTGAGGTTCAGCTTCTTCCTTTCTTCAGGATTTTCCTGTCCCTGGAACACCAAGGAAAACTGATCCTGGGAGCAGAGATGGGAGTTGCTCTGCACATTCCACTTATTCCTCCACATTCCTGTGCAGCTCTGCTCTGGTGGCACCAGTGGAAATGTTAGCAAAGAATTCGAGAAAATCCCCAGAGTTCTGTTTTCCTGGCTTTGCAGAAACATTTCTGCTTATCAAGCAACCCAAAGAAATGCGAAGATTTTCACTCGCTCTTAGTGTGGGCTCAGCTTTGAATTTTAAAAAGGGATTTGCCAATGCAATCTTGCAAAATACACCAGTGCCAAGTCCAGCTCTCCTAAAATACGAGTTTTAGGAGGAGGTGAGCTTTCATTCTCCTGGGAAAACATGCATTTCTGACAGATTGGAGGGAGAACTAAGGCTTCTTCGAGGCCGTGCCATTCCCTGGGGAAATGTCCCCTTGTGCTGATCAGCAGGGGCCAAATCCTGTGGTTTGTAGCACCAAAGGCAGAGCTGCTTGAAAAGCTTTGAACGATGCCCACGTGGTCACAACCTACAACAGCCCTCAGACTGAGGGATTTAAATCCTTTCTCCTCTGCTTGAGGTGAGTCCTGAGGCTGTGCCGTGGGTACAGGTGCTGCCTTCGGGGTTAGGTGTGGCCAGGAGACCATTCCCCGTGTCCCAGCCCTGGTCTGTGCCCGGGGGAAGGCTCTGCCCTGAGGGTAGGAACCAGCCCTGAGTCCGGAACCTCCAGGAAAAGGGTTTAACCTCAGCATCTTGGTCACCTCTGTAAAACAAGAGGAATTTAAAACCCCCACCTGGTTCACAAAAGCTTTGTTCGTGCATTCTGCAAGGCAGGAATCGCCTCTAAAACCCTTTCTGTGCTGGAGCCGTGGTGGGGGCTGCGGCTGCTCAGCATGTGTGGGCCGAGGAGAAAGCAGGGCTGGGGCTGCTGCAGCAGGGCACGGCAGGCTGCTCTTCCCGAGCTTCCCACGGAAGGGGAAAACGCACGAGGGGGACACCCAAGTGCCTGGTGCGTGCTCCCGCCCTGCTTGTGCTGCTCCAAGTGCAGCCCCAGCACATGTGGGACGGGCCGGATCTGAAGGGCGGCCGCTCCCTGTGGGGCAGGAGCGGGGTCTCCGGGCTCCCTCATGGCTGTGTCCCGCTGGGGAGATGACAAAGCTGCTGCAGGCTGCTGGGCTCGTCCCAGGAGGGCCAAACCGCGGCTCAGAGCCGCGGCCCAGCTCCGTGGCGGCAATCTCACTCCCTCACGCCCGGCAAGGCGCTCCCGGGCCGCTCCTGTCACCATCAGCACGGCGGTGCCTGCTGCTCCTGCTCTGCCAGCCTTGGTGGGGACGTGAGGTTTGGGCTCTCCGCAGGAATCCCGACGGCAGAGCACGGAGAGAGCGGCTCCGTCCCGCTGGGTGCGCGGGGACGGGGCCTGCGCTCTCCCCGCTGCTGTCACGGCGTGTGTCAGCCGCGGATTGCTCCTGAGAAACGCTCCAGAGCTGTCATTTTCCGGGCTGAAATTTGATAATTGAGCAAATACGGCGCGGCTTTGTGTTGGGAGAGCACCATAAGGTAAACAGGAAGGAATGGGGGATTAAGACGTCTCTGCTCTGAGGGAAGGTGACAAGCCCGGCGCTGTGACACCTCGGTGCCGAGGCGAGGGGCCCAGCTGTGGGCTGGCATGGCACAGCTGCATTGTTCAGGGGTGAAGAGCAAATAAAAGCCACGGGAAAAGAAAACAAGCTATAAAATTCTCAGCAAAGCACAGAGCCCCAGCAACTGCCTCCTGATGGCCCCGTGACAGCTCTGGGGAGAGGCAGGCGAGGGGTCGAGCTTTTGAAGTCCCGAAGTTGTCCTTTGCAAAGGCCCCCTGTTAAAATAGGCCCGGTGTTGACTTTAGGCTGCATATGGTGGAGGAATTGGACATCTCAGCCACAGCCATCAAAGCAGGGCAGCACTTTTTTGGAATTTGGCTAACTGGGTGTCAGGCTGGGCCTGTCCCAGGCAGGATGGGGGATGCAGGGGCAGAAATGAGGATTATTGGCATGGTCAGGGCTGCAGATGAGTGACAGAGCCCGTGGAGTGGAAAGCTGAGGGAGAAACCAGCAAGGAAGGCCTTGGAATGGTTATTTGGAGCTCAAATACAGGTGTGTTAGAACTGGTGAGAGTGGAAATACTGGGAAGGCCAGGCAGGTGATGATGAAAGCCCCTTCCCAGAGGGACAGAGGGGGTTCCTGCGGTGCTGGAAAGTGGGGGTTTCGCAGCAGTTTGGGGACCTTTGCACTGTGCAGCAACAACACAAAGTGAGGGTGGGTGAGAAGGGAGGTGAGCGGTGCTTCCACGGAGGGGAAAGTCTTTGTGACAAAGCTGGAGGTGCCACAGGGGTTTGTGTGCTCCATGCTCTAACCAGGGACGGCCGCTGTCCTCACAGCCCACCTGTAACCCGCACTGCGAGCAGGCAGAGGCAAAGCCATTTTTACTGAAAGTCAGGACAGTGAAATGTGGTCTTGGCAACCCCATTTTCCCTTCCAAAGAGCTGGGCTCGCCTCCCAGCACAGGCCAGGAAGGGATGTGGCCGAGCAGCAGGCTTCCCACAGCCACGGGTGCCACCAGGGCCTCCCATGCCGTGACCCCCCAGCCTGACACGGCACACGCAGGGGGCTGGCAGCAGCTCCCCGGGGTTGGCACCTCCCTGGACGAGCACAGATGGTGACAGTGTCCCCTCTTTGCCTCTCCCAGCCTGCAACTGCAACCTGCACGCGCGGCGCTGCCGCTTCAACATGGAGCTGTTCAAGCTGTCGGGGCGCAAGAGCGGCGGCGTGTGCCTCAACTGCCGGCACAACACGGCGGGACGGCACTGCCACTACTGCAAGGAGGGCTTCTACCGCGACCTCAGCAAGCCCATCTCCCACCGCAAGGCCTGCAAAGGTACGGGATCGGGGACGGGGGGTGGGAATGCACAGCTCCTCCCTGCCCAGCCCCTCCCTGCGGCTCCGCTTCCACGGCCATTCCTCTCGCCAAACTCCTCCCGCTCCTCCCGCTCCCAGACCGGTTCGGAATTGCTTCTTTTGCCGTTTGGAATGACTTCTCGTGCCCCCACATCCTCTGCCGTCACCTCTGCAGCCTCCTGGTGAGGATAAGGCCACCCACGTCCCCTGCCATCACCTCTCCCTGGTCTCCCCAACCTCCTGCTGAGGACGAGGCCATGGAAATAGAAGTCCTCACTGCTGAGGAGGACTTCAAATTATTTCAGGGTTTATCACTTTTAAATTGTGCTTCGTCTGCTCCTACCTGGCCATCACTCTGTAGTAAGGGCAGAGGGGCACAAGATCCCAGCTATGGGTGAGATGTAGAATTTAAATCAGCCTCCTCCAAGCCCCGTCTCCAGCTCCCACCGTTCAGGCAGAGCTGAGCCCACACACAGAACTTGTCACTCCTCCGGATGAGGAGAGAACAGAAAAAGGGGAAATGAGTTTATTTTGAGCTCGGAGTATTTTGAGGTTTCCTCGTGTGGCCGTGGAGGCGAGCTGGGCTTCAGCTGGGGTGGGAGCAGCAAGAAGAGCAAATCCTGCAAATGAACCTTTTTAGCTCTCAGCTGCTGCTGGAAGAGATGGAAATCCTGAACCCGAGGTGCAGCAAAGGAATCAAACAAACATTCAAAAGCCAGGTTAGAAAATGCTGGGGTTTCCCACAGAAATCCTCAGCTTCTTTCTCTCTAAAGATTTGTTTCCACAAGAAATGGAAAGCTTTTTGGCTTCAGATGGGTATTTTTGGCTGGGAAGTTTTGGGTCTCCAGCATTTTCAATTTCTTGGTTTGTTTTTTTTTCCCTACTGAAAACAGACACTTTTTGCCATGGCAGAAAAGAAATCCCTTTTTCAGACAGTCCTATTCCCCCTTTTTTTACCTTGTAACAATGATTCCAATGAGAGCTCACAGCAAAGGCTCCATGAAAGGGCTGCCAGGGACAATTTTTTATTAATTCAACTCCATTAATTCAGCCTAACAGACACATCCAGCTAAGCTGCCTCTCCTCTCCCTTGCATTCCTCGTCTCCCACTCCATCCCATGCATGAGGTGCCTCAACTCACAACATATCAAACATCAGCAAATTAAAGAGGCTGGAGTTGCATTGTTTGAAATGGTTGGTTTGGGTAATTATGCAAAAATATAACATTGCAGAGATGCCTGCACAATGTGTCCTTCTTTTTAACTTGGAGAAAAGGAGAATTGCACAAACTTGTGCCTGTGTTGCAGGGCACGGGTGAGGCTCAGGCAGCAAAAGGTGAGCAGAAAGCAGAGCTGGGCAACACCCCCTGCTCAGCTCAGAGCTGCTGGTGTTTCCAACAGCCAAACCTTTAATAATTGTTACATAAAAGACTTTCCTAATGATCTGGAGTTCAGATCAGCAGTGCGGGTAAAAGCACGAGAAGCTGAGGTTTAAGGATGGTTTTCCCTGACGGAGAGCAGGGATCCAGCCGAGCCAGGTGCTTTGCTTTGTTCACTTCCAGCGGTTTCCTCACAAAACCAACAAAAGCCTGGAAGTTGTCAGTGGCCAGAGACGCCCTGGGGCAGAGCCACGCCGGGCAGGCCGTGGCACGGAGGCTGCGAACCACAGGCAAAGGAATTGATGACAGATGGAGCAGGGATATTGCACGGAGTGGCAGCGCTGGGTGTGTGCCAGGGCCTGCCAGGCTGGAGCTGGGCAGGGAGCTGGGCAGGGAGGACGTGGCTGCTGCGGGTGGGTGGTCAGGCAAGCCCAGGGACACCAAGGCAGCGCTCCCCTGGCATTCCGAGGTCAGGCTGCAGCTGATCCCTGCCTCAGCCACGCATCCTGGGCTGGAGGAGTCCTGCTGCTCCTCATCCAGGGGGTGGATGGGCTCATCCCAGCGGGCAGGGGAGCAGGATGCCCTTTGTCCTGGGGCACAGGGACATCCAGCCCCTAGTCCTGGTGTGGGGGCTGTCCCGAGAAGCAGCTAAACTCGGGGTATAAGAAATTTTCGTGTTCATTTTTAAGGCTCAGACAAGGACAAATTGTTCCTCTTTTCTCCCTGGCTTTTGAGAAATCACCAAGAGCTCCCAGCACGCTGAAGCCCTGCTTCCATTTCCTTCTGCTTTCCCTCTGCTCCAAATGATGTTGCAAGTGAAATTCCACATCTGGGTCCTGCAAACCCTCGTCCACCCCGCTCTGGCACGGGCCGCTGTAAATCAGGGCCCTGGTGTTGGTTCTTTTGATTAAATTCCCTCCTGATATTTGCCAGATTATTGGCACTAATGTAATTCCATTGGAGTAGAGTCTGCTGGGTTTTATAGCCTGGCTGTAAAACGGCTCCGCACTTCGGGAGAGGCTTTGCACACTTTCTGATGAAAAGATGACAAACGAGACGTGCTCTGAATGCACTCGTGCTGAGGCTGCCAGAGCAAAGCCCTCGTGCAGGGCAGGATTTGGCACCTGGAGAGGTCACATTCATCAGGGCTCAGTGTTTAGGGAGGAAGTGGGATTGTCTGTGTGCCTGGTGCTGCTGCAGCCTGGGGAGTTTTCCGGCTGTACCAGAGGATTTCATGCCTTGTGCAAACCCCAAAAAGCACTCCCAGCCTCCCTGCCCGGCCTGGCCTGCACCCACCGAGGGTCAAGACCTTGACATTTGCATTTTGGAGGCCATTTGGGTTGGAGCAGAGGGAGGTGAGATCTGTCCCCATGGGCTCAGCCTCCCGTCCTTCATTGCATGGGTGCAGATAAAGGGTTTTTTCTCACCCTGCCCCAGGTGTTGAGTGGGGGGAACCTGAACCCCTTTGGCTCCGGGTGGTGCCAGGAGAGCCAAGCAGAGCCCCTGGTGACGGGGACAGTGGCACCGGTCCCCGTCTCTCTCCACTGACTATAGAGGGAGCTGCGTGACCAGCTTAGAGCTGAGCTCGTTCCCTGGAGGCTGGGCATGGGGAGATGGAACCTCTCTCTTCCTGCTGCTGGATCCCGCCGGGAAGTCAGGATGCAGGAGGTGGCAGGGGGAGCACCCACATCAGACAGCAGAGCCTGAGAATGGAGTCCCTGCCCCCAGAGGTGTCCCACTGCTGGTGTCCCACCATAGGACACCAGTCTGTCCATGGTTCCAATGGTCAGCATCCGTCCCGCCTTGGAGCTGTCCCCTGTCACCACGGTCCCCAGCTCACAGCTGGGTGGGGCAGACAAGCTCACAGCTGAAGCATCCCAAAGGCATTGGGATGGCCTGGCTGGATCCCCTGCGCCAGGGCTCCAGGGCTCCAGGGCCAGCAGGGCCAGCAGCAGTGGCTCCTGCAGGGCTCTGGCCCCAGCCTTTCCTCACTGCAGGTCTCTGCTGGGCCCAGCACAGCTCTGCCCTTGGGCTCAGCTCTGGAGGGGCTGAGGTGCAGCCTGAGGGAGGTGCTCCCCTCTCCAGAGCTGCCTCATTGGGATGCCCATCTCTCTCCAGCTCAGTCGTGGTTGTAAGCCACACTCCAAGGCAATACTTGCCAGGAATCCACCCCGGGGAGTTGTCCTTGATGGTCAAACTTCCTTCCCTTCCTTCCCTCCTTTTCCTCCTCTGTGGGTTCCAGCTGGAGCCACTGCTGAGATGAGAGCGGAGCCAGCTCGCGGTGCTGGCAGGGCTTGGTCACCTCTGAGAAATCACATCCCTGGAGAAACTCCAAACTTCCCAGGCATCGATCTGCCAAGCACAGACTTCAATTTCTCCCCAGGACTGTGGAGATTCTCTTCCACTGCCACAAGAACGATTTTCTCACTGCATTTCCATCCTGCATTTGTCAGTGGCTGTGCCTGAGCCACCCCTTCCCCATGTCCCCGTAATTCCTTGTGTCGATATTATTCCAAGCCCTGAGAGCTGATTTACGGCTCCTGCATCTAAAAGTTGTCATCACAATCCCCAGACACACACAAACCATGGGGGAAGGTTTCTAGAAATGCAGCTTTAAGCTGTCCACGCTCACGGGTTGCTGTGGGAGTATCCTGGGGCAGCACAGGAGGCTCGAGTGCCACCAAGTGCCACCTCCTCCATGGCACCCCCAGGACAGAGCTGCACCATTCACCCACCTGGGCTGAGAGGCTCCCAGAGAAAAGAAGGGACGTGAACGTTACTGAAACTCTTAAGCTGTTTGCAGTCTGAGTTTGTAGAATGAAACCATGGAAAAGCAGTGATTTTTTGTTCAAATGAAGACTCGAGCTCAACACAAGGCATCTCCCTGGCCATGCCAGCTTTTTAAAAATCCATTAAAATCCACATTTTAATGATGCATGAGCAGACACATCAAATCAGGCAGCTGCCTCTGTGTGAGGCGGAGTGGGCAGAGTTTGCTGAGTTGTGGAATTCAGGGCAAGACACTGCTGAATCCCAGGAGCCACGGGGAGGAGGAGGAGGAGGCTGCTCCAGAGCCCCTCAGAAGGACCTGGAGTCTCCATTGCCACCTGGAAACCACCTCAGCACCTTCAGAGGAGAGACGCAGCTCACAGCTGAGTCCCAAATCCATGGCAGACACGTGGATGATCCGGCTGAATAGGAAAATGTAGACAGCATCGATTCCCTGGCAAGAGCCGGCTCTGCATTCCTGAAAAATCACATCCTGGCAATGCTGGTGCCCAGGAGGAGTTTACTGGATGGACTGGGGGCAGACCACCTTCCAAACTGGGGTGTGGGTTTGGGTTTCCAGCAGAGAAACATCCAGGAGCAATCCCGCAGGGCAGGTTGGGATGTGGTTTGTCAGAAGTGGCGACACAATAGAGGGGAATTTGCACCCTGTTAAGAATATAAAACCAGACTAAAGCCCAGCTCCCCACCGCTGGTCTCAGACTAAGGACAAAAGTTGCTAAATTCACTTGCACAGCCAGACCTTTGCATATCTGCAAGACAGAGGAAAGAAAAGGAATAATTTGCCTTCCCCAGAAATGTTTTCCAATAACTGGGATAATTTCCTGCTTCAGACCAGTTCTCAGGAGTGGAAAGTCCTTCAGGCTCTCAGATCCTGAGAATTAAACCCAAGCTCAGTCCTGCTCATCCCCACACTCTGGTTTGCAGCGAACTAAAATGAAAAGGGGTTTTTTTTCTGGTAGGAAAGGATTTCTTTTCCAGTTAAACAGATGCTTCTCAGAGCATCACAAGCCAGGGGCTGGGATTTGTGCCCCAGGAGCTCTCACTGGGATTTCTCCCTGCTCTTGGGGTGCTGGGGACTCTCCCCACTGTGGATGCTTTGGTGTCCCACGAGGGCTGTGCACACCAAAAGGATCCTTTTCTGCAGAGCTTTTCCAGCTTCTCCCTCAGCTTCCCCACTGCCTCCTTTCCCGAGGCTTGTGGCAACCTCATTATCTCCGAGACTTCTGCTCCGCTGCCAGATTTGATTTTTATTATTAGTGGGAGGATGCACTTGTAGGAACCTCGTTTCCTCCAGAGCCAGGCTAAAAACGCATCAGGAAGAGAAAAACTTTGCCTCTCTTTTTTTTTCCTTCAATAACAGCATTCCCAACCCACTCTTCCTCGTGCAACATCTCCCACGAGAGCAGGGGGAGCTGGGTTTTGCTTTAGATCCACGAGGACACCGTGCCCCACTGAGCTGCTGCTCTTGCCCCTGCAGCTCTTGGACCACACTTGACATTTTTGATGGAAAAATAAAAGGGGTCACATCCTCCATGATAAAACCCAAGTGTTACCAGCAAAGTGGGGTGAAGGAAACGCCAATGCTCCGTCTCAGCATCACTGGCAGCTTCTCCAGCCCTGCTGGGATCACGTGGGAAGGGGAGCACTCAGTGGACAGGAGAAGTTTGAACCATTTTGGAACAAGGGAATTTTCCAGCATTTTGGGAAGTGCTGCCATAACTGCCCCATTGTGTGTGTCACTAATGCCTGCCCACAGTGCTCCTGCCCAAAAAGTGGATTTATGGCCGGGGTTCCAAGGCCCCTCCGGATTAGCGGTGACTCCGGCTCAGTGGAGGCTTTGTGGCCCCGTCTGTTCCTTGTTATGGAAGAGACAAAGCCAAGGTCTAATCTGTGAAACTTGGCCCAAAGTGCAGGGCACCAAAGCCCTTGGCTCCCCCGAGTGCCAGGTCAGGAGGGGAAACGGGAGAGCCCTGAGAAGGGGCACAGGAGGAGGGACAGCAGGAGACACCCAGAGATCGTCTGGCTCTGCCCAATAAAAGGAGGAATTCATGTTCTGCTGGCAGGAAACCTTTAAATCTCCAGGAGAATGTGCTGAGGGACACTGAGCATGAACATGATCCTCTGGAGGGCTAAATCCAGCCCCCAGTGTGGCAGGCAGGCTGCCGAGCTTGTGGCAGAACAGTTAATGGTTAATATTTAAAGTCATTATTGGTATGCAGAGTTAGCACAGAGACATTTCCAGCCCCGCTCCTGCTTTGCAAACCAGCTGGGGCCAGGCTGGGTGGGAGCACACCCAATTTCAGTTTCTCTCCCCATGAATCCGTGGGATTTGCAGGACGTGCTGCCCGTGCTGGAGATGCTCTGGCAGGGTCTGTGGGCTCTCCCATCCCCACAGCATGTCCCCAGAGCCAGCACAAACCTCTCCTCAGCCCTCAGATGCACAGGTTCAGCTCAGACCTCCCTCAGCCATGGACGAATAACCGGGACAGGGATCCAAAGGAAGGAGCCTGGCTTGAATTGATTTCCCAAAGACAGGAGCCAAAGAAAAGCTGTAAGAACATCCTGTCCTCCTTGGGACCACTTCAAGGTCACCTCTGGGATGGATTTCAGCTACGGGGGACAACAGGACCCACCCCAGGAATTCTCACACCTTGAATTCCCTGGGAAGATATGTTCAGAGGGAGCAGGATTTAAAGTACCCGAGTTCCTAAAGACAGTGGAGCCGGGAAAAAACAACTCTACAGCAACAAAAATCCCTCATTAAAGTAATAATGTCAGAACCACCCCCATAAATACTAAACCATAAGGTTAAGTGAGACATGTTTGCTGCATCAGGATGTTTTATGGAGGCAACAGGAGAGTTTAAGTTGAATTTGTTTTGACATTTTGACAACAAACCTGGGTTTGTTGCGTTGTTTTCCAGCAGAAGTTTTCTGTAGCCGCATTTTTCACTCCTGTTGAAGTCTTCGGAGGAAAGAAGGAAAGCAACCAAAGGGAAGCAATTTTTGGCCACAATTCTGGAAAAGCATTTTAAAGCCTGGTTAGATATAAATGTGCACCTAAGGCATGTTGGCTACCTGGGACTTGAATTCATATTTAAAACTGAGTGATTTCCAAATACAGGAGCCTTCATCAATGATTGTTACAAATTAAGGGGCTTTTTCCAGTTTAATGCATTGTTGGGTTTCTGCTCAGTCCAGAGCCTGGATCTGGAGCCCTGTGGGGTTTGTGATCCCGGCACATCCAGGGTGACAAGAGGCAATCTGGACACCCTGGGAAATCCAGCCTGTTTCTCTTGTCCAGTCCAAAGGAGTTTTCATCACTCTGAGAACCTCCCAAGGAAGCAGCTTCCCCAAAAACAGGAAGATGCTAATTCTCAAAAAATGCAGATCTTTTCAGGTACCTTCTCCATAAAGGTCACACTTGAGGAGAGCTGAGCCTGGAGATTTATCCCTCTGTTTACCCTTCACCACACATGTGTGGGGCAGGATTAGCAGCTGGGAATACTCTCCCCAAACACCAGGGGTGAGAAAATATTTGCATTTTTGTCGTGCTGTTTGTCAGCCTTCAGTGGGGCAGAACCATCTCAGCAAGTCTGACCACTTGAACTGAAAAACTGTGGGGTTTTTTTATCCCAAGCATGGCCCCAAGATGTTTCCAGGTGTTTTTTAGCCCCAAACCTGAGCTGAAGCACAGAAAGGCGGCGCTGGCTGGGCTGGGCTGGGTGATGCTCTGCCTCAGCAGGTTCATACAGAAAATAGGGGCTGATTTGGAAGCTCCAGACAGAGCTGTAAAAGCCCACGGCAGCCGGTTCTGCAGAGTCTGGCCCCAGGGGAAATCTCCTGGCTGCAGGCGGTGAGGAGCTGCCTGGCAGTGCTTATATCCGTATATATATTAATCCCAGCTAATGTAACTACAGATGTTCTCATTCAGAGCCCTATCTAATCCTGTTGGGCCCTTGCCATGGTGTCTCGTAGCAGGAGTTCTACGAGTTAATTACGTGCGGAGCAAGGCAGCGTTTCCTTTTATCCCTGAAAAGGTTGCCTTTTCAACGCCCTCAATGTCCCTTTGTCGCTGGGCTTTGAGGACCGGTGGAGAGGAGCACCTGTCTGACCTTCCCGGCGCTGTGCAGTGCTTGGCAGCCCTCCACCGTCTCTTGGCAAGGCTCCCCGAATCTTTTCCGTGGGTGCTCTCCGAGCCTTTCACGCCGGCTCCCAGCTGAGGACGCGCTATTGATTTCTATAGTGCCCTGATATGAATTCAGAGTTTCTCTCTCCCCCTTTCACAGCACAGCCTCCCATCTTGCGGCTCTTCTGAGCTCCGCTGCAATCAGCCAGATGTTTCATTGACTCCCAGATCTTTTCCTGGAGTGGATGCGGTTAATTGGGACCTTTCAGCGGGGATGAGCCATCCTGTTCCCTCCTTCCAATTATGCATCCTTCTGCACTCCGGATTTTGGCTGCTCTCCCCTCATCCATTCGGCCGCTTTGGGTCTGTCTCGCAGAGAGCGACGTGGTCTCCTCACATCTGGAGCAGCCACGCTCAAGGTGCTCACCTGGAAGTGCTCTCAGTCCCTGCTTTCCAGGCCATGGTTGTTTTATAGGAAAAATCAGCTTTGGGGAGCAGAGGCACCCCCACTGCTGCCCTCCCCACAGATTCCTGCTCCTTGTTTTCTCCTCCACAGCCGTATTTCCAACCAAAAAATAACTTCATTTTTCACTAGTAATTCCTGGTCATCTGTGCCACAGACACTCAGCAAATATCTTTCTTAAAGATTTTCTGCAAAAAGCGAAATCCTGAGAGTTATTTCCCTTCCCCCGATGCTCTGTGGGCTGACAGACTGCAGACACTCCTTTTCCTTGCTCCCGCATCGTCCCCGTTTGCTTCTCTCCCATCTCACCGTACCCTCCCTGGGGTGATCCTTTCAAGCAAGGCACGAGGAAAACCCACGAGTTATCGCCCTCATTATCTCCAGGGACGTCCCAGACACCCTCCCTTCCTGACCAGAGAGGTTCCCTCAGCTCTGGTGCCTCGAGGGCTCCGCTCAGTGCAGGGCACTGCTGAATTTCCGCACCTCGGTGGGCGATGAACAAATCCACAAATCCTCGCACCCAGGGAAGCTCAGGAATGCAAACCCGTTCTGTGGCTCCCAAGGTGCCCATCGGAAAGGCAGCGGCGGTGCCACAGGGGCTTTGCACCAATCACCCCCTCCCCGCTGCGATCCTGGTGCACACTTCCCTCGGCCGGGGGCTGCAACCCAAAGGAATTTGAACTGGATTGGAAAAATCAGCATCAAGCACCAGCAGCCAGGCCGTGCATGGCTGGGGAAGGAGAAGAGCCCGTAATTGCTGGCTGCAAGTGTTTGCACTGGCCGGGGAACTGTAAATTACCTTTAATTGCTCCTAATTGCTGGCGCTGGTTCAGTTTCTGAGGACAGGGACAGCAAACGCACATCTGCAGACACGGCCGGGAGCAGCTCCTGCCTCCCCGCTCGGGAGCGCTGAGCCGCCGCTCGTTCCCGGGGCTGCGGGGAGACGGACACGGCAAAACGGGCTCGGGCACGGGGGCAGCCCGAGCGCTGCTGCCCCAGAGGGGCGCTGGGGACCGGGGACACAGAGCCCGTCCCTGCCAGCAGAGAGGGCTTTCCCCATGGTGCAGCACAGCGAGCTGGCAGGGATCGGCCGGGATCCCATCCTGGTGAAATCCTGGCCCACGGGCGGCTGAGTCTCGCACCCTCTGTCACTCGTGCCCTCTGTGACCTTGGGCACATCACACCTGGGGACACGGGAACCTCACAGGAGCCGGCCTGGGGAGAGACGAGACAACCTCAGCCAGAGCCGGCTGTAAAAACAACCCCGGCAGCTCTGGCCGAGCCATTACCTCATGAGGGAAGGAAGCAGCAGCATGGCGATTTATTTATTTCTGTGCTGTCCAAAGAGCGCTCTGTGCTCTCAGCCCGGCCTCCAAGATCCTGACTCTGGGACTCTTACTCATCACCACGGCTTTATTTCCCTCTTTTCCCTCTCTCGTCCGAGCGGTCCCACTGAAATGGGGGAGGATTCCTCACAGGATGGGCTCTGCAGGCGATGCCTGGAAGCAGCCCCGGAGGGGACGCCTGAAACACGAGGCGTGTTCATCCCCATCCTCCTGCCCTTTGCCTCGTCTTGGGTAACCCTTCCCTGATTTGCTTATTTTTGTATTAACTCCTGCCTCTCTGCTCTTCTTTAACTCTTTTCTCTCCCGTTCCTCCTTCAGGCCTTTGCTTAATGCAGTTTTATTTCCTCTCCCCCAGCACTACCTGAGCCATCCCTTGGGGCTGCAGCGTGAAGGTTTTCCTACATAAACATCCCTCTGGTCATCACCAGCCATGCTGATTTCACGTTAAAACTTTTCCAATCTAAATCAGCTTTAGAAAATCAGATTTCTGCTGTGGGCAGGTTTGCAAGCAGCCATTTCCCAGGGGGAGCTCAGGGCAGGGGGAAGAGCAGGACTTTTAATCAAAAACCCCAAATCAGAAGTGTTAGGAAAAGAGGAGAAAAGGAGCAAAAGCTTTTTTGGTTTCTTGAAGGGATTTTTTTCCTTCTCGTGTGAAAAATCATTGGGTTATGGCAAGGCTCTGTCTCTTCCCACCCTGGACTGGTGGGGTCAGGGCGGGTGGCAGTTTGCTGGAGCTCTGGGATGTCCTGTGCCGGGAGCAGCTGGACATCCCAGAGCAGGGGTGCTCCAGGCACCATGCCAAGCCTGCTGGGAGGGGATCAGCCTGGGAGCTGCTGCCCAGTGAGGGTCAGACGGGGGGCTGCTGCTGCAGGGAGCAGGATCATGCTGGGGTGGCTTGGAGGGAACCTCCAGCCAAACACCAAAACTTGGAAACCCCAAACCAATGCGGGGTGCTGTCTGCTGACCCCGAATGAGGCAGATTTGGGGTGTTTGAGAGCCAGGGGGGTGCAGAACAAACCAAGCAGCATTGCAGGGTCCAGGAAAAGCCCTCGTGGGAGTGATGTGCCCAGTTTGGGGGGCTGGGGGGGTTTGAAGCCACTGGTGCCCATGGGGACACCCACCCTGGCCCTGACCCCCAGTGCAGCCCCCTCCAGGGCCCAGGCAGTGGGACAGGTTTCCCCCAGCCCCTCTTTTGGGCAGGCAGCTCCCCTGAGGGGCAGGAGGAGAGGGGATCAGTGCTCCCCAGGGAGGGATTTGGCTGGCTCTTTCCCGAGGATGCTGCAGAAGAAAAGGAAAGCTTTCCTGCTTGCCTGCCTCTCCCTGCCACCGCTCAGCAGGGGCAGACCACAGTCTGGCACGGCGCTTGCAGCTCTTAGAAATCAGGGCTGTTAACAAATGTGCGAGGCCGTAATCCTTTTGGAGCAGTGCTGATAACAAGCCCTGATGATTTTTTCTACTTTATTTTTTTTCTGGCTTTTCTTCTTTTTTGCCTTTTTTAAATTTTTTTTTTCTCCCCAAACAGCTGCGCCGGTGAAGTCCCACTGTGGGAAATGAGATGGTGAATGTTGTCAAGTGCACTATTTACATCCCCTGCCAAACCCTTCACATCTGCCCAGCTCTGCCGTCAAGGCTCCATCCATCTGGCTGGGAACAGCAGGTCCTCCAGCCTGCCTGCATCCCACAAGGGCATTTCCTTCCTGTGCCCGCAGTGCCAGCTGCCAGGGATGCTGCTCAGCGGGAAGGGCTCAAGCGAGAGCTCTGAAAGGACTGGTTTGATTTTTCTCGGAGTGCACGTGAAGTGAATTCCCGAGCTCTCTGCGAGCAATTGCTGCCTGCCCGAGCTCGGAGTGCTGAGGGGTGAGGGAACCCTGCTGGGTCTGTACCTCTGTACCAGCCCTGCCACGGCTCCCGGGAGCCCGGGCAGTTCGGGGCTGCTGGGTTTAAATCCTTTAAATCCTGCGAACTCCTGATCTCAGCACCCGTGGGGTGAGGAGTGTCCGTGGGATGCATCCCCACGCTGCCTCCCGGGCTCGGACATCCCGGCTGCGCTTCCATCTCCGCAGCGGGGCTGTGACAGGGCCACCCCTCTCCAGCGCTGCCCCTGTGCCGAACGCCGGCTCTGTTCCAGCTCAGCCCGGGAGGTTTGCCGGAGCCGTGCCGGGGGAGCTGCCCCGCTCCTCGCCGGTGCCACATCGCCGCCCGTGCCCGCTGTGCCCTCCCCTGACGCTGCTGTCGTGTGCTCCCCCCGCAGAGTGCGACTGTCACCCCGTGGGTGCGGCCGGCCAGACCTGCAACCAAACCACGGGCCAGTGTCCCTGCAAGGACGGCGTCACCGGCATCACCTGCAACCGCTGCGCCAAGGGCTACCAGCAGAGCCGCTCGCCCATCGCCCCCTGCATAAGTAGGTGGATCTTCTCTCCGTGCCTGTAGAGATTTTAACCCTTAAAAACCTGCCCGAGCCGCTGCCCGGGCTGGGGGGCTGCTGAACCCCACCAGGGCTGGGGGGGCAGAGCTGCCCGGGGACCCCTGCCCTCCACACCGCCCAAACACGGTCCCGAATCCAGCAGCAGCTTCCAGCAGCTCGCCTGCCTTGTTGGGTGGGTTCTGTGAGTGCATCTACAGCCCGGTTCGCTGGGAATTTTATTTTGCTCCATGGAACAGAAGTGCCCCAAGAGCACATTTATTTAGGGGTGCCACGTCAGGGCTGGGTGCTAAGGCAGATCTCTACAAACAGGATTTTCTCTCCAAAATCAGGCTGTGCTGCACTGGCACAGAGCTCAGATCAGAGGAGCTGTTCGTGTGATGGAGTTGCTACCACAGCTGAGAACATCTGGATTGCTGAAGGGGCTCTTGCACTCACACAACCCTCCCAGAAACACGGGTGCTTTTACTGTTTGCTTCCTTGGGTTTGCTTTTCAATTTGCCTTCCCAAGGCTGCTCTCACCCTCTGCTCTTGAAACAGCAGCAGAAGCACCAGTACAGCTCCCAAAGTGCCTCCACTGCAGCATCTGCTCTGCCAACACCTGGAGCCCCCTCAGCCCCTGCTGAGCTCCCACTGCCTGGGAGGAACTGCTCCCTAAAGGTGATTCCCTGCTGCTAAAAGGAGAAAAAGGCCTAGCAAGAAAAGTGAAGGTTGAAAGAATTAAGCCTTTGTTGGGGACCCACATTCTGCTCCCACACTCTTCTCCCCTCTCAGCATGGCCATTGCCAAATCCTGGGGCAGAGACCCTTTCTCCACCTTCTCCTGCTGAAGGAAACATACATTCCAGGGTGGTTTGGGGTCACTTGAGATTCATTTTTCCCCGTGTCGCAATGGGACAGCAAGAGCCCAAAGCAGATGCTTGCTGTCCCCAAGATGTCCAGCCGTGGCTCCAGTCTGCTCTGCAGCAAGTGTGCACAAAGGTTTATCATTAATCATTCCCCAGGGCCAGGGGAAATCAGAGAGTAAATTGTTCCTTGCATCAGCTCCCTCGAGATTCCTGGCACTAAATAAAGACAGACCCAGGATTTCAACATGGCCCATCCAGGCTTTGGGGCTGGGCACAGTCACGCTCTGATTTACCACTGCTTGTAATTCCCTGTTCCCAGAGACTTGTAGCCATGACAAGACACCTTGGGGGAAGGAGCAAGTCCCCCGTGGGGTCTGTGTCAGGCCAGGCATGAGCACCCCCCAGCCCCGGCTTTGGGATGGCTGTGCTGGCTCTCGGTGCTGCCTGCAGGCACCGTGTCTTGTGCTGGGTTTAACTGCATGAAGGTGAGTGACCCCAAAAATCACCCGGTGCCGACTGGGCTGCCCCGCTGTGAGGGCTGTCACACACCCCAGCAAACCCTGCCTCTGTGGCCATGCGTTGTCCCAAGAACACAAGCAGAAAGAGGCAGATGCCCACTCCCAGCTCATGCCTAAATTCCAGTTCCAAACTGGACTGGTGGGTGTTCCCCCACCAGGATTCCCAGGAATGCACAGAAATGGCAGCACCGTGCCCTAAACGCAGGAAGGACGTCCATGGTGAGAGCCAGGGAAGGAGAGCATCCTGCAAAGCTGGGACCGTACAACTCCCCCCATCCACAGTCCATCCCTTCAACAAACACAGCCAGGCTGGGGAATGAACATCCAGAGCATGATGTGGTTTCAGCTCTGCAAAGCTGGCCCCAAATCAGAGCCAGGGAATTGGCACCAGATGTGTTTGTGTTTCCTTTAAACGCGGGAGGCACCCCTTTCACCCTGCGGAGCCGCAGGGTGTACCTGCGCCCTGCCTCCCACCAGGGCAGCGCCAGCACTGCCCCACACGGGGGGGAGACAGCAGCGTCCCCAGGGACAGGGAATGACAGCAGCCCACAGGGGCTGGGCACAGTGCAGCACACAGCCACGAACCAAACTTTTTTTGTTAAAAACCCCCTTTGCAAGACCCTCGAGGGATGCCTGGCTGCCCAGTTCCTCGTGTACTGGTTTGGGGGCTCTTGCTGGGGAACATGGTGGGGAAGGGAACCTGCAGACACCGGGCTTTTTGGGGTTTGGAATAATTCCTCCTCCTTTTCTCTCCTCTCCGTTCCCGTGTGCTCGCGGCTGTCCTGCAGAGATCCCGGCTGCTCCGCCCACCACGGCCGCCAGCAGCGCCGAGGAGCCCGCAGGTACGTTCTGTTCTTCGGGAGCACCTCGGTGCTGAACGTCTCTTCGGCAATCGTTTCCCTAGAGATAAACCGCACTAAATGCATAAATCCTGCGGTCTGTACCGGGACAAGCGGTTTCCTTTTATGCCCAAATGTGCTGGAAGCACGTGTGCAGCATCCTGGGTGTTCCTCGGAGCACCGGGAGCGCAGGGAAGGTGCAGGAGGTTTTCCTGCCGAATCTGGGAGCACGGCGGGGTTACCCAGTGTTGGATCCAAGTCCTGCCCCCTCCGTCACCGAGGGACTCCCCTGCCCCCAGCTCCCTCGTGTCAGATGGCTCAGACCAGGGGATGACAGCAGGAGCCAGAGGGTCCCACAAAAGGCTGACCTGTCCTGTCCTGCTGCCTGCAGGTTCCTGGGGTATTTGAGCCCCAGCTGTGAAGGACACGAGGTGTAAAAGCTGTTTACTTTCGTCTCAGCAGTGCAGGAGGGTTCATAAATTAAGGAGTTTGTACTAAAAGTGAGGGATGTCACCTTGGATTGAACCCTGAGCCGCATCCTGTGCTTGTGGCCACGTGGGACAGAGAGTGGCCAAGAGCTGAGGGAGCATCGCCCCGACCTGAGCCACTGCAGAGGACATGGGGCCAAAGCTGGCCTTGGAACGAGGGGTGGGACAATGTCAGCTCTGGCGTGGGGGGTCCTGCCTGGCTCTGCTGAACTCTCAGAGGTCCCAATCAGTTTGGGAAAACAGTCCAAAACTGGAGTGTTTAGATGAAATGCATCCATGCTCTCCCATGCCGGGAGATTGGAGGATGAGGAGGGGCTGCTGCTCCTTTTTGCTGCCAGGCACCAGGAGCTTTTCTGGTCCTTTTTTGGTTCCTCTCAGACAGAAGAGACCACAGTGAAAGGGCAAACAAAAATAGCAGTGGGGGGTGAAGGTTTACAAACCTGCCAGTCAGTCCTTGTCTTATCTGAATCAAATCCAGATTTTCTCGGGAATGATTATCGGAGGTGGATGATTTCAGCCAGTGGGCTTAAATAAAACCAGGTGATTGGATTGATGCAGCTCCCCATGGTTTTCTCCTGGAAATCAACCTCTGCAGTTTCAAAACAGACCTGGCCCTTCCAAATGTCACTTTGGGCCCTTTTGTTCCTGGCTGGTGAGGAAGAGGCTGGAGGTAAATGCAGGAAAGGGAAAAGCCAGCTCTGAGGGACCCCAGGGTGCACAGACCCAGAGCAGCTCTGGCTGCAGGCTGCAGATTTCCCAGAGGGCAGAAGACCCAGTGCAGAGGAATCCAGATTTTAGTCTGAATCCTCCCCCAAAACCAGGAACAGGGAAAACTGACCCTGACGAGCTGGAACTCCTGTTTCAGTATCATTTACAGGTAGCCAGAGTATTCCTGCCCTATAAAAGGGTTGTTTTTCCTTTGTCTGAATGTCAAAAGCTTTGATTTTTGCCTGCCCATGCCTAGATTGAGGTCATGCAGAGCCACCCTCTGCTCCGAGGTAAATTCTCTCTCTCCTGGGACAATCCCAGGGTGAGCAGCAGGAATGGGCTCCTCTGCCCTCAGCAGAAGGGCAAAATGCAGATTGCAGGGGGTGGCCACAGGCTCAGAGCCCGTTTCCATGGAGAGACAAGGAGGGAAAAGGGGTCCCTCGGGTGTGCTGCCCCCAGCACCTGCATCAGCCCAGGGAAACCTCACCAGGCACAGGGGGAACAGGATTAAATCCCCTCTCCCACTGCAGGTCCAGGGGTTGGACAGCTGAGGGACACCTCATTTCCAGCCTCCCAGCCCTGCTGCACCTGGGCACCCCCATGGCAACGTGGCCTTTGTGGCTCAGCAGCCCCACTCCCCAGCAGAGCCTGAGGGCCACCATCCCCAGCTCACGGCCACAGAAACGCTGTGACCACACTGCAGCAACAGCTCCAAGGGAAAAGTGACAGTAGGAAAGGATTAAATATCCCACAGCTCCTTCTGGAGCTGGAAACAAGGAGTCACCCCCTGTGAGCTGCCAGCTGCCTCCACAACATCTGTGAGGGTGCTGGGCTTGCTTGGAGATGACAGCATGGGGACAGGAGCACGGGAGCCAGCCCCAGCTTTCCTTCGGATCTGAAGCAGGGACCGGTCCCAGCCATCCCCCAGCACTGATATTCCCTGAGCAGGAGTGTGTGTGTGGGATCAGCAGGGCTGGAGCTGGGAACAGGGCTCAGCCCCATCCCGAGGGGGTCCTGGCTGGGGGAGCTGCGGGGCTGGGGCACAGCCGGCTCTTCTTGGTGAGGACGCTCCCAAACCCAGGGCTGGGGGGCTCTGCACCGGTAGGGAGAAAAGGCAAAGCCCTCGGTTCTGAGGAAGTGTCAGCCCTGTGGAGAGCCGGGAGCATCCCAGAGCCTGGGAACAAAGCGCTGCCCGGCTCCCTGCGGTGCAGTCGGGAGGGGAAATCGTCATTTCATTCACCCCGGGGTAAATCTGGGCTCAGCCTGGGGGTCTCCAGCTTTGTACCCATCCAAAGGAGGAATTCATTCAGCCCTGCCTGGGCATTCTCTGGCTTGTCTCAGCTGTAAGCGAGGTGATGGATTGGCCACATGATTGATTGACTGATTGATCAGCAGCATCCAGCTCCTCTGAAAGGTTTCTCATGGTGATCCCCAGTGAATGGCTGGGAGCACAATAGGGGAGAGAGAGGGGCTTCCAGTGAGGGAGCTCCTGGTCCCTTCAAAATAGCTCAGAAAGTCTGGGGGAAAAAACCTAAAACAACTTTCCCCCACCCCAACAAAAAAAAAAAAAAACTGATGAAATCNAAAGAAGCACGTAACTGTTTGCTCTACCTTAACAGCACAACGTGATAAACCCTGAAATGTGAAACTAAGCTTTCCCCCCCCCCCAAAAAAAAAAAAAACCTGCTGGAATGCAGATGAGCTTCATGCACAACTGCACTGTGCTCTTATCAACCCAGTGCAGGGCTTCCTGCAGCCCCACATCCCCTCATGCCCCCATCCCTGCGTTCCTCCAGCCCCACATCCCTGCACCTGATTCCCTCCATTCCTCCATCCCCTCATCCTTTCATCCCCCATATCCCTCCATTCCTGCAACCCTTCATCCCCACATCCCACCACAGCCAAGCCTCGAGCTTCAGAGCCAGGACTGGCGAGCTCCCTGTCCCCATCCTGGGACATTGCCAGGGGCTGATTCCCCTTGGTGACACCAAGCTCCGTCCCCAGCACCAGCTCCGTTCTGCATCTCCCCCCAAACAGAAAACTGTGATTTTCCCACTCGGCTGGGAGCTGCTATCAGGCAGGAATTTATGGGGTGCCCAGTTCCCGAGGACAGATGTTTTCCTAGGAATGTATTTCACGCTGCTAGCAGTGGCTCTTGGCAGGGCACCCCTGGATCTGCACCCCATGTCCCCAACATGTCCCGGGGCTCATCACTGGGATAAATCCTGAGGGAAGGGGTAGGAAACATGCAGCCAGCCCTGGCTGCTCCTGGGAGAGGGGTCAGGAGGGGCAGAGGTGGGGTGGATGAGCTGTAAAACTCCGTGTTGGTGTGGAGTTTTCCAGTGAGGAGTTTTCCAGTGCAGTGCAGTGTTTCCAGTGCAGTGAGGAGTTTTCCAGTGCAGTGTTTGTTTTCCAGTGCAGTGTTTCCAGTGCAGGGGTTTCCAGTGGGTGGCTGGCACAGCTGGGCTGTCCCCACTGTGCCACCAGCAGCCGCAGCCTGCCTCCTGCTCCCTTTAGATCTGGGAAAATTGGGATGCTGCTGTGAGGCCATGGCTGCTCTGGGCACCCCTATCCTGAAACACCAAAAATCCCTCAGGCCGTTCATCCCCATCCCCAAAGTGGCCCCAGGCAGCTCCAAGGCAGGGAGCGAACTCCCCCCGAGCTTCAGCGGGGCTGAGGTGGTGTATGGGGTGCTGTGTGGGGTGCTGTGTGGGGTGCTGTGTGGGGTGCGTCCCACTCTGGCCATGACCAGAGCTCCCGGGGATGGACCAAAGGCATCCAAACCGTGCCCGGACCCAGCTGCCCGGGTGCTGCTGGGCCATAGCTGGGACTGGAGGGGCCGAGCACGAGGGGCCTGCCGAGGACACTGCCCTGATGTGCTGGGCACAGCCTGGGCACAGCCTGGGGGTGCTGGGGTCCTGCTGCAGCTCTGGGGCTGCGGAGGTGGGAAGGGGCTGCGGGCTCCCGGGAATCCGTCGCTGCCGCTTTCCAGCCGCTCCAGGCGAGAGGCTTTAATCTAATTACATGCTTTATTTGCGCCAATTTGTTTTTCAATCAATCTTGCTCAGCCAGAAGAAAGGAGGCTGCTGTGGGCTCATTTGCACCTTCTTGTTCCAAGGGGGAGGTTAATGGTCGTTATCCGCTGGGATCCGCGCTCCCGGCTCTCCTCGGCCGCGCTGCCTGGCCCGGAGCTCCGGGAATCTTCTCCCGCAGACAGGCAGCGAGCTCCCGGCGCGGCACGGAGCAGCCGGGGATCTTTGGGACACGCCGATCGCCAGGATCCGCTGCAGGCAGGGCTCGGGATGCTCCTGCCAGGTGCTCCCAAGGAGCCGTGGCGTCCTGCAGGAAAGATTTTGTGTATCCATTGCCAGGGGTTGCAGTGGGGTCCCGGGGGAAGGTTTGGGTCTGCAGAGCACCAAAACAGACAAAACAAACAAAAAAAGAGTGGGAATAACTCCTCCCGCTGTTTCTGCCCCGCCGGTGCCGTGGTGGCTGTCCCCGGCACAGGGCAGGGCTGGCCTGGGTGCCCCCCACACCCCTGGGCTGGTGCCAAGGGCTCCTCAGCCTGCTTTGGGGACCAGAAGATGCTCTGGGGCCCAGCAGGTGCCTCTGCCTTGACGGACTGGTCACAGACCGGACGAGGGTGCAGCAAAGCACAGGAGAAGCAATCCCACTGCTGAAGTGAATAACCTGCGAAGGATTCTCTGCCTCAGCTTTGCTATTTTATTAAAGCTTCTTTACGTTAAAGCAGCCAGCTCTGAGACAGACTCCCAGTGGAGTCCAGCCCAAGTTCAATTACAGCAGTGATCCCTCACAGTCACTGTGTGCTGTGTGAGCCCCACACTGCAGTCCCTGCGCTCGTCCCACAGGGATGATCCCATCCCTGCTCCCTGGGAAAGGAGAGGGCTACTCCAGAGCATCCCCTCCCTCAGGACATGTGCTCAGCACAGGCCCAGAGCCAGAAGCCTGGAGCAAGCAGCGCTGGAGCTCTCCAAATGACTCTACCAGTCCTTCCCTGGGACTGATGGAGGACATGGTAAAATAATTCTTTGGGATGGAAACAAGGGGTAGCCTCAGTGCTGTGGGAAGTGAAGCAGGAGTTCACGGCCATCAGGGAAATCTCCAGAGGTCTGAGAGCCAAAGGCATCCCTGCCACCCCTGGAGCACTCTCCAGGCCATCCCTGGCACAGGGTGATCCTGTCCTGTCCTGGTGCTGGGCACGGCTGCATCGCATTTTATCCCGTGTCCCTTGGGAATGCGGCTCCCAGCTGCCTTTGGGGTGCTCTGGGGTAGCTCAGAGACGTTTCCAGAAATGTTTGGATCCATGTGCTTTTCCTCCAGGCCCCAGCCATGAGCTGAGGATGTGGGGTTGCTGCCTGTGAAAGGGGCTGGAAATTTCTTTCCAGAGTCTGGAGGAGCTCTCAGTCCCGTGGGGATGGGGCAGCAGGAAGCTCTGCAGAGCTGTGGAGCAGCTGGACACGATGTTCTGCACATCCCACAGGGCTGCAGCAGTTCTTGGGGGCACCTGGAAGAGCTCTGTGGTTGTTGGATGGGCTCAGGGGGCCAGCCCAGGGCTGTGGTTGAGAGCAGAGGGGTCTGGGCACAGACACAGCCGAGAGCTGGGATTCCCCAGCTCCCGGTGAAGGGAGGGATCGCTCAGGTCCAGCTTCCAAAAATACACAAAAATGCACCTTCGTCCCCCTGGGCACTCGTGGGGGTTCTGCAGCACTGAAATACAAACCCCATCCCTCAGGCGGGGACAGACCCTCCCACTGCAGGGGCTGCTGGAAAGCCACGAGCTGCGGCACTGTGCAGCTTTAGGGATGCCTGGGGAGAAGTTCAGCTGGGATTTGTCCAGAGCCAGTGGGGACCTGGAAGCTGCCGTGTCCCCCACGGGAGGGGCAGCTCATGCACGCAGGATTCGTGACCAGTAACACTGGGGAGGGAGAGGAAGGGGCAGGAATCTGGAAGCTGTTCACCACCAGCCTCCCCTTGCATTAGAGCAAATCCAACCAGCCCCACTGACCTGCACTGACCCACTCTGGGGGTGTCTGGGACCCCAGGCAGACCCCAATCCCATTTTCTCAGTCTTGCTCTCTCTGATGAAGGAATCACAGGTTTAGGATTTGGTATTTGGAGCTGCACCTTCATTGAGTGGCTCGGGTGGGTTGCAGATCCCCCCCAGTGACAAGAGGAGATGGGGGCACCCAGACCCCCACTCACAGAGCCCCCGGAGAGCACAACCCCTGGGAGGGAAGGCAGGAAAATGCCCTTCACCCCCAAGTGCGGAGGTCAGGCTGTCAGGGCTGGGGCTCCCCTCCTAAGCCACAACACCTCCACCTTGGATCGCAGCCCACAAAGGCATTTAGGGCCCTACCTGGGGGAAATCAATGGGAATTTAGCTGCATAAATTGGGATTAGAAATCTGAATCCCCTTGGGGATCTAAGCCTTATATCTGCATTTCCAGTTAGGTACCCAGGCCAAGAAATGTGGCTTTAATCGCTCTATCATGTCAGAATCAAGGGGCCTTTAATTTCCGTTCCCGACATGTGGCTTTCGCAGCGGCTCAAAGCTGATTTTGGAACTGCAAGCGCAGCAAGAGGCGCCTGGTGCAGGGTCTTCCCTGCAACAACACTCAGCACCCCCAGCCTTGCTGCCAGCACCTCCTTCCTGCCCAGCCCTGGGAGCACCAGCACTCCGGGAAGGGCGGGATTCAGTCACAAATCATGGGATGACACTCAGCACCCCGCAGCTCTCAGCCTCATCACAGCAACCCCAGGCAGCCCCCAAACCGAAGATGTTTAAATAGAAAAAAATCCAAATTTCTGGGGAAAAAAAAAAAAAAGGGAAGATATTAAACAAAACAAAGAAGGTGTTTAGCTGTGAAAAGTCTCTGCCCAGCCAGAGAATTAGCTCTATCAAGGGGATGGGCTGAGCTGCAAAGCTGCTGAAGGCTGTGCTGACACGTTTTACTGAGCTGCGAGCGACACGAACCAGCCGCCCGCCACCTGCTCCCTGTGTGAACAAGTAGCTCCAGCGGCCTCTTCCCGATCCCGTCCTGCTCTGTTTGTCTGGGAAACACGGGGGGTTTGTGCTTTCCCCAGCCCGGGGGCTGCCAGCCGCAGGGAGCCGGCGGGGACCAGCAGGATGGCCCCGCTCAGGATGCACCAAGGCCTGGGCGCGCTTTGGGCTTGTGGCCCCAAAACACGGACTTGCACGGGAATATTTGTGCAGCTGAGCAAGCTCGGGGAGGAAAGAGCCGGGGCTTGGATGTCTCCACGGGTTTGTCCTGCACCGTGGGGCTGCAGCCAGAGGGGTTTGGGTGCTTCAGGAGGGTGGCTGGGTTGGACACGGACTGAGAGGGGCTCAGGGAGGTTCTGAGGGCAGCTGAGCCCTGCCAGGGCCAGGAGGGCAGGGCTGGCCAGCAGCAGGGTGAGACCAAGCCTTGCTCTGCACACCGTGGGCAGGGACACGTGTGTAGCACAGCAGGGCAGGGAGCGGGGGCTGAGCTGGTGCACCCTCATCACTCCTGCAGGAGCTGGACACCGACCCCCCGTGCCGCAGGCACCAGGGTGCTCCCCACCCCAAGGGCGTCCTTCAGGCAGCTCTGCTCATTCTCAGCCTGGGTTTTGGCTGGGCTCTGGCACCATCTTCCACAGGCAGGTTATCCCAGGCTGATCCCCTGCAGCCTCATGGAGAGGGGCGAGAGGGACCTGCAGGACAAGGAGCCTCTGGCACAGCCAGGCAGCACAAGTCTTGGGACGTGGGAGGTTTGTCACATGAACATTTGGGGACAAATTCTGCAAGAGTCTCACATCGCTTGTGTCTCCGGTGCACATCCACGAGTCACTGAGCTCCACATCCATCCTTCCTCCCATCCCTTCCCCAGATCCACCATCACTTTCCAGCGGGGAGCAGCAGCTCAGCAGCGCTTCCCCAGAGCCCAGAGCGCTGCAGAGTCCCTTGGTGAGGAGAGCAGGGTCTGTCCCTGGCAGCGCGGACACAACGTCCCACAGCATCCCCTCCGTGCACTGTCCCTGAGGCACAGGGACCTCGCAGCACCGCCCCACGCACACACAGCTCAATGCTTGGCTCACAGAAATCCCATTTGCCCTCCCAAAGAGGCCCCAGAGGATCTCCGAGTCACCCAGGAGGCAGAAGAGCTCTCCACAAGGGAGACAAAGGAAATGAACCCGAGCAAATCCCCCACCCACGGAAACCAGCGCTGGCATCTGGCGATTCCCAGGGATTTACACCAGCTGGCTCTGGCCAGCCCGGCTCAATTCAAACCAGCTGCGGCCCTGGCACAGCCCGTGGGGCTGGGGAGCGAGGAGGAGGAGGACAGGGCAGGACAGGGCTGTGTCCAGGCAAAGCAGGGTCAGCCCTGCCTGGAGCTGGGTGTCTTGAGCCCCGGGTTGTCACCCTGGGAGAAGCAGAGGCTGTGGGTGCTGAGGGCACGGGGTGCTGTCCTGCAGAGTGTGGGGGGCAGCTGTCCCATCACCCCACAGCCTCCCTGGCTGGCACAGAGCCCCGGGATGGACTCCCAGCGGGTCTGTCATCTCGGGCAGAGTGGAATTGTCGTAGCAGTGGCGCAGGGATGGGGAGCTCAGCTGTGCTCAGGGATGTTCCTGTGGGGAGAGGTTGCTGAGGCGACTCGGGGTTGCTCTTGTGAGGGTTCTGGACTGGACTGCAGAGCAATGGTGTCTCTGACTGCTGTTTCTTGGACTAGGTCCCAGAAGTGGTGGCGCTGCAGGAGGATCTGCTCCAGGTGGGCTCTGCCAGCCTGGCTGCCTGAGATCCCCTGTGGGGCTGAGCCATGAATGTGCAGGTGGGAGCTGCTGCCCACCCCAGTGCTCGGGGCCAGCTGCTGGCCAGCGGGTCCTGCATTTGGCCAGGGCAGGAGGGATGTGCAGCCAGAGCTTCCAAGCTTGTCCCTGCTCTGCTGTTCAGTGCCCACCTGTCCTTGTGTCACCCCTTGTGCTGCCGCGGGGCTGAGGTGGGACAGCAGCAGTGAGTACCTACAGAGCTCCAGGATTTCTGTGCCAGGGACAACCACCACCAGGTTCATCACAACCACACTGGTGTCCCGAGGACATCAGCAGCCTGGGCTGAGCAGAGTGAGACAGGGCCTGGCTGTCCCTTGGCATTCCCTGCTCCCCCAAAAAGCTCAGGGGAAGCTTCCCTGGGCTCTTAGGTCACTGCACAGACATTCAGTTCCCTTAGAGACTTTTCCTTCGATGTTTATGGCCAGGAACATCTTACAGTGCGTTGGATCAGGAATGTTTCTGTTCCCTGAGCTCAGTGACACCAGGCAGCCACGTCCCACTGCGTGGTGGCATCCTGCCACGTGGGCATGGCTGGGGCACTGCTAGTGAATCTCCATCCACTGAGCTACAGTTTTTATAGAATATCCACTCCTTTCTCAGTGCATTTCAAGTTTTACTTGATGTTCAGAAACGTTAGATGAGAAAAACAAATGGGAGGCATCAGTGGCTGGAAGCCCTGACTCTTCGGGGTTTGGAGGGGCCTTGGCTGGGTTGCAGCTGGGCAGAGATCTCAGCTGGGGCTGCTGCAGGAGGATGATCACAGGGCTTGGGTCTGGCCCTGGCTGGGTCATGCTGGAAGAGCAGGAAGCCTTGCATTCCTGAGGGTCTCTCCTGAGGAGTGGGAGCAGCAGGGAGCCATGGGACTGAGGCAGGGACTCTGCATGGCCACGCTGAGAGGGGCTGGGGCACACGCGGGTCACAGGGGTTGTGCTGAGGGGGTTCCTGATGCTCTTGGCACCACACCTGTGTGGGTGTCCAGTTCCCTGCGCTCCTTCTCTTGTTGGTTCCCCCGTTCCCACAGAAAAAGGAGTCGCGGCTCGGCTCAGGCTGGGGTTGGCTCCGCTGCTGGAGGGGAGGGTTGGATTTAGAGACCTCCTGGAGCATCTCCTCTCCACCTGATGCAGGGGCAGCAGCAGCTCCTGGGCCAGGGCTCGGTGTCCCCATGGGCTCCAGGGCCGTGCCAGGCTCCAGCGCTGGTGGCAGTGCCAAGGCCTTTGCCAAGCTCCCACACCCATGGCAGTGCCAAGGGGCTGTGCCAGGCTCCCACACCCATGGCAGTGCCAGGGGGCCGTGCCAGGCTCCCACACCCATGGCAGTGCCAGGGGGCTGTGCCAGGCTCCCGCACCCATGGCAGTGCCAGGGAGCCGTGCCAGGCTCCCACACCCATGGCAGTGCCAGGCTCCCACACCCATGGCAGTGCCAGGGAGCCGTGCCAGGCTCCTGTACCCATGGCAGTGCCAGGGGGCCGTGCCAGGCTCCCACACCCATGGCAGTGCCAGGCTCCCACACCCATGGCAGTGCCAGGGGGCCGTGCCAGGCTCCCACACCCATGGCAGTGCCAGGCTCCCGCTGGCCGCCGCCGTGCCAGGCCCTGCCCCGGGCCCTGCTCCGCCCGGGCCAGGCCAGCGCGTCCCAGCCGTGGGGGCCCATTAGAAGCGAAATGTTCCTCTGGGGTATTTTATTTGCACACTTCAGCAGAGTGGACACCAAAAGGCTTTGCTAATGCTTCATGGGCTGCTAATTTCCTCTCTGACCCGCATTGTGGCGGGGTGACCCCGGCCCGAATCTCGCGGCAATGAATGCCAAAGGCTGACACCGGCCCGGGTTAGGGGTGACAATGGGGCCTCTGTGGGCTCCGGGCAGGCTCCAGTTGGAAGCTGGAGAACAGGGGGAATTTGTGTGGCTCTCAAAAGCTCTGGGTGGCACAATAAGGGAGGCCCCCGGGGTCTCCCAGGAAGACAGAGCGGCCCGGGGAAGCCGGGCCGGGGGAGGCGGCCGGCAGGGAGGGAGGGAGGCAGGGAGGGAGGGAGGATGGGCTCCTTTGTGAGCAGCTTTCTTTAGAAAGGAAGGGCTTTCTCAATGCCCCCTCCGACGACCCAATCGGGGCCTGGCAGATGGATATCACAGGCACGCTGCTTATTCATGGCAGGCTGCGGCTTTGAGCCGTCCCCCCTTCCCCCAGCCCTTTCTTCATTTTAAGGCTAATTTGTTTTGTTAATGTTTTCTTGCCCTCCCCCTCTGCGTGCAGATTGTGACTCATACTGCAAAGCCTCCAAGGGGAAGCTGAAGATCAACATGAAGAAGTACTGTAAGAAGGACTATGGTGAGTGTCCCGTGGCCGAGGGAAGAGCGGTGCCACAAGGATGCAGGGTGGGAGCATCCCCTCGGGGTGTCCCCGAGCCCACCCAGCCCGGGCTGGGGTGTGTGCAGTTTCGGGAATGGCAGCCCTGGGCGGCGATGCTTGGTGGAGCAGTGTGTCACTTGGGAAATCGGGATGAGCACACTTTGGACCCTGATTTGGGGGTTGCCGCAGCATCTGCAGGAGGCTCATATTTTCCAAGTGTTTTCCAGTGTCTTCTGGGTTAGGATGACACCACGTCCCTCCTCTCACTGTGCTGTTACGTGCCACAGCTTTTAACGATTGTCCTTTGCTGTGGGGACGAGCAGCAAGCAGTTCCCTGTCACCTGTGTCCAATCCCCCTGTAATTCCTAGGCAGCTTCAGAGGGTGGTGCAGCCCTGGGACAAGCCGGGAGACTCTGGAGTCCTTGCTGGTACTCGAGGCCCTGAGAATCCTCCCAGAGCTCTGCCTCGGAGCAGTGGCTTGGAGCAGGCACATCCCGAACTCCCTCAGTACCTCTCTGCTCCTGGGATTGTTTCTGATGTGGGTCCGTTCCCAGTGTGGTCCCCAGTGGGTCCATGCGGGACAAATGCAGGGTGACCCCACGAGGAGCTGGCCAAGGGATGCTCCACGTTGGTTTTGTGCTCTGGCACCTCCCCGTGAGCTCAGGGGAAGGAGGAGGGCTTGGAGGCAAACGTTTTATTTGCATTCCTATTTATTATCCATGGGGCAAAATGGATAATGAGCATCCTTGGCAAGGGTGAGCTGGGGTGGGATTGTGGTCCCCCTCCACCAAGGCCATGCTTATGGGAGCTGCTGGAGGGTCATCAGGTGCTGGAAAGGTCCAAGGAATGGCTTTTCCCTTGGAGAAATGAGTTTAATGGCACATGTGAAAGCTGCTAGAAGGTTGTTCAGGTTATACGTGGGGTTATTAAGGACAGGAGTGAGGCTGAGCCCAGGTAACAAAGCTGTGGGGTTTTCCTGTGTGTGGATTCTGTGCTGGCTGATGAGGCACAAACACATTCCCCATGTGTGGATGTGCATTCCTTCATTTTCCCACCTGGCTTCTCCAGAATCTCCTGAGGGCTGAGCGCTGGAGAGGGGGTATAGGTGGCTCAAGAGACATCTCAGGCAGGAGATACCCCCGGAGCGATGAATAGGGAAGCGATGCCGCTGGAGCAGTGATTCGGGGAGCTGGAAGGAGCTTCTCCCTTCTCTTTTCTCACTCAGCATCGCTTCTGCAGCTTCACGAGTGAGCCAGAGCCGTGTGCTGGGGCTGGCTCAGGTGAGGGGGACAGACCGTCCCAGCGCTGGAACTGGGGTGCTCCCACCCCGCCCTCCTGGCCATGGAAGGGTCCCCCACAGCCCCACGGCCCCAACCAGCCCCACAGCCACAGCAAATTTGCTTTTTGGAGGACCAACCGTGGCGGTGAGGCAGCGGGGTGAGCGATGCCGGGGCAGCCCAGGCTTTCACCGGGGCCAGGGAGGGAAGAAAGGGTTGAAAAGGTGCAGGGAGGGATAATAAAGACTTTGGGACTGACACCCCAGCAGGAAGCCAATTAGGAGGCTCTTTTCCTCACCGTTCTGCTGGCATCGCTGGGCTGAATGTCCTAAAAGGCCCTAATTAGCTTGAACAGAGTTCCTTCTCCCGCGGGCTCAATCGGGAGCTATCATCCGCCCTGCGCTCCTCAATGGGGCTTTTTAGCTCCCCGCTTCATTCAGCCTTTCAAAGGGGATATTTCCCCTTATTTATTTTTCGTATCTGTTTGTTTTTGTCGGGTTTGTGGGTTTTTTTCTTTTTATTTTAATTTGGGCTTTTTCCCTGCGAGATGGGTTTGGGTGCAAATATTTGGAGTGAAACAGGACGCGGAGAGAGCAGGCTGAGAGATTCAGGGAGGGGGGAGGCAGGAGCAGAGGCAGAAGAGCTTTTTCTGGGTTTATTTTGGCTGCGTGGGGGAGCGCAGGGTCACTCAGCTCCCAGAAAAGCAGGGACAGAGGAGGGGTTTGCTGGGCTGGGGGCACTTAAATCCCGGGGAAGCACAAGGGATCCCTGCCGAACCCACTGAGGGTGAAGATTCCCAAAAGGAGAGCGGATTATTTGATGAGAGCAGGTGATGCTGATCCAGGTGATGGGCAAAAATCCTTTAGTCCCTCAGGTGCCACATTTTCAGCCCAGTTTTGGGGCTTTTTCCATTCTCTGTAGGGTGTCACTGTGGTAAAGGAAACCTGGAGCTTTTAAATCTCCATTTTGCCCCAGTTCTGAGCTCCCTGTGCTGCAGCAGGGCCCGATCCTGCCCGGATGATGCTGGAACGTTTCAGTACCAGCACTGTGGTCCCAGGCATCGCCCCCAAGCCAGCCCTGGGTCCCCATCCCAGCACTGGGGAGGGAATGGGGGTGAGGAACAGAATCCTCATCCGAAAGGTGAGATCATCTGCTCACTTTGCCCTTTCTTGGAAAAAAAAGTTTAAAAATCCTTCCTTCAGCGGAGCCTTCTCTTAGTCACCCCCTTTGTCGAGAGGAGCTTGGCAGGGGCTGCTGGAAAAAAGCAAAACGTGTTTTCAAAGGGCAGCTTGAAAAGAGGGAGGGAGGGGGGAGAAAAAACCTGAATCCCCAAAAAAACCCAAGGCAGGGGGAAGCACCAAGCCCGGCACCCACAGTCCCCTGCACTGCCCAGGAAGGTGGAGAAATCCCATTCCCAGAGCTGAGCCATCCCTGCTGCAGCCACGTGCAGAGCGAGAGAGCCGGGGCAGTGAGGGGTCCCCCAGCACCAGGGCACACCCAGGCCGGCGGGATTAGGGATCATAAATCTCCAATATTAAACCGGTAGGAAATTGGCAACCGGAGCGAGGCAAAGCCGCCGCCAAATAAATTAAAAACTGAAAAAAAGGGGGAAAAAAATCCCATTTTAACTCTTTGCTCCAGCGAGGAGCCAGCCCTTTACATTCCCAAACCCAGATGGTGTCGGGGTCACCTTTTGCTGCTGGTTGGAATAAAATCCACATGGACTCCACTCCACTTGTGCAGTGAGAGGGGAGCCAAGCCTTTGGAAAACCCTGCCTTGGGCTGGGACATCTGTGCCTGCCACCGCTGTCCCCAGCACCCCCTTCCACCTGGCCATATTAAACACCCTCAGACCACTCTGTTCCCACTGCTGCTCACTGGGATCTTTCCCAGGGGCCAGCACAGCGACGCTCCCCACATTTCCAGCTCCCACGGACAGGTCCGTGCATGGGATATGTGTGATATTCTGGGATTCCACAGCAGGATGCACAGATTTGGCCCTGCAGCCCAGCCCTGAGTCAGCCTCAGCAGGGGAAGCCTTGAACTCAGGAGATTTGTCACAAACCCCAAATGTAAATTAAAATAAGAAATAATTAGGTTTTCCCCAGCCTCCCTCTTTTCGCGGCAGCCTCAGGAGTTTTGGGGCCCTGAGTCACGATCTCTGAATGCTGTGAGGCGCTGCTTTGCTTTCAGCCCTCAGCAGCTGCCCTCAAACGTTGTTTTGAGGCTTTGGGCTGGGTTTTGTTTTCGTTAACATCAAACCATCCCCCCCTGGGCTTTCATCTCCAGTTTCCAGCCTTTGAGGCTTTCTTGTGGCTGGAGGCTCCCAGCCAGGCCTGAGGAGCCGGGAGCATCCCTGAGCTCGGGGGATGCAGGAGGGGACCAGGGACCCTCCGTCCTTCCCGCAGCCCGGGGCCCACTCGGCCACCTTCTTCCAAAGAGCCATAATGTGGTGAGACCTGGGAGGCACCATCCCGGTGGGACTTGTGGTTCAGGAGTGTCGGTGTCAGGTGGGACGTGGTTCATGGGGCAGCCCCTGCCCTCACCGGGACCCAGCTGTCCCCCAGCTGTCCCCCAGCTCCCCAGGCCCATTTGCTGCCAGAGCAGGGTGCAGGGAAGTGAACCTGGAGAAAAATCCCTGAATCTCTGGGAGTGCCTGGGATGCAGCAGCCCCAGATTTCCCTCAGGGCTCAGCTGCCTGCTGCAGGTGAAGGACAGCCAAGCCCCAAAGCCAGCTTTGGACTGGGGGGACACAGCTGAGCCCTCACCCCAAATCAGGAAGGGGCTGAAACCTCCTTCATGAGAAGGGAGTCTTTAAATCCCTGGGGATTTCCCCAGGGGAGCCAGCTTAGGTGCTTCCAAAAATTCATCCTGGCCCTTTTTGCCTCTCTGCACATCCTGTGTCCCCTGGGAGATGCTGGAGGTGCTGATCCCACCCCAGCACTGCAAACACCACTAAAGCCGGGCTCCAAAACCCGGCTCAGGGGGAACTGAGCGTCCTGCATGTGAAGTTATGGGCAGAAATCTGGCTGTCAGGGCAGGCAGCTGTGGCTGCCACGGCCAAGCCTTCCTCAAAGCTTTCACTCCTTCCACTTCATTAATAAAAAGGGAAAAAATAAGAGACGGGGGCCTTGACATAAAAAAAAAATACAGACTGTGTGTTTTAGAGCAGAGTTTCCTGTAACCACCTCTCTCCGGTTCCTTTTCATTCATTTTCTCCATTTTGTCAGTGTGGACCCAGGCAGGTCAAAGGTTTAAGCTTTTTTGGAAAGATTTGTTTCCAAAAAATAAAAATTGGCTACTCTTCACATTTTGTTACCTTCACACCAGACAGGGAAATACACGGTCAGAGCTTTGGGTTGTTTTTTTTCCCTTTTTTCCCTTTTTTTTTTTAATGAAAGCATCTGGCCTCCATGACATGCTCTGAAAAAAAATACCCCATATATTTTGCAACGTGTTAAAAAGCTGTGCTGGGCTGCAGAGCTCTGCTTCCTCCCAGAGCCTGGAATCACTTGGGTTTAGAGACAGGGGGATGCTCCTCCACCACCAGCCCAGGGGGGAACGCTGGGCTGTTACCAGGCAAATGGGAGCATTTTCCCTGAGGTTTTGGGGAGTTTCTTCTCCCTCTGTTAATTTATGCAAACAGGATTGGCCACACTGGGGTTCAGCCGGGCAGGTGAATGGGCAGGGGGTTACAGCTCCCAGGACATGGAGGGAGGAGTGGGGAAAAAGGGAAAAGCTCAATGATTTGGCTAAAAAAGCCGTTTGTGGTTGTGCTGCACCAGCCTGTGCAGAGGCTGGCCCCTGCCTGCTCTCCCAGCCAGGCCATCCTCACGTGGCTCCTTGGAGCCCAGCGCTGCCGTTCAGCACTTGCAGAGATGCTCCAGTGACTCTGCCAGGCGCAGAGCTGGAGAGCTTCTCCCAAGCCTGTGGTGGCCTTGGGAGCTTTGCTGAGACCCTCAGATGCAGCACTGGCTGCTCCTGCTCCTGGGGGTGGCCTGGGGACAGAGTTTTGGAGCACCCACAGCCCTTGGCTGGGCTCTTCCTCACACAGCCCAGTAGGTAAGGCTTGAAGTTCGTTTTCTCCTCACCAGCTCAAACAGTAAAATCGTTTCCTCTCTTGCCTCGTGTGTTGTTCTTTTCCAGCTGTCCAGATCCACATCCTGAAGGCAGAAAAAAACGCGGACTGGTGGAAGTTCACGGTGAACATCATCTCCGTCTACAAACAAGGCAGCAACCGGATCCGGCGCGGAGACCAGACCCTGTGGATCCACTCCAAGGACATAGCCTGCAAGTGCCCCAAAATCAAGCCCATGAAGAAGTATTTGCTGCTGGGCAACAACGAGGACTCTCCCGACCAGAGCGGCATCATTGCGGACAAAACCAGCCTGGTGATCCAGTGGCGGGACACGTGGGCTCGGCGGCTCCGGAAGTTCCAGCAGCGGGAGAAGAAGGGGAAGTGTAAGAAAGCCTAAAGGAGGAGGAGAGGGAGAGACTGACTGTGCATGCTGCTTTGTGTAGAGCTGGGGCGGGCAGGGACCGGCTGCCAGGGCGGGCTGGGGGGACAGGGGGACAGCGACCGTGGCTGGGGGGTGCTGGGCTTGCACCTCGTATTCCAGGGAAGACAAAACCCAACAGAACTCAACAGGACACAACAGAGCCCAACAGGACACAACAGGACCCAACAAAATCCACCAGGACCCAACAGGACCCAGCAAAACCCAGCAGAACAGATCACACACACAGACAGAACCCACGAGTGGGGTGCGGGCGTGCGGCACCCAGGGCCCCCCAGCCCCCTCCTGCCTGTTGCTGAAGAGCTCCGAGCCACCAGACTGCCTTCCAGCTGCCACCATCTGCTGCCTCCAAAGCACGGCACGGGCACATCCACCCTGTAAGAAACTAACCAACAGCACCGCTGGAAATTAACTCCCCGTCCCCAAAACATGTATTTGCAACTTAGGCTGACCGAGACGGTTCTTGTAAAGGAAACTAAACCGAGACTTTTGCTGAGGACAGACCCGAGGATCGACGGACGGGGTCTTGGAGGGCTTTGGTATCCGACAGCCGTGGCCACCACCCACTGATGGTGCCTGGGGTGGCCGAGGTGTCCAGCTGTGGTGATGCTCTGTGTCCACTTTAGCACAGCCAAGAGGGGACAATGTTGGTGGGTGACTTCCTGCTGTGCATGACTCTGGGAATGGCTCCGTGCTCAGCCCCCGGCCCTGAGGACGCTGCCCCCACCACACTGAAGGAGTGCGAGCCCAGTGGTGCCCTGTCTCCCCCAGCCACCCATTCACAGGCAAGGAATCATAACCAGGATCCCAAAGGAAACACCCAGACCTGACAGAAAAAGTTGGCATCCAGCTCCCATAGGCGCCCTGGAAGATCCCGCCAGTCTCAGTCCCTGAGTCTCCACTGTGGCCACCCCCGAACCTCCTTGGTGGGCTCGGCCCCCTGTGCTGCTGTCAGCACACCAGGAACCCTCAGATGGTAGAAAACCCCTGCAGGTGACACCAAGGTCCTGGCTGGCCCCTGGTTTCACTCCCAAACCCACACCAGCTCTGCCCTCGCTCCCTGTGGAGCTGCAGCTCCCTGGCATCCCTGCAAACACTCTTGGAGACAAGAGGGGAGCAGGGGGTGCCAGGGAGCGTCCCCGTGGGCAGCGGGGCCAGCGCAGAGCTCTGAGGCCTGGCCAGGGTGGAGCCCACACAGGGCAGGGCCTGGCCCAGGGATGGGGTCTCAGCCAGGAGCGAGCTGTGACCCCCCTGGGGCTCTGCTCCTGCTGCTGGGGGGGCAAACAGCCGATCCAAAATCCCCAACTTCGGTCACCGATGCACTGAGCACAGCGGGGGCTGCCTCACCTCGGGCTGGGGCAGCTTCCCCTGGGGCACCCTGTGGGCAGGACTGGCTCTGGAGGTGTCACCCCCGTGGTGCCACACCGGCCCATGGGGAATGGGGACATCCAATCCCTCTCCGTCCCTGGAGACCGGGAGCAGCGGGGGCAGGGAGGGCAGGACGTACCTGGAGCAGAAGCAAACATTAGTCGCTATGAAAAGCAAAGCCTCCCTGATATTTTTCCTTTTAGGAAACTTGGAAACATCTCTTTTACGACATTTTCCAGTGGTTTTGCCTTGTTTTATAGCAATTGACAATATTTATATAATGACATAAACCACCATAAAGCAGGGCAGCCATGTAAATAGGTGCAAAGAGGAGGCTCCCAGGGCTGCTGGAGACACCACTGGGAGGGACCCAGCTCTGCTGAGCCTCCCCTGCCACCACAAGGCCCCCGAAATTAATCTGGGTATTAGGAGAAAAATCCCACCCTGGACATCAGGCAGCTCCCCCCCTCCAAGTCTGTGTTTTCTCCCCTTTCCCGAAATGCACTTGGTTTTCCTTATCTCGGAGCTCAAGGAGAGCCAATGGTTTTGCAGCCGAGGGAAGTGAAGCCACCAAGTTTTGAAGGATAGAATCTGACCTCAGGTGTCAAAACGGAGGCTTAAAGCCCCAAAACAGGGCTTGGATGCTCTCCTGCAGCCAGCGCCAGGGAACCCCAGAGCTGGAGGCAGCACATCCCCAGGCAGCCGGGATGTTCCCAACCTCTGGAGACCTTCAAATGGTGCCTAAAAGTAACGGGATCCAGCCCAAAGCCAGTTCTCCACGTGGAGAGCAGCAAGGAAAGGCCAGGGGACGTGGGGACGTGGGAAGTGCCCGCAGCACAGCTGGACCCAGCACTGACTCCCGCTGTCCACCCTCGGCAAGCACGGCCGCCCTCCCCAGCGCAGCCTGGAGACCCCAACCCCCCCCAGGGACACCCTCCAGCCCCTTCCCTGCTCCCACGGGTCTCGGAGGCTGCAGAAGACCCCCCACCCCTCATCCCACAGCCAGACCCCTCCGGGCGCTGGCACAACCCAGGGGCTCAGAAGGAGCTGAGTTAGCACACGCGCCTGGATCCTGCCACGGGAGCCAAGTCCCCAGCCCTGTCCCACCAGGACCCGTCCCTTCATCCCTGCTGGAGTTTTGTGCTTTCCAGTCACCCCCTCACTCCATCCCAGTGCCCTTCATGCGCTCCCAGTAACCCTGACCTGCAGGAGCTGCTGCTGGAACTGGAGGAACTGGAACAGCCTCTGCTGGGAGGGCAGAGCAGCCCCATTTCAGGGTCCAGAGGTGCAGCTCTTCCCTGCAGCCACCCCTGCTCCAGGACAGCTCCAGGACACCTCTGCCTCGTCACCCAGAGGGACAAGATGCCCCCCAAAACACCTGCACGGCCGGGGGCAGCTCTGGGGGGCCAGCAGAGAACCCAGCGCCCACCCATTGCCCTGGGGACAGGAGGGGGGCCCCAGGACAGTGGGGTGGCCGGGAAGGGGCTGTGGTGCCTTCAGAGAGGCTTCGGAGAGCAGCTGAAATGCCAAAACAATCATCACTGACCGTAGCACCCGACAGAAGTCGCTTGGTCTCGTTTCTGTTCGTTCCGTCGTGTCCGTGCCCCTCCCCGCCCCCGCCTCATCCCCTCACAAACCTGTGTTCGTTTTGGGGTTGTTTTCTTTGTTGATTTTTTTTTTTTATTATTTCTGTTAATATCTTGAACTGTAAATGTTGTTTAGTTATGACCATGGCAGACTGCTTTGGGCGATGTTTCTTTACAATGCATACTAATATATTATGGTTATTATATATGAATATATTTAATGACACGTGAAAAAGTTGTGGATTTTCTTATTGTTTTTCTAAGTTGTTTCTTTTTTTCCCCCTTTTTTCCCCCCCTTTGTTTGTTTGTTCGTTAGATTGGCTGTAATTGACCTGAAGGAGCTTGTAACTGTTCAGCACCCCCTCGGTAGGACTAAAGTCAGAAACCAGTTGAATAAACTCTTGTAAACTGTAAAAACCTCCAGGAATTTCTGCTTCTTCCCACCCCGCTGGTCAGTGAACCTGTGGGACAAGGACCTGGGTGAGGAAGCGATGGTGTCCCCTCCACCCCCCGGGTCTGTCGGTGTCCCCTTGGCAGGGCTGAGGTGGCAGAGCCATTTCTGGGTGTCAGTCCCAGCCCTGTCCCTGCCCAGCACCCCCAGGACAGCGGGGTCACCGTGGGTGGGTGGGATGGGGGGTCCCCAGCAGCCCCTGAGGGCTCAGCTGTGCCCTGCTGGGGGCCAGGTGAGGGGACAGGGACAGCCAAAGTTTGGAGTCAGGAAAGCTCCAGCCCCACTCTGGGGCCGTTTCTGTCCCATCCAGAGGCTGCTCAGCAGTGCTGGCCCTTCCTGCCCGGCCGCTGCAGGGCTCGGGGCTCCATCAAATCCATCCCAGGCACGGGCTGGTGGCACCGACAGCATGGAGAGCTGGAGGTGGGGGGGAACTGAGGCAGCAAAACACTTCCAGGGACACAAACACAGGCAAAAAGTGCTGCCAAGTGCCGGGGGTCAGCCGGGCTGACCTGAGCCTTCAGCATCGCCGGGAACTGATGAATCCAAAAACATCCCCGGGGTCGGAAATGTCAGATCTTTATTGCAGAGACAAATGGGTCACAAGTGCCAGCCCTCTGCTCCGAGGGGCAAATGGGCTTCCCAGATTGCAGGTGGCCACTTGTCCAAAGGTGATGTGGTGGCTCTGGAAAGAGGGCCATGAGGCTTTTCCCACGGAGGGCCGGACCGGGAGTGCTTTTCCCAGCCTGGTCCCGCCAGGCAGCGTAGGAGGGGAGCCATCCACACACCGAGCTCACACCGGGAATCAGGGAATGTGAAAACGCCCAGCAGCCTTCCAGGATGATCCCTGTTCCCATGTGGGAGGTGGGGATTTTTCCCAGGGCACTGGGACATCCAAGTGCCCGGAGCCAGACCTGCCCCAGCACTCGGAGTGCTGATGGAACCACAGCTGGAAGCAGCTGAGCTCCCGAGCACATCCCCCAGGAGAGAAACGGAGGAGATGGCAGGGAAGGCGAAGCCGGGGATGTCTCTGGGCACATTCCAGGAAGATCTCTGCTCGGAGAAGCCACTCCAGGTTGGCTTCTCCAACACCGCTGCTCAGAGCCAAACCCCAGCGTCTGTCGTATTTTAACCTTCCTTTTTCTTTAGTGGGGCAGGGAGACAGAGAAGCTTCCCTGCACACAGCAGAACGCTGCCAAATCCACTGCTTTTTAATAAAATTCCTCACCTGCACGACACATTAAATGTTACCTAAAGGGCAAGGCTCAGAACCGCTTTGTTTGCCAGCACAACGAGCAAATCCTGGTGTTTCCACCCTTCCCAGGCGCTCACAGGAAAAATGTGTTGGAGAGCCCAGTGGGTCAGAAAGTGCCTTTGAAAGGCTCGGTCAGAACAAAGTCCCTGTGGAACATCGATCAGGATGGGTTCCACGTCCACCCTGCGTGTCCTGGGAATCCAAACAAAGCTGTAATTCCCTCTATAATTGACAGTTTTAATTAGAAGCCCAGGCCTGTGGTCTCATCTGAACAAACCCTGTGCTGCTCTGCCGCTGTCACTGAAGATCCACGGGGCTGCCCCAGAGCTGGGAGTGAAATCCTGCTCTGGGCTCGGAGGCTGCTGCTGAGGAACAGCTCCAGGAGCGTTCCCAGGGTCGCTGCCTCCGCAGAGCTGCAGGAACACACAGATCTGGAACCCCTCTCCAGAGCCTTTCCTTGCCCCCAGCTGGAGCAGCCCTGCTTAAAGCTCCGGTTCTAATCTGACATCAACAATGAACTCATCAAACCCTGCCGAGTCCTCTTGAAAACCAGAGCACATCAAACCACCTCTGTCTGCCCCTCCCCTCCTCTGACAGCCACAAGGTCAAGCATCTCTCCAAGAAAACTGACCAGGCACAGCCTGGCCTGGATTTGTAAAAGCTTCAAGGATTTTCTCCATGGAAAGATACGGAAGACTCCAGAGGAGCTCCAGCCTCCAGTCTCTCCTCCAGCTCTGAGGGCTGGGCACGGGCTGGGCACGGGCACAGAGCCCTGTCTGAAGCTGGAGGGGGCACAGCTGGATCTCGGGGCTTTTCTCTCCAGCAAGCTCCTCTCTCCCGTCCCCTGTGCCCTTCCCAGGAGCACAGAGACAGGGAAATACTCTCTGGATCCAGGGGACAGCTCCCACAGCTGCAGGACATGGCAGCACCCATGACAGGTGAAGAAGAGAAGCTGTGGCTGCCCCTGGATCCCTGGCAGTGCCCAAGGCCAGGCTGGACAGGGCTGGGAGCAGCCTGGGACAGTGGGAGGTGTCCCTGCCATGGCAGGGGTGGCACTGGATGAGCTTTAAGGTCCTCCCCATCCAAACCATTCTGGGATTCTGTGTATTCCATGTATCATAACACACACAAAGTCTGACAGAAATTTCTTATTTCCTTCTCCAAACCAGCTCTTAGGATATGGCAGCATTGGATAAATCATTCACAGACAACACAAGAGAGTAAGAAACAATAAAACCCCAGGCAGAGAAACTGTGTATAAATGGATCAGCTTTAATCAGTATTTATTGCTTGCTCTATTAATCCTGAAATCAAACTGGCATGTGTAACAAAATAATTATTCTCTTGGCCAGAAGCAAACATTTAATACTTCTTTTCCATTAGTTTTGAAATAGGTAATCCTTCCTCTCAGCTGCAGAAGTGTGTAGAAGTTGTCAAAGGAAGAGGAGAGCTCAGTTAGGACGTTAATTCTGGTGCATCTCCCGAGGCCAGGCTGGCAGAGCCCCTGGGCAGCACACGAGGGCAAAGCTCTGCACCCTCACAGGCTGGGCTGAGTCCTGCTGCTGTGGGATTCCATCCTTGGAGATCAGAAACTCACCAATAACTGCCCCTGGAGATCAGAAACTCACCAATAACTGCCCCTGGAGATCAGTAACTCACCAGTAACTACCCCTGGAGATCCATAACTCACCAACACCTCCCCCCAAGGGCTGAGCACTGACCCAGTCACCAGCGGTTCTGTGCAGCCCAGGGGCTCCTGCAGGGCTGTCGCTTCCCACCCTGCAAGAATCCAGATGCAGTCATTCCCCAGGACGATGCCTTGAAACCCCTGGAGCATTTTCCCTCTGAGGGAGGGATCCCGAGGCAGGGGAATGCTGCTGTTCTCCAAAGCACTCCTGGATTTTGGTGTTTGAAGCCCCTGGGATGTCTGAGCTCAGCGAAGCGGGCAGGGCAGCAGCACCAGCATGTCCTCAGCTGCAGATGCAGGAGAGATGGGTCCCTCCTACAGCTGCAGCTGCCTGAGTGCCAGAGGAAGGTGGGAAGGGTGGGATGAAATCCTCTTTTCCCGCTGAAATCCTCCAGATCCCACAGAGCTCCTCAGCTGCGCTCCAAGGAGAGCGGGTGTCTGGCGGACACAGCCTCAGTCTGCTGCCGTGGAGTTCATTCCCAGCCGTGGAGTTCATTCCCAGCTGTGGAGTTCATTCCCAGCACAGAAGGTCCCTGCACGCAGCAGGGCCCTCCCCGGAGCCCGGGTGCCCCCCTGGAGCAGCCGCTCCGGCGGGATCCGCGTTAATGCGTCGGCCAGAGCGCGACCACGGCGATGGCGATGAGCAGCAGCACGATCACCACCAGCATCCCTGCAACAGACAGAACAAGTTTAGGCTGCTGCCTATGTCATTTACAAATGGTTTTCTGTGATTAAATTCCTCCTCCTCCTCCTCCCTGATTCCCCCTGCTCACCCCTGACAGGCCCTGCACTCTGGGACCCAAACCCCATGCTGGCAGAGCAGGTCCCTCCTTCCTGACCCTTCCAATCAAGATTCTCCAGCAGTGGGGTATCTTCCTACCTGAACATCTGCCATGCAAACATTAAGGGATGTGTTTAACTCACAGCCAGGCCAGTTCAGCTTTGCTAGAAACCCCCTGCACCATCCCGCTGGGGCAGAGGATTACTCAGGAGGAAATCCAAATTGCACCAGGAAATTGTTTCCAGCACAAAGTACCCCTGCTTTCAGACACAGCTCTGGGCACAGCTGGGCTGTCAGGCCTGCACCTGACTTGGGAAAACAGGGATCACCCAGCTCTGGAGAGAACCCCACGGTGCTCTGCCTCACCTCTGCCTGTGGCTCCGTTGCCCCATCCTGCCCCAAAAGTCCTGCAGAACTTAAAGACAAATGAGATCTTACAAAATGAGATCCCACAAAATGAGATCCCCTCCCTTCTCCTTAACTCCCCATTTCTCACCAGGAACTCTCCCCTTTCTCTCCCATTTTTTTAGAGGACAGAAAGAAATGTTTTAGTGAGAATACCCCGGATCTCCCTCCCAAACCACCCCCAAGAAACAAACTCCTCACCCAGCTGGATCACTGTGCCAGGCACTGGCATCGCACCCATGGGCATCCCCTGGGCTTAAATGATCTTTTAATTAAGAGGCTTTAATTTGTGTTCAGTATCTGCTCCGTGCTGTCTCCCTGCCTGAGCTGAGGGAATACAGAGGGTTCCAGGAGCGGAAAACCTGTCCCTTCCTCTGCTCACAGAGGACGATTACTCAACCACTTACACTATTTACAAGTCCGGCTCATGGCAATTAAAAAAGGATGTATTAAAATAAACTCCTCTTTCCAAGCTGGAAAAGGATATTAGACACTGCTTTTTGTAAACAGTGTCATGTTTTCTGTGCAGAAACTGCTTCTCTGCCAGGGGGCCAGGATTTTTTTTCCAGGGAAATAAGAGTTGCCACCAACAGTATTTTTTTCTCTTACGCTCAGCTGAAACCATTTGTTATCCCATCCAGCCCTGCCCTCTGGCAGTGGGAAGCCATTCCCTGTGTCCTGTCCCTCCATCCCTTGTCCCCAGTCCCTCTCCAGCCCTCCTGGAGCCCCTTTAGGCCCTGGAAGGGGCTCTGAGCTCTCCTGGAGCCTTCTCCTCTCCAGGCTGAACAGCCACGACTTTCTCACCCTTTTAGTCTCGTATTTTTTACACCTTAATATGCATTTTTGAGTTTTCAACAGAGCCAGAAGCAAATAATTTGCCTAAATGGGGAAGAAGTAAGATCTGATAAAGCTGCCACATTCCAATTCTCTGTTATATTCTGCACTGGAGGGAGAAGTTTTAGAGGGTGCAAATCCTTCGCACCGTTTCAGCCTAACAGAGTTTATGGACTCCAGCAATTAAGAGACAACTGAGATCAGCTGCTTGGAAAATACTCCATAGGTGTGAATTAGTAATGATACGGAGGGGAGTTAATGGGGTGTAATTATTCTCTGACGGGTCCCAAGAAAAACTGCACACAAACCCCGAATGCTTCCCCAGCAGGAAGAGGGGAGGGAGGGGGACCAATGAAGGATTGCTAATGGGCAGTGCTGGGTGAGGGAGCTGCAGGGCACGGTCAGGGCAGGGAGAGAGAGACAGCAAAATGAAATAAACCTTGTTTTATTGCTGGAAGAAGACTGGCATTAAAAACCTGCAGCCCAAGAGCAGTGGAGAAGCGCTGTCCTTGTCCCAGGCGAGGTGGGAGCGGCAGAGCCGACCCCAGGCACACCAAACCAGGAGCAGCCAGGCTGCCCTCAGCACACACATCTCAAAGCACCTCTTGCATGATAGAGACCAGATGTTCCCCACATCGCTCCCCCCCGCACCACAGAGCAGCAGACTGGAAGGGTCTGAGGGTTTAAAACCTGGGTGTTTCACGTGCTTTCCCCACAAAAGCTGTGGATAGGCTCTGACAGGAATTCTGCATTCTGAGGTCCCTGCCTGCTTTGCCCTTTTTTGCTCAAATGCTATGAAATACAAATATTCCCCTTGACAAGAAACCCCCAAAGAGAAGTTCAGGAATCAAAGCCATTCTTAAAGTCAACAGGAGTCGGAAGAGAACAAAGGAAAGATTCTCGTGCAAATGAAAACAGTGCCAGGAATACAAATCCAAACTGCATCTCCCAGGGAAAGGTGGGAAGCAGGAATCTGTGCAATTACAGAGCAAGCAATTAAGGCAGGCTGGAGTAAATGCCAAGCTCCTCAAGCTCCCTCTGCTAAGGGCTCTGGGACAGAGCTCCAGCTGCTGATCCCGCTCCGAGGAATGCAGGAGCACGTTCCCAGCGGACACCGAGCTCCATGGCAGGACGGGGATGTCCCCAGCATTCCTGGGAACACTGGCACTGCCACGGCTCTGCCAGGGGTTGATGTCACTGCTGAGCTCAGCTGCTCCTCTGCTCATCCCCCCAGTCCCCGGCTCAGGGGGGTTCAATACTCCAGATCTCACCAAACCTTTTCCAAATGAAGTCAAGATCACATTTTCAGGTACAAGATGGAAAGAAAAGGTTAAAATACATGTAATTTAGGTTAATACTGCTCTTTGGTCTGTGTCACGTGCTCTGCCCAGCCCCGAGAGCAGAGGACCTGGGGTTCACACCACACCCCCCTTCCCAGGGCAGCCCAGGTCCCCAGCCCACTCCCTCTGCCCAGGGTTTGTCAGCTCTGAGGGTCTGTCACTGGTTTGGGGTTCCTCACGGACACCCTTCCCCCTGTGCCTGATTTACTCCCACTCCGCCAACCTCCCAGCTTGGGTTCACACAGAAATGCAAATAATTCCTTGAGGTCCAAACCCACCTTGAGGGCATCCAGGAGAGGAATGTCCACCCCGCTGGCACCTCAGCGTCCAGGGCCAGTGGCCAGGGCAGATGCTGAGGGGGGATGTCCCCTCTGAGCCCTGGATTGTCCCCCAGCCTGGGAGCAGACTGCTGGGGCAGCCCCTCCCCACAGGGAGCAGGAACTCTGCTCTGGACGGGTTTGATCCCATGGGCCATCCCCAAATCCAGCTCTGCTGGAGCCCCGGGAAGCTGTGCTGGCGTGAGCTGGGTGAGGATGCTCAGAGAGCAAACACAGCCACGTGGTGCCTGGGTCCTGGGGACTCACCTAAATGCTGATTTCAGCCCATTAAAAAGAATTTCTAAGGCATGTGCATGTGTGTGTGGCCAAGTCCTCTGCCCTGACTTCAGAAGCTGCAAGGCTGCATCCGAGCCCACTGCAGCAATGTCCAACCTGCACCTGGCAAATCCCACCCCAAAAACGGGCTGTGCCCACGGCAGTGCCCTGGCTCTGCGCCCGCAGAGAGGAGCTGCAGGGAAGGCAGCCCTGTAACAAGCCTTGAGCATCCCCCAGCACCCTGCTGGTGAATATTTCTGGGAACAGCATCGTCCTTGGGGTTTCCCCAGTCTTTCCTGCTGATTTGAGTGTAGTGTCATTCCCAGGTTCAACACTGGTGTCTTTTATAGATTATAAAATAATAAAAAAATAGCATGCTATAACTTTAAAGAGCCTGTGTAGCGTTACATTATCTGGAAAAAACAGCTTGGTTTATGCCAAGGAAGTTATATTCCCACAGAACTGTCTATCCAGAAGTTTATGAATAACTCTTCTTTTATAAGGGACACGGAGCAGTAACTTAGAACCACATAATCGTTGTTTTATAGGGCAGCAGAGAGGCAGGGCAAGGATGGGAGCTGCAACCAGGGGCTGCAGAGGCCTGGCTGCTTTCCTCGAGGACTTCTATTTAATATCACAGTTTTAAAGAATCCAAATTTTATCTGCTGTTTCAGTAAGTTAATTTTAAGCCCGTGTTGCCAGATATATGGCAGAAACCCTGCCCAAATCCCTTCAAAGCCCTGCTTTTCGAGGCAGCAGAGAACCAGCTCGGAGGCTGGCTCTGAACCCTCTGCACATACCTAAAGCACTACTTTCACATGGCAAGCACCCCAAGAAATCCATCTTGCTGTCCTTTACGTTCCCTAAAAAAGAGCCAAACGCTTTCTCCCCCAAAAGGCAAAAGGAGCCTTTCCCTCCAACGTTTCCCCCGTGCCGAGCGCGCCGGGTATTCAATTTGTGTTGCATTAAGGAGCACTTGAGCAGAAATCCCACGCTATTAAGCTGGCTTGTGTGTAAATGCAGCCCCGGTTCCTACACCTGCATGGCTGAATCCACCTCTCTGGAGGTTTTTCTTTATTAGTTTTGTGACAGCCAAACGTTTTCTTGGGCGAGAGGGCCGGGGAAACGCTGCCTTACCCCACGCCCCCGCCCGCCCAGAGGAGCCTGGCCCTTATTGCTTTTGACCTTCCTTTTCAACTGCTCTGCCTCGAGAAATTTAACACTACGATTGTACCTCTCAGCCCTGACATCAAAATCATTGGCAGGTCTCAGAGAAATCAAGACCAGGCTCCGCGAGCGGTTATTAAAGGCTCCAAATGTTCACGTGTCTCACTGGGTCTAGAGGAGGGGAAAAAAGGCACTTCTCAAAAAAGCTGAGCTCGTTGGAAACAACAACTGCTGCATTATTAATTCCTTATTTGGAAGAAAGAAAAGCCCAGGTCATTCCTATGTAAGATGAAAAAACTCTTGGGTCTATGAGTTATTCCACATTTGGAGCCGTTCATGCGATGCCAGATTAACCTGAAGAAACGATTCATCTGAGGGAGAGGTGCAGACTTTGTCTGTGCACATTAACTCCTCAGTCAACACTATTTCACACGCCAGAAACTGCATTTCTGTGGGGTTTGGTCATCTCAGGTTGGAGATGGGGCTCCCTGTGGGGCACAGAGATGAGTTTGTTGCTAACACAAGCGTTGATCAGGGCATGGAGATGCCCTTCACTGGCAGAAGGGCCTGTGGGCAAACAAAGTGTGGCTAAAAACCAGCAGGATGAGAACCATCACCATCAGAAAACAAGTGTCAGATTAGCCCCAGAAGCAGCGTGGAGTGAGTTTATATCCAAACCTCTGTGACTTCAGCAATCCAATAATCCCAGACTTTGGGTCCCAAACCCCACGTGCAGCCTGGCTGATGGAAGGGAAGTGAGATAAGTGTTTCTCTTAATCCATTATTGTTATACTTCAATTTGCTTCTCTTTTAATCTGTTTTTCAAATGACAGATGCGTGCCAGGTAATGCCTTGAACTGCTTCCAAGCACAACTGCACCGAAATCCCAAATTCCTTCGGAAAGAGGCACGAACCCAACCCCACCAACAGCTCAGGGCTTTGGTCACAGCCTCCAAGTGCTGCTCACGTTTCAGCACCTCTGATGCTCAGCTGCTCCCTGGGAAGGCCATCTCCTGCTTTGGGAGGCTCAGATCCCACGGTCTAAGGTGGCACATTTCACTGTGTGTCTATCAAACAATTCCCGAGCCTCCTGCGCTGCCCTGAGAACCAAAGTCAGGAAGGGCAGCTCGAAGGCAGGGAAGTTTCCCATGGAAATTAGGAAATATAAATTATTTTACCTTCTGAGCCACCAGAAGTGAAGCTCAGAGACAGGCAAGACATTTGTCTGAAGCTGAAGACAAGGCAAGAGCACAGCAAGAACTGAACTGTCACGGGTTTTAACTTTCAGAGGAGTCTGTGGGAAAGGGAACACTTTGAGCTAAATTTGTATCTCCCTTAAATAGCAGCAGGTAGTTGGGAGAGGACAATGGTGGGGAAATGGTTCCTGCACCTCTGAGACAGAATGACTGAACCAGAGAGCTTTCAAGCAATCCACACACAGACCTGAACCCCTTCTGCAAAAATACCGGATAATGAAATCATTTCCTGGACTCACCATGGCATGAAGAGCAGGTGTAAGAGCCAAAAACCTCATCCCAAAAACCCCAAATCAACCCAAAACTGGTAACCTCGGCCCATCTCTGCCTGTTCTGGGGGGTGGGCTGGGGCCGAGCTGTGCAGATCACCCAGCTCCCGACAAGCCCCAAACTGGAAACATCCTCATGGATTTGCCTTTTGTTCTTCTGGAGTGACCTCACTCGGCCCCACACTGTCACCAAACCCCTTCCAGCCCCAAAGGCCGTCAGCAGATGTGGTTACTGGGTTTCTTTGCATGTGGCTTATTTTTCTTCCCCTTTTTTTTTAATTAAATGAGCACAAACAGTTTCCCATCGTCCCTCCTCCAGACTCTGGGGCATCCTTTCCCTTCCATCAGGGACACCAAGAACAGGAGCAGTCAAGGAATACTCTGCATTTCTGAGCAACAGAGCTACACCTTGGAATGGGACCCAGGAAAGTTTCACAGAGCTCAACGTGCACTGAAGGTTTCCCAGGAGAAAGGAAGCAAGGCAGCTCAAACAAGAGCACAAGGGTTCCAAAAATCCCTTAATTCAGATGAGGGTCACTCAATTCGCTCAAGTGAGCCCAACCAAGCCACAGGTGGCACCTGAACCTGGAGGAAGCTCTGGAGAAAGCTCCGAAACACGAGCAGGAAGGGTGAGAAAGCACAGGTTTAACTGGGATGGCCCCACGACGCCAGAAGACATCCCCCCGTGCCACAAGCAGTGAGGAACAGAGGGTTTGGCACAAACTGTGCCATGAACCACAGTGGGAGAGCAGCCGAGATCAGGCTGTGGAGGACAGCCAGGGGAGAACAAGATCACCTCAGAAAATCCAATGGTTTCCAATGGAAGTCCAGCCAGGTGGGACCCTCAGCAGCCCAAGTCACAGGTCACTGAAGAGACCTCTCACCGCCCTCCAAACACGGGAGGTTTGCCAGCCCTGGCTGCCAGGAGCCACCAGCCCGGGGCCAAGTGAAATCCCAGAGATGGGGCAGTGCCCTGAGGGCTGGGGTTCCTCCCAAATCTGTGCCTCCATGGACCTTCTCCAGCTCAGCTTCCCTCCCCAGCCCCGGCTCCAGCAGGGGATGCAGGAGCCCAGCCCAGCTGGCAAACTCCAAAGGGTTTTCCTGAAAGGAAGGGTCACACCCCAGCTCTGGTACCTGCAGCAAGCTGGGAACAGGCAGAAGCTGTGACAGATGATCTCAGCAGGGAACTGGTGTTCCTGCACGACTTTCTCCAGCAAAAACAAATGGGGAAAGAAAACTAATCAAAGGAAAGGCCAGCTCTGGTGGCCTGGCGCAGAAGGGGACATCTGCCCACGTCCATCTGCCACCAGCCCCACAGCCCCGCTTTGTTTTTGGTGGGGTCACTTTTCTGCCATTGTAGCTCCCTGAACTGCCTCACCAGGACACCAGGGCCAGACAGGGAAAAAGGTGGGAACATGGGGAGAAGGAGCAGGCAACCACCAGCTCTGCTTAGATGCATCACTGAATTGTCCCATTAGGCTCTTAAATCACTTGGGAAAGGATTATCTTTTGCCTCTGCCTTTGTTTTTCGCTCTGGCAACTGCTGGGATTGCTCCCTCCCTACTCAGACGGACGCGTTACAGCACCAAAACGCTTCCAAAATGTTTCAAGCACCACATGAAAAAAATAAACAAGAAATAAAAATAATCACAGCTCAGTCAAACGAGCGGAACAACAACGGCAACAACCTCCCCAGTTTTACTGATCCATCTGAACCTGCAAGGACAACTTCCCCAGCAAGGCACTGATCAAGGAGAAGAGGTTGCAGCACAAAAAAAAGTTCATACTGTGTTCATATCAGTCATTTAAGGTCAGATTAAGTGTTCTTGAAGGCTGGTCCATGTGTCTCCGATTTTCCAAAGTGCCCTGCTCGCCCAGGAATTGTAGGAACTTTTGAAAATGGGCCACTGGCTCCCAAGTCCCTGGGATGCTTGACCGAGTGGTCAGGAGGGCTGAGATTTCCATACAAATTGCAAAGCTCCTAAATGGCTTCCTCAGCACAGGGCCGGGGGTGGAAACGGGAGAATATTTAATGATTAGTTCCTTATGGCTCCCACATTCTTGAAGCACATTTCTCGCAGTCCCTGGAACACTCCTGCATTCTTGATTGCAAAATGGCAATAAGTGATTTCCTTTAAAAGCCTTGTCTTTTATTGGAATACTAAAAATACCCCACTAGCCCCACTGCACTGCACTCTCTCTCTTTCTTGGACAGGCCCCATCAACCCTGATGTATTCTATTTTGAAGACAGCAATAAACATTTCAGCATGGGCCGTTCAATGCACTTCATAACAGATCTTGCATTTCCAGTGGAGCCCTTCTAGCACCATAAATCATCTTTACACAGACTTAAGTATGAGAAATTCCAGCTCAAAAGCAGCATGGATTTTTTTTTTCTTTTTAGAAATTAAGAATGGGCACAAAACAGTCAAGAATTAAATGTGTGACAACTTTAAACATGAAATCACTGGGCTGACCCTGTAAACCAGGGCTGCTGCAATGGTCAGAGCCACACCGTGCAGAGCTGCTCCAGTCAATCCACTTGACACAAACCTACCTTGGTGGGGTGAAGTTCAGAAAAAATTCCCTGCACATCCACTCCATCTGAACAAACACGGCTTTCAGATCTGGGAGACTCTGGCTGCTGCTGATTTTAAAAGCCACAGATGAAGATTAATGACACTGCACGTCTGAACTGCTTCCACACACCCAAAACTCCTTTTGTTCTTCCAGCCCATACTGGAAGCCCAAACTGTTCTCCCCTCTGCTCATGGTGTCTCTCTCCATCTGCTACAGACCTTGGAGAACAGCTCGGAGATAATTCCAGGTACACAGCAAGGAGGCTCCTGCCCGAGCCAGGACTGATGTCCTGGCTGAGCCGAGGAGCTTCTCCAGGAACAGCGGTTGGGCAACCGCGACCAAGAACGGCAACAGGAGCAGCCAGCCCTGCTCAGCCTCCAGCATCAGGGCCTTTGTGTCTCCAGGAGCCAGCAGGGATGGAATTCCGAGCCCCAGCAGTGCAGGGTGCCCAGCCCAGCAGCGGATGGGGTCCCCAGAAAGGGCAGGTTTGGCTGGACGAGGTGCCCGAGCGGCTCCGAGCCGTTTCCCCAGCACGGTCACTCCTCTCCACACGAAGGGGTTCTGCTGGGAACTTGACCTCAAATCTGCTGCTCACACCTTCACTCTGCTCCAGCAATTTTCCTGAAGTCCCTCCACACCCCCAGCCACAGGCTGATCCCCACGTGCTGGGTGAAACACAGGCTGCAGGTGGGACGTGGTTACTCCTCCACAGCCCCAGAGGAAAGTGACCCTGACTTTGGCGCTGTGCCCGTGCAGTCCCACCCCTGCTGCCACACGGACGGCAAAGTCCCTGCTCCAGGGCATCAGCTGGGCATCAGCTGCCCTTTCTTGGGTGAATCCCACCTCACTGAGCCCTTCCCCACCCGTGGCCAGGCTCAAACTGCAGGGTCTACAAAGCAACAGCAGCATCTGTGCCAGGAGTGTTCCAGGCAGGCTGACAGACCTCTGCACCGGCTCTGGGTGAAGCCATTCGTGCAGAGTGGTACTGGTGTTAAATCAATGAAGTTTCACCTCAGGGTTTAAAGAGCCGCATGGGAAGATGCCAAGAGTTTTTTCAAGCTCTTACTCTCAGTTGACTCATTCCATGAATTTTATCTGGGTGAATCTCCTGCTCCAACAGCAGGATCTGGTGACCACAGCAAGGACATGCTCTGGAGAAAGACACCGGGGGCACAACTCATAAAAACATCCAGAGGAAATGGATCAAGGAAGGTTCCAGTACAACTCAGTGCTCCACGCAGGGCCAGGTTATGGGGCTGGGCTTGATGATCCTTGTGGATCCCTTCCAGCTTGAGATACTCCATGATTCCAAGACCAAGCTCAGGTTGCTCACGGCTTTGTCAACCTGAGTCTTGGAAACCCTTGAGGACATGGAGCTGTCGAGGGATCCCACACCCTGGATTTCCTGGATGAAACCCAGCCAAAGATGTGCCCATTGTCCCCACCAGCCTGTGCTGCTCTGAGGAAGGCACTTCCCAACCCACCAAAGCTGCTTTGGGAAGCCCAGCACAGCAGGGAAATGCTGGAGTGGGAAAGTGCTGCTCACCTCAAACACAGCCCTGAGGAGAGGGAAAGAACCCTGGCGTCTTCCTGGCTGGATCTTTAAACATTCAGGTGAAACCTCACTGATTTTAACACCAACTCCACTTTGGATTAAGAGTTTCTGCAGGGGTGTAGCAGCCTGCCTGCAGGATTCTTGACACAGATACAGCTGTTATTTTGTTGAGAATTGTGTTTTCACAACTCAAAGAACAATCCTGCTTTTAGAAACTTGCTCAACCTTTGGCAATGCAGCCTAATCAGAAGAGAAAACTGCAGAAACCAGCAACCAAATCCTCCTTATTAATGCCATTTACAGCTGCTAACAACTTACAAGAAACTTCTAAAAATGCCAAGGGAAACAGGGTGGGTGAAACAATCCCTTGCAAACAACTGAGCCAATACATACAAGAATTGTGATAAGAAATTAGGTCTGACTTGCATAATCACTTTAAAAGTTTTTGGAAAATGGAGTCTGAAGAGCAGGAGGCTGATAAAATAACAGAGTTCAGTAGCAATGCGAAAATTTCGTGCCGATGAAGTAGGGAATTCAATCCTTGCTGAATTCTTGACATCATTTAGATGTTAACAGAAGTTTCTTCTCCAAAAAAAGAAGGCAAGGCATCTCTTAAAGCCCACACACAGATCTCTGACTCCTATATGCAGAGTACTACACAGAACTATTTTGGTTTTGGACGACTGCATTGTCTCATGTGTCAGGATGACTATTTGATTTTCTTTTATTTTTCAATTTCAGCCTCGAGCAGAGCCAAACCTGTACAATTTATGCACGTGCAGTGCAAGAGGTCCCCTCTCATTTTGTGTTAAAAAAAAATTTAAAAAGGAAGAGAAAGGAGGAGGGAAAAACCACAGTATCATTTCATCTCTGTACCTTCCTAAAACCTGAGAAGTTTATAAGCTCTTAACTCCAGTTCCCTGCTTTTGCCTCCCCACATGACAGCTCCAAGCTGCCCCAGCAGCTGCACAGTAAAAGTCTTCAAAGGAAATAAGGAGATAACTGCTCTGAGAACAAAGTGCTGGGGAACCCCTGGCCTGAGTGACACGGGCAGGGCCGAGGCGGTGGCACTGCTCTGCCACGGTGCCACTGCCAGGGCACAGCTCCACAGCCCCACTCCCAGGGGGGACTTCTGTTCAGCAAACCCAGGAGAGCACTGGGAGAACCTGCAGGAGGCAGGAGGGTTTGGAAAACCTTCTCTGTTGCCCAGTGAAGCTGTTGATGCCCCATCTCTGGCAGTGCCCAAGGCCAGGCTGGACGGGGCTGGGAGCAGCCTGGGACAGTGGGAGGTGTCCCTGCCATGGCAGGGGTGGCACTGGATGGGCTTTAAGGTCCTTCCAAACCAAACCACTCTGTGATTCTATATTTTGGATCATATTTTCCTTTTGGAGAGCATTTGCCTTTTTCAGCTCCTTCAGGTTATTCCTAGATACGTGCGGGGGTTGACAGAGAAAAAAAGATAAATATTTAAAGTTAAGGAAAAAAGATCTGTGTAAGGATTGCAGCCTTGTCGTTATCAAACAAACAACCAGCATAAAAATACTTGGGAGCCAAAGAAGTTGCCTGATTTACTAATTTCTTTTTTTCTCCTGGAGTCTAATCCTACGGTTAAATCTACAGAGCTTTTCCCCTCACACTTCCAGGGGGAGAAGGAACCCTCCCAGCAAAGCGGCACATAAATCTCCCTGGATCATTTGTCTGAATCCTGCTCCTGCCCAAACACAGGATGCTCCATATGCTTTTGCAATAGCTCTGTTTTGATAGAATTACCAGGACTGTCCCTTATTAATCATGTTGCCACTACAAGTCCCTCTGGAGTGTTTGCTTCTTCTAAACTTTTCCAAACTCTTCCAGTTTCCTCTTCATTTATTAAAAGCTCGCTGAAGATGACCACAGTTAAGGCAAACCTCCACTACTACAGAACAGAAGGGGGGAAAAAAGGGGGGAGAGGGGGAAAATCACCTTTAACCACGACTTTTGCTCTATTTCCAGAAGAACCTCCCCCAGACACTGGTCCTGTCTTTGCTTCCCTGATCGTGGAGCCTGAGCTGTGGCTATTTAAGGTAGCATTAACATTCAAGGAACACTTTCCTGGATGTTACTATTTGAGCCGGGATCATTGGAAGAAATTTGGTATTGGCTCAATCCTTCAGTGCCCCGAAATCAATGAGCTTATTCCAGCCTGTAAAGTGTTCTCAGAGCCAGGCTGAAGTGCTTTGCTGGCCGGGGAACAAAGCCCTTGGCACCCCGCAGGACTGAACCCTGCTGAGGTGCGAGGCGTTTCCAAACACTCCCAATTAACTAAAAGAATCCACAATTAAGAAAGTCGCAGTCCCTGGGCTGACGGGAGAACGGGAGTGTTCAGCACAGCACGCAGCCCTCCACAATCGCGGCACGGGAACGGCAAGCGTGGCCAAGAGTGGGTGGGGGAGAAAGAGCAGGAGTGTTCCTGGGTGTCCCCCGGGAACTGCTGGGATCCTGGGCTGCCCCAGCTCCCTGCTCCAAGGCTGGGAGCCCCGTGGATGTGGAATTGGCCTGAGCTGACCTCCAGCCCCTGCCCTGCTCCCGGGAGGCTCCGGGGATGCCCCGGATCAGCCCCTGCTGCGGGAAGGTTCCGCTCCCTCCCGGCACTGCCGGTCCCCGGCTCTGCCCCCAGACCTGAGGAAGGGGAATCTGTCTGCAGTGCAGAGACAGCGCTGCCTGGGAAAGCCTTCCACCGGCTCCACGTGGGCTCTGATCGGGAAGATCCCCATTTATCCCCCAGATTTCACATTGTTTTGAGGACTCTGCTGTCTGCAAAACGTTAACTCAAACCAAGTGATACAATTCTGCTAAAATTACACTGCTAAGCCAGCTACGTCCTTCTGAGTCACAAAACAAATATGCCTTTCCATGCACTTTTGGAATTGCAACATGGATTTCATTCTGATTTTCTCCCAGCCTATACAGAGTTTACATAAATGATTTTTCATGTTTATCTTTCCTCATAAAAACCACGGATCACGCTGGTGCTATGCTAACTAAAGCTGGGCTCATCCAGGCGTGGGGCAGCAGGGAGAGGCCCCTTGGCTCTCCAGGCTCTCCCTGGTCCTACAGACAGGACCCTGCAGCCCAAGCAGCCTCCAACTGTGCTCAGACAGACTGCACTTGGATGCAGTCACTCCCACTGGGAGCTGGAGGCAAAGCCCTGTGGAGTCTGTGCAGAGGACTGGAGAACTCTCCCACATGGAGAACTCAGCGTGGGCTTTCCACCTCTGGTCCAAGGCTGCTTCCCAGGAGTCCGAGGACAGTGGCCAGGACTGGGGCTACTCCAAGGGGGTCTGGGCTCACCTGGGGGGCTGTGACCTGTCCAGCACAGGGGCAGAAGCAGCAGACACCCCTGGATCCCTGGCAGTGCCCAAGGCCAGGCTGGACGGGGCTTGGAGCAGCCTGGGACAGTGGGAGGTGTCCCTGCCCATGGCAGGGGTGGAACGGGAAGATCTTCAAGGTCCCTTCCAATCCAAACCATTCTGTGATTTGTGAAATCAAAAACAGGCTGGAAACCAGAAAAATCAAACCAGCTCAATATTAAGAAGATGGAGCTGAAGCCCAACATCTGCACCCACCTTGGGGGCAGCTGGAGACCAGAGCAGGGCGTTGAGACAGACTCACAAGAGACTCCCTGCCCTGCCAGCACCAGAAGCTCTCCAAGACGATCCCACCTCTGAGCCACCCAGGGGAAAAGCGACACCACGACTCCTGCCTGGTGCCACCCTGCCAGGGCTGAGCGTGAATGACTCTCAAGTCATGCTGAAAGAATTTTTTTTTTAAGGTTTCATCAACTCCCGCCTCGAGCACTTCAAAAGCCCAACACTGCACACACAGCAGTGCAGCAGGAATAAAGTCATCTGCAAAGGGTTAATGAAATGCATATTAGGTGCAAACCACTGGGACTGCAGTGAGATGCCTGGCAGGGTTTGATTTCAAGCAAGCCACAGAACATGACAGTAATTTAAATAAAACCTGTACAGTTGATCCAGTGCTTCAGCCTCTCTTTCTGTCTCTGCTCCCATCCAAGCCAGCACAGGCTGACCACGTATCACAGAGCCCATCTCCAAGCAGGAATTTTACTCACAGTGTTTGGCTTTAGGAGTAGGCAAATTAAAAACAGAGATGAAGGGATGCTTATCCTTTTATTTTTAGCACAATCGAGGTTTGGTGGGAGGGAATCCTAATAAAATTGAAAAGACAACACTTCTAATGGAGCATCCTTAATTTTCAAATGAAGAGGTGGATGCAGTGATTAGTTTTTGCTTGCTAGCAGCTTTTTTTTTGTTATTTCAGTATTGTTCACTGTGGTTTTCATGGCTTCGAGGGGAGGTTTTTAGCAGGACCAGCTGCCAAGAACATCTCCCAGTTAGCTGCTTTGGTCATCACTCAGTAGCTGCCATTAGCACAGCAGTTTCTATCTGCAAATCCAATAATTCTAGAGCTACCAAACATCACTTTCCCTCGAGATTAGTTTTGGTGGAGAAAAACATCCTTTGGAAGGCAAACCCTTTTTTTTTCCTTTTTTTTTTTTTTTTTTTTTTTTTTTTTTTTTTGGGGGAAAAAAAAATCCTTTGGAAGGAAAACCCTTTTTTTTTTTTTTTTTTTTTTTTTTTTTTTTTTTAGTATTTTAGCTATCAAAACACATGGTGCAGCCTGGAATAGAGCTGCCCATAAAAGCTCTGCTCCTCAGCCAGTGAACATGGGAAACCACCAACTCCAGCTGCTCCAATTAACTCCCAGCATCTTCCTCAAAGCGCCAGACAATTCCGGGCTACTTGTCATGCAAACAACCTGGGAGCTTCATTCTCCTGGCAAGGCAAGAGGAGGGGTAAATGACTGAGTTAAGTAGATTACCGGGGAAGGAGTCACACTCAGCAGCCTTATGAGATGATTAGACCCTGGGAAATTCACACCCCAAATCCCCCGGCCCCGATAGTGCACATTCATTACCAGCTCCAGGATCCACCGCAATCAGGAGCCTTCCCCGGCAGCATTAAATATTCATTTCCCAGTGAGCTTCCACTTCGCTGTCCCCCCCACCCCCGCCGCCAAAAAGGAAGATTGTGTTAAAATTTTACAGGGGAAGAAGTTGCAGCAGCGTTTACAAGCCAGCAGTTCACGCTAAAACAACAATTTCCAGAAATCATCAGCGTTTTTGGAGCGCGCTTGGGACCAGCAGCGTCACCCAAAGCAGCGACCGGAGCCTCCAGGGGCACCTGGGACTGCACAGCAGAGCAGCAATTATCTGCCCTGAGCACTGAACAAATCCAACACGGCCCAGCAGCTCCTGCAGCCCAACAAGAGGGGAAATAATCCCATTTGTGGCAGGGGAGCAGCAGCTGGGGCCGGGCTGTGCTGCTGTGTGAGCGAGGCTCTGAGGTCCCAGCCAGGGTCTGGCTGCCCCACGGGCGATGGGTGATGCCCCTCTCTGCACTCACCGTGACCTGACAGAGCACAGGCACTCAGGCTGGGGATTAGCTGCCTGGAATACTGGGAGAGCTGCAGCAATCCTGACTTTTTGCCAACTCATGACACCGTGAGGAGCGGGTGTTCCACAGAGGCTCAGACACGGCTTTATAACACTTCATGTCACAAAAGACTCCGAGTTTAACAGGAGTCTATACAGCATTATTCAGCAACCCTCCATTATCCTATGAATTACAAATCCCCCATTTTCTGGATCTATATAAAGCAAAGGGCGTAACCCCATCACACTGGAGAAGGTGAGCGTGCCGAGAGTTCTCCCTCCTACCCGTGGTATTTTTATCAGAGATGTCTTTAAAAATATCTCTCAAAGAAAGTCTCTTATGCAAGAAGTCAGACAGCTGAGGACTCCTGAAGTGCAGTCTAGTTCCACCAAAGGAACCTCCACCACCAGGGATGGTTTCACCCCTGGTACCTGAAAGGATAAACTGCACAAACCCAGTGACCACCCTGCTGAGAAGGGCTCCCCGTCCTGGCAGCTGCATGGTGGGATAGCTCTGAAGAGGAAAGTATCAGGCTAAGTATTCCTGCTGAGAGAGTTGAGGTTGTTCAGCCTGGAGAAGGCTCCAGGGAGACCTTACAGCTCCTTCTAGAGCCTAAAGGGGCTCCAAGAGAGCTGGAGAGGGACTTCAGACAAAGGCACGGAGTGACAGGATGGGGGAATGGCCTTAAGGTGAAGGAGAGTAGGGTTAGATGGGATATTAGGAACAAACTGTTCCCTGTGAGGGTGCCAGGGCCTCCCCACCCAGGATTCTGGGCAGTTGCTGAGTACCTGAACTCAGCTTTCCCTGACTCCTCAGGGCTGGTACAGCACAGAACCCAGCGAGCCCCCACATTCACCAGCTCCTTATCTCAAGCAGAAGCCAAAGCCCCACAGCCTGACTCTGCTGCAGGGACTCAGCACAGCAGCTCCTTGGATGCACTCTGGGCTGGAGCAAATCCAGTGGCACAGAGGTCTCAGCGGAGGATCCCGGCACAGGAACAGCTTTTCATCACTGGGCAGGGCTGGCTGATCCAAACTCCAGATATTCCTGTCCAAGGCAGTTCCTCTGTAACCACCAACATTCACACACAAATATGCTGTGAATGCTCCAGCAAGGGCAGAGGAACGCAGGGGAGCACTGAGCTTATCCTGGAGCTGCATCCAGAGCACAGCAAACAGCATCTCCCAGATACCACAGGTGATGGCAAACAATTAAACCACTCAGTGGTGGCAGAGGAACCAAGGGAATGTTAACAATGCTGCTGATGCCTGAAGCAGCCACCTAGAAACAGAGACTAGACAGGAGTAAGGGAATAAAGGTGGGTATTTGTTTGAAGGGCCTTCAGAGGCACACCCTGAGGAGCCTTTTGGCTACTCCAAAAAGGACCCCAAATGGACAACAAGTCATGAGCTCTTCACACTCTTACAGGTTTGGTCCATTTGCATATCAGCATAAATTTGCCAACTAAAACTTCAGTTAATGATGTAATTTCTCCAAGCTCGCCCCCCTTCTCAAGGTGCTGGGTTACACATTTTGGGCCTGGGACGGGCTGGGTGTCCTTGCAGAGCAGGCCTGGAGAGGCTTTGTTATGTCTGTGTGAGCATGGGAGAGCAGCAGCTGACAGGCTGCAAGAAACTTCAGAGTTACACACTAAGCAGCGCAGAGTTTGAAAACTATAAAAGTTAAAACCTAAGGCATCACTGTCATTACCACCACAACCAGTGCAGCAGAAGCAGTGACGCTGGGAAAGGTGCAGAAATGAAGGGATTCGAACAGCAGCAAAGGGCTGAGGCGCAGTGAGAAGGCTGAGGAGCCACCTCTCCCCCACAGCCCCCATCCACACTGGCAGCTCTGACAGAAGATGGAGATCAGCTTTAACCCTCTCCCCAGCTCCCAAGGGATCTGCATGTCTTGCCCAAACACTCCGTGCCAAACGGAGCGATGCTACGTCTGGAAACACAGAATGCACAATTCACAGGAAGAAATCCAATCGTCTCATCTCAGGAATGTTCCTGTTTATGGCACTGCCTTGCCCCATGTTGTAAAATACCCAGCATGAATCATCTGGCACTGCTGCTGTTTCGCTAGAAGGCCTAAAGACGGGGCCTTTTCCCCTCACTTTTGAGTCTTTAATTCAATATCAAGGTGGGAAATGAATATTTTTGCATCTTACTTAAATGCCAGAAAAACATTTGCTGCTTTTCTAGCAGGAATGAGTCACTTTGGCTCCAATAAGGTGCTTTTCCAAAGCTTTTTAGCAGCACTGTCACCTTGCTAATGCTCTAGAGCTAAACACCAAACATTGTCTGCTGGGATCCCCCAGACTTTATAAACACTGCAGTACAACCAAGGCACCCAGCCCTGCAGGAGCTGGAAACCTCAGGGCTAAATAAAATCTCCAAGCCCAGGGAGAAGCCCCCACACCAGGGATGAGCTGTGGCAGTGCCAGCCCCGCACCAGGGATGAGCTGTGGCAGTGCCAGCCCCGCTCGCTGCTCCGCAGTTTGGCACCGCGGCACAGGAGCCGTGTCCATGTGCGTCCCCTCCAGCCCAGCCCCTCTGCATGGGGGGCCCGAGCTTCACACGTTTACAGCCCCCTCGGGACAAAGCCTGGGAGTTTCTTAATTAAGTCCAAGTGAAAGGCAGCCCACAAGCATCCCACTTACATCCCGGGAGCAGCTCTGTCTGCACTTCAAACGCCCGGAGCACTGCCCGGCAGCCCGGCCTCAATAGCTGCTCCGGGATTTTCCTCCTGTGAATGGGAATGCCCGGCCTCCTCTCGGCCTCTTCAGCCTCCTCTCATTTCCCTCCCGTTTTAGACGTGTCTCTGGGATAGAGAGGAGGGAACAAAGGGGCTGCTTGTGTGTCAGGAGCCCTCCGAGGGGCTGTGTTTCAGTCCACCCTTCTCCGAAGCAGGGCAGTGTCTGGAGAGCTCTTTAGGAGTTTTCGTCTCATTAACATTTCCATGAGGGATCAAAGAATATATTAAAAAATATCTAAGTACAATTCCTGCTACAGAACGGGAATATATAAAAAAACCTGCTCAGATGCCTTTCCCTGATCCCTGGCATTACTGCTGGATAATTGTCTCCTCGTGAACCCAGCTTTTATTCCCACCGAACCCCGCGAAAGTCTGGGCACATCCATCCCACCAAGCTCCTGCTCCCCTGCACTTTTTCCATCGTCAGGGCCGAGCTGCCCCATGTTCCTCCCAAGCAGATCCCAGCTATTCCCTGGCAGTAAGTCACGGGGAGCAGGAATTGCTTTAATGTCACCCCTCGGAGCAGCTGCCGGGGCTGGGCCAGGAGCTGGGATGAATACTAAGGAAGCACTGAGGCATCGTGGGGAGACGGGGCAGGATTTTCTCCTGGGAGAAAGCAAATCAGGGAGCTCTGCGTGTCCCAGATGAGCCTTTTCCTTCCTCCTCCTCCTCCTCGGGTATCCCCTCGCAGGAGCCCTGCCCGTGTGGGAGCTGCCACACCTGGAGCCGCGTCCCGGCCCCGCCGCTGGACCCACAGCCGGCCCCATCCCCGATCCCTGCCCGGCTCATTAGGGATGCCCAGCAACACCCCGCAGACAAAGCCACGGCAAACAAAGTGTGGGGAGAAGGGGGAAGGGGGGAGAAGGGGATTTTTTCCCCCTTTTTTTCCAAAGAAAGGAGTGCGGAGGAATTCCTCATTCACTGATCTGTAGAATACATTAATATCCCAAGTGTTGGCACAGCCTCCCATGCTCGGGGGACCAACAATGCGAGCAATGACTCCGAGTCTGGGATCTTCAAATAAACCACCCCTGCTGTCATGGCCACCAGGAAAGAGAATAACAGCAATATTAGCTGACCTTCATTTTGTTGTTTCCCCAGACCTGACTGCTAGACCTCTGTTTGCCTGTTACTAGGATTTCTTGGCTGAAAAATGTGAGCATTTCCTAGACGATAAAGAGGCAGTTTATTAGGTAAATAAACCAGGCCCTAAGCAGCCTCTGCTGCTTGATAATGAGGAGGGAAGGAAAGGCCCGGACCTCCCTGCACCACCTAAAATAACCCCAATCAAGGCTCTCTAACCACCACCACACGCATATTTTTCAACAGACAGTTAATGAACAAGAGAAGGTCACTCCAGCCAAGCCAACTTGTGCTCAAAACCATTTGCTGAGAAAACTATAGGCCATAAAAATCCCAGCAGGCACTGTCTGTATCCTATAAAACTGTCCCTCTGTGGAAGCAGAAAGAAGTTTAAAATAAGTGTGTTCTTTCAGGCTTCTGACAAAAGAAAGCACCGAGGGGAAGATGTTTACAGAGGAGGGGTGGGAAGGAGAGACAGGGGACGCCCCGCACCATTCCCTGCTTCCCTCAGCCCCAGGAGCCACAGAGATAAACATAATTAATTATCAGGCCCACAACGACCCAAGGGTGAGATGCAAGCCTGCAGCACCTCCCTCAAAAGGCTACTGCAAATTAGAGGCAAGTTTTCCAAGTTTTCCCAGTGCATCTCACAGATAAATGTAATAACCAGACGGATTCAGAAAGGATGGCTTGGAAAATGAAGTTTCCACTGAAACAGAGCTAGTGGTACTGTTCTCCTTGCCAACAGAGCAATGTTCTGGTGCAGGTTTTTTGAATTTTAGGAGGTAAGTATTACACAGGAGCTACTGTGTGCTACAGTCCCTCTGGGGACACAACCACAATGCAGCCGGTGCCCCACGAGTCACAGCCTCACACCTGCAGAGCCCAGAACCCACCAGAACGTCGCACCAAAGCCACGAGGTGATCATCCCGCAGCAGGAACATCCCTTCCCTCCCCAGCCCACATTTCTGAAGCAGACAGGCTGCACATCCCAGCAGCCAACCCCACCGTGCTGCTGCAGGCGTGACAGTGCAGGGTCACTCCTCTGCTCTGCCCAGGAAGGCGTGGAACTCACCGCAAACAGCAGCTCCAGGCATGGCACAGCAGCTTCAGCGTGAGCTCCCGATCCACCCCCACCCAGCCCGCTTGGGGATCGCTCTGACCCCGGTGCAGGACCCTGCACCTGGCATCGCTGAACCTCCTGAGGGTCACAGGGACCCACCTGAGCAACAACCCATGGGGCTGTTCCCACCTGAGCCCCACACCCCACGCGGCTCCCAGCACCCCGAGCACAGCCCTGGAACGGGGGCACTGCCCGGCCCCGGCCGCTCCTGCAGCCGCGGCTCACGGGCCTGGCTGGACACACAGATCCCTCACCCCTTCCCAAAACAGAACCAGCAGCCCCAGGTGTGGGATGAACATGGCTTCGTGGGATGAACACTCTGCTGGAAGCAGACACTCCTGTGTTTGAATGCCACGAGGTAAACGCTGCACAAACATCTCGATTTTCAGTTTAAGTCAATACATTTTCTAAAGCAACACCAGAAACGCCCTCCTGCCCCCAGACCTGACAAATCCCCCACAAGGGCAGGGCTTTCTTACTGCTCCTCCCATGTGCCTGAGGACACTTTTCCTCCAGTCCACTGGCACGATGGCAGGAATCCTACTGCATTTTAACAAAACGAGAAATATTTGAGATCACAGCCCCTGTTGATTTATATCCCCGGATTCCGGCGGGATCAGCATCCTCCATGCATCTCACAAAGCCCTGAAGAGACAACATAACCACTTGTCCCTAGCAGACTAATTTCTCCACTGACCACATCCTCCGTGCATTGTTGTGTCCCTGCAGTGCCCGGGGCTCGGGAAGCAGAATTCCAGATGCTGGACCCTCGCTCTGCCCAGGCACTGTGTGCTCAGCACAGCTCTGGCTCGGGGTGGATTCAGGGTAACACGACCAAGGGAGGCTGCTGAAGGCTCGACATTTGGGAGCCAAAGATTAAGGCAGAACTTCAGTCTGCAGGAATTACTGCAAACATTTAACCCAGACGATTTCCCCCCTAATTTAGGTTTTAACGCGGCACGAAATCCCCGAGCCCGAACACCGTTGTATTTCAGCTCCCGATAGGGGAGAGCAATTATTTTGTCATTGAGTGTATTAGGAAAGAAAAGGCAGAAGGAGGCAAGTTTGAGCTTCTTTGGTAATGTACAAATTAACACATTTCATCACCGTTTTCAGAAATATAAATTAATGATTTAATTCTGCAACATGTATCCTTGGAAACCAAGCTGTAAGCAGTCGCCCTCGGATATTTCACACAATTCCATCTTTTTCAATATTGAAATACAATTAATTGCTTGGCCTTTTGCAGTGATGGACAGCTTGGGTGAGCAGCGTGCCCAGGGCCTTGTTTTACCACCAGATTTGGAGGATCCCACTTCGTGGGTTGACAACAGCTGATCTAAATCTCCTGATAGGTATGAGCAGGCACTGGCCAAGTTCAGTCTGTTTGAACAGCTGCATATGCAAATGTAATTAAGAAGATGTCTATTGCCTTTTGCTCCCCCTCTCCCCTCACGCTGTCTCCTGATGGGGAGGGATGGCATTTCACAGCTCCAGGCTTCAACCTCTGCCTGATTTACATCTCACAGCCCAGTCCCAGAAGCGCCACTCTCGGTGTCCTTAAAATCAGGGCTGTCTGACCAACCTGAGCAGGATGGAGGCTCCAGAGCAAACCAAGACTAATTAGAACATTTAAAAAAAAATTGTAAGAGTGGTAGAAAACACTGGGAGTGCACGGAGGGGAAATCAGATCACACAGAGCTAACCAGGTTAGCTGGTCAGATAATGAATTTTCTTGACAAAGGAAGTGAGATAGATCCTACCCACACAGGCTTCAGCAAAGTGATACAGCACCACATGGGAAATCCTGAAATGAAAAACTGGGGATTAGCAGAGCTGGAAGGGCAGGAAGCTGGTGAAAGGGGAAGCGGCGTTGAAAGAAGGATCAGAATGGATGGAGGTCACCGGCAGAGCTCCTCCAGGAACGGTCAGCAGGCTGATCTTATTAAATATTTTTATTAATGACCTTGGCACAAGAAGTAAGTGTGCTAATGAAATCTGCTGCTGACACGAAGTTGGAAAGCAGCAGCAGCACACAGGAAAGCTGGGATTGAACGGGGGGAAAAAATGGGGAACTGTGAAGATGAATGGAGGGAGGTTGAAATTCCACGGGATGGGAGAGGAAGCCACGCACTGGGGATAAACAATAGTTTTTGCTGTGAGCTGGAGAGAAAATGAACTTGAGTGGAAAATGTTCAAGAGTGAGAAAGGCCCAAGCAAACTGCTCAAAACCAAAATGACTGAGGCACCAACACACTGGAATTGCAGTATTTCCAACAGCCAGAGAAGCGCTGGAGCTGCTGGACAAGCCAGGTTACAGGCTTTACAGAAACCCAGAGTCGTGAGAAGGCTCCGGGGATGCTGCACTCGGCTCCTGTGGTTAAAAATCCGAAAGGTTTAAGTAGGAAGAAGTGTAAAAATAGACTTGGCAGAAAACAGATTAATTTAGGAGATTAAAACGTAAAGACACTTGTTCAGCCCTGCAAAACAAAAGCTGGGAGGGCACACTGAGTGATCTCTTGGACACACATGTTTGAGGGGAAAAAAAATAAAAAGAGGAAAGAACTATTCAGGACAGCAGAACAAGGGCTGCACGGGGGCATCATGAAGTATCCCTGACAAGTCCAGGCTGGAAATAAGTTTATGACCATTCCAGCCTTCCAATAGGAGTAATGGGGGGGAAAAAACAAGCTTGTTCTCAGAAATTTATCTTGAAGGGATCCTGTGACCCAGAAGGCTCTTCCTGTCCTTTCCTGCTCAACACACACAGCGCTGACAGCACCAGGACATGCTGTGCTTCCCACCTGGAAGGGGAGTCATTAAGCAAGTCCAAACCATGTTTTTTACAAAAAAAACCTGTTAATGACTGGTCCATTAGGTCCATTCTCTTTGATCAGCTGATCAGTGAAGACAGAGAATCACAGAATATTCTGAGCTGGAAAGGACCCACAAGGATCATCAAGTCCATCTCTTCAGTGAATGGGTCCCTCCATACAGGGATCAAATCCACAACTTTGGTGTTATTAGTTAATTAGTAAGACACCAGAAATGAGCGAAATTAAAGCAACAGATTCATCATTCTTCTGCTAAAGTTTCTTTTCAACTCTTCCTGCAGGGCTAACAACTCAGAACAAACTTTTCAACATGCAATTGCTTAAAGCAGAAGAAGCTTGAATGGGTCCTCGGAGCACTGAAGTCCCTCTTGTACCCCTCCTCCTCCTCCTCCTCAATCCCCGAAGAAGGTGCTGCGGTGGCAGTGCTGCTGCAGGAATTTGTATTCGCCCTTTCCTGCCCTGTTGGTGGTGACTTTGCCGCTGGCCCGGCGCTCCTGCTCCGTCAGGGTCTGCACACGCTCCATCTCTGCCTCCTCCTCCTTCTCCGCGGCTTCTCGTTCTCCGCAGTCTCGTCTGACACGCTCCAGCTCCCCGACCTTCCCGGCCTCGCACTCCTCCCCACCGCTCTCGCCATCTGCACCCAGGGCTGCCAGTGGGTGCTTGTTCTCCTCCAGCTCCTTCTCTGCTTCCTCTTCTACAATCTGAAGCGTGCACTCGCGCCTCTCCTCTGCCATCCTCTTTGCCCCCTGCTCCAGCTCCTTCTGCTTCAGGGCTTCTGCTTCTCCCTCCTGAACCGTGATCTGGTCCTTCCTGTGGATAAAGACCGGGTTGAGACGTGGCTCCATTTCACCTTCGCTGTCCGTGTACTCCTTGGACTTGGACTCGGACTCTTCCCCAGACCGACCCTCATCTTCCACCTCCATCACTTCCATCTCCTCAGTTTTCCTCTCCTGCTCTCGCTGATGCATCATCCCGCACCGGTGCTCAACTTCCTCATCACTGATCTCTTCCTCTTCCCTGGTGTCCCCCTACTCCAGGCACCAAGCTTCTCCCGCCTCCTCTTCTGAATCGCTTTCTCCAACCTCCTCAGGTCCCACGATGTTGCGATGTCTCGCCAGCCGCTCCTCCACGCCCTGGGCGCTGCGGTTCTGGAGGCGCCAGAGCCGGGGGTCATTGGCCAGGTGCTCCCCCTGTTCCTCGGGCTCGACCTCCTGCTCCTTCGCCTTCTTGATGAAGTGGAACTCCTCATCCTCCTCCTCTGAGGGCACGTAGTGGGGCCGCTCGCCCAACGCCTACCCCTTCACCTTCTGCACGGCCAGCTCGCCCTCCTCGCTGTGAGCGGGCACGGCGTCCGCCGAGGGCTGCATCGGCCTCTGCTTCAGGAGGGCACTGGGGACCGGCACGGCGGCGGCGGGCAGGGAACAGAAACAGAACTGAGCAGTGCAGGAACCTGCAGCAGAGCGGGATCTCGGAGTCCAACACACCGGAGCAGAGCCGGTCCCGGTGTTTCGGCGCCACGCGCGCTGGTTCCGAGCTCCGGGCGGCCAGGCAGCAGGGAGGCAGGAGAACAGCTCCTTCCTCCCCGGACCCGGACTCCCCAGAACCCAGCCGAACCTCCAGGGCAGCCCCCTCACCTTTATTCTCCCGGTACCGTCCCCAGCCAGGGCCATTTCAATGGAACATTCTGACACCCAGCCACATCTTCTGTTTCCTGATTGCCCCGTTTGTCTCTCAGGCAAAGCCCTCCCCCGGCATTGTCTCTCTTCCAGGTAGCAGATGGGACAAAAACCAAACCCAGAACAAAACCGAAGAGAAGGAAAAATTATAATTAAAAAAAAAAACAACCTCAGGAAAATACACATCTTGCCAGGCCAAGAAATCTCATCCCATCAAAGGCTGGACAGGTGACTCAGAGGCAGTTGTCAGGGCAGCACTGGGGAGGAATATCAGTGTAACTTCTCCAAGAGTCAGATTGCAGGAAAGGCTGATTTCATGGCAACTGAACCAGCTCCTCCTCTCCACTGAGAAAAAAACAAATGGATGGGGACTTGCTCATCTAAACACACAGGATACGTCAGAGGAACAAACCTGAGCAACTGCCATCATAATTCATAAAACAAATTAAATCCATGGCAAAAATAAGCAAAACTTAGAACAGACAGATCACAGAACCTGGCAGAAAAAGGCCCCAGCCTGCATGAATCATTATTTTCTAGAGGAAACCTTATATAATCCAAGCCACCCTGTTTTAAAACAAACCAAATCTTCCAAAACCTCCAATTAATTGATTTAGCAAAGCTCTGTTCTTAATTCAGGTGTTTTGGTGACTTGGTAAGATTAAAAAAACCTCACCTGGCACAGATTAATTTGATGTAGTTTACACCCTGCTTTTGGCATCCCCAACCCCTCCCTGGGAGGAAGGCAAAGGGGAGCTGAGAGCATCTACCTGGGGCTGAGGGAGGTGATTAGATTGCATTGCCATCTTGTGGAACAGGAGAAAACCAGGGACAGGGAAAGAACTGCTCAGGCACCTCTGTGCAGCGGGGTGCTGCTCCCCAGGACACAGGTCCTGCCCTGGAAGGGGATTTGCTGTGGTTGTTCCTCATCCTCCTCATTTATCTGAAAGGGCAGAGGGATGCACACAAGGAGAACATGGTCTGCTGCCCTCAGGCTGCTTGCAAGGGATGGATACAGACTCATCTACCAGAAATAAAAGCTTTCTCTTTTGTTTTTTTGCTTGCTTTTACTGTGACAAAGTCATGATGTTCTGTGTTGCTTCCCCAGGAAACAAAAGCAGCTTTTCTCCCTGGCTACAGGAGGACCACCAGTGACTGGGGTAGGACCAGGAGCAGAACCAGCAGTGCCCAGGTCCCCTCCCCAGTTCATGGTCTGGTTCAGCAGGACCTGAAGAACATTTCTGACTCCACACACGGCACAGCTCGGATGCAACCACCTCTGCACAGGCCACATCTGCCAACAGGGCTCCCAGCTGTGGCCTGAGGTACAAAAATCCCCTTGGCTCCTCCAGACAAACACTTGAGGATGTTCTTATCACAGCCAAAGCCTGGCTTAACCATCCTCTCTGCAGGGAGCCGCCCACTTGTGTCTGTAGGGAAAATAACCACACAAAAAATCCCACTACGAAACTCAAGGATGGGGGGAAAGTTACCCAAAAGCACCAAACCCCTGATGCCAGCCAGGCTGGGAGCAAGGGGAGGAGTTCACTGCACTGGTCCTTGTCTCAAGGAATGCCTGGAGGTGGCACTCAGTGCCCTGGGCTGGTGACAGACTGGGCATCTGTCTGGGGATTGGCCATCTCTGGGGACTGGGCACAGGCTCGATGGTCTGGGAGAGCTTTTCCAGCCTCGGTGAGTCTGTGGTTCTGTGAACCCTGGAACTCCAGCCGAGCCAGGAGGACCCTGTGATGGACCCTGTGCCCTCAAACGGGTGTGACCCATGATTTGGGCTGTACCTTACTGGACTCACTGGGGGCAGGAACCACCTGACCCAGTGTGGAGAAGCCCTACAAGAAGCAGTGCAAGTGCAGCACTGACCTGAGCTGGCTCTGGTGCCCAATAACCACAAAACACCAGCTCACCTGTCCTGAGTGACCACCAGCACCCAGCGCCGTGGACTAAATGAACTCAAAGAACACCTTCTGGACTTTTATGGGCTTCTCACAGACATTTCCCAGTGGCAACTTCCCAGGGGTGGCCCACAGACTGAAGGAATGGCTCCTGTGGGGACAGGAAAAGGGTGGCTCTGGGGGTCTGGGTTAAACCACAACATCCCCCAGCATCTCAACATTAATTACACTTCAATTTATTTGCAAATTTTTAAATGCAGTTCTTAAAGAGAGCATTCTGAGGGTTAAAGTTTGTAACAAAATAGTTATTGAGAAATGGTTAGTGAGTGCTACTCTGCAGAAACCCCTAAAGGTGCCCAAACTGGAAGAGAGAGGACAAACCAACCCCAAAGCACCAGTGGTGAGGCTGAAAAGTCAGGATTGTGCACGCAGCCATTCCTGGAGCAAAGCTGGTACAGGCAGCCTGGCACTTGATTGATGATTTGTGTGAGCACTCTGGTGAAAGCTCAATGCAAATTCCTGAAATCTAAGAAACTTATATGTCCCACCAGCCCTCCTCATGCCCAGCACTCACTGGGAAGGACTGAAACAACGCCAGGCAGCGTGCAAACATTTGCCTGCGGATGACTGATGATTTTCAACAATAATTTCATAAATGCAGCGGGCTGGAGTCCATCCCGTGGTTATTCTTCTGCTGCAATCCCTGGGAGTGCCCAGTGACACCAGCGTGGGGCTGCCCGAGGCCACCGAGGGAGACAGGACAGCCTTCCCTGGGCACAGCAAGGGCTGGCACTGTCAACAGCTCTCGGGCCAGCGAGAAAAATGGCACTGAAAATAAGCTGTGAATGGAACAACCCACCCAGGACAACCTGGGGGCTTGTGCCAGGCCTGAGCACGGGCACAGGGGCAGAGGCTGCTCCTGGGCCAGGCAGGTAACGCCGAGGGCACAGCCCAAAGCACAGCGGGCACTGGGAACAGCCCCCACAGCTGCAAACGAGGTTTGTGTGAGAGAGAGATGTTGAAATATTGATTAAAGTTTGGGTTTCATCAGCAATACTTTGATTTTGTGATTATACTGGCTGCTAACAAAGACACACCCATTAATGCATTACATTCCTGCTTGTAAAACAGGGATTATTCCATTATTCCAGCCAGTGTGCTCCGCTTGTATCCACAGCCCGTGGCCCCAGCACAGGCACTCATCAGGAAAATAAAAAGACATCATGATTTCAAAGAGGAGGGAAAAACACATTAACAGCCACATGCTGGAACAGAGTGGAGACTGGGTCTGAGTAGGGAAGGGGTGGGCAAGGGGGAAGGCTGAGCACTTCACCCTGCTTTAAACCCAAAGTGAGACACCAAACCCAAAGAGTTACTGAAGATTTTATCAATTTAAATGATTAAAAAAAGCACTCTGACACAGTCCCCTGGCAGGTGCCAGTTTCCCTGCTGCTTGGCCTCATTCCAGGGATAATCATGCGTTCAGGGAGGGTATTTCTCATCCCAATACACCCGTTCATCCCAGTGCCAGGGATAAGGGTGGAAAAGGGATGGGAGGAATGCCATTAAAGCCTGTGTCCTCGGCATTATTGTTCTAAAGCTCTCGCCTGGGCAGGAGGAAGCAGCCATATGAGGCAATATGGTGTTTACTCATGCCCAAATTGTTATGCAAACACAGGAAGACCTATGGGAGCAGAGGGAACAGGCACTGGAGGCAGCACTTCTCACCAAAGCAAAATGTTTTCCAATGTGCAAAGGGTGAGAGAGGTCACCCCCAAGGAATCCAGCCCAGGATCCTCCCAGCCTTCACTTCTCCCATCCTCCTCCTCCTCCTCTGAAATTCCCCAAGCAGCCAGGATGGGCTTCCCGAGTTAAAGAGACAGGCTCACCATGCAGCAACATGTCTGGGGCTGCACTTGCATGAGGAACCTAAAAATGGGGAGAAATCCCTCCTGGAAGCCACGGGACCGACTCCCTGCCTGCCCCCCGCGTCACGCTGAGCTGCCCTGGACTCGTGCAGAAAATGAAGCCACAGGAATTAAGGGGAGACCCCAAAGGCACACAGGGGTACTCAGCATCATTCAAGTGCACTCAGTTTTAAATTAAATCCATCTTGCATCAACATTCAAGATCTAAAATAAAAGAGTCAGTCATGAACTCTGCAGTCACGCCTTTAATTCCATCTGCAGTTGGTCCGAGAGAACTCGGAGACAAATGACTCTGACAAGTCAACTTTAACCTCCAGAAGAAGCCACAGGTTTTCATCAACCTACATCAACCAAGCCTTCACGAAGTTATCACTGATGGAGAACCAAATAAATCCCTGGAATTGTCAGTGCTGGAAAGAGGCCTCATTGCCAGTCTAAGCTTGGGAGCTTCTGCAGCCAGAGCCTCACTCCACAGGATGGAATCTCCCACCAGCCACAAACAGGTATGTGACCACATCAGCCCTTGGCTTTCCCTTTCCTAAACTACATAAACCAAATTTCAGCAGCTTCTGACTGTAAGTCAAATTTCTGCAGAGCACTGTGAGCCTTCTAGCACGATAAAAATGAACCACGGACACCAGGACCAGACATGCTGCTTCCAGAACTGAACTGCCACCACCTCGCCAGGGACTTCATCCCTCAGTCAGCCACCCTCCCCACATAAAGACAATTTCTGCCATCACCCACAGCATCCTCCCCTGGTCAGTGCTACCAGCCCTCAGCTCTTCATCCAAACCTGCCTGTGATTATCACCTCTCCTGGCTCCATGGAGAGGGAGGCCAGTTCAGCTTTAGCAGCTTGCACATCACTTGAGGAGTCACCAGGAAGGGTTTCACGCCTGGCAGGCTCTGATGCTGCTGGGTTAAGAGCTCATTGCTGCAGGACACCCCCAGAACGGCCCTGCGGCCTCGCTCCCCACTGTGCCCACTTTGTGAGAGCTGGTAGCAAGTTTTTGTAAAGCTAATTAACATGCACCGCTCTGATTTCAAACCATTTCACACAATCAGGATATTGTGCAACGCTGGAGTCAAATGGCTCAAGGAAATTAACTGCACCAGCACTTCAGCACAGCGAGTCAAACCTGCTGGAGACGTGTGGAGTGCTGGGGTTTGTGCCTTTGAAAGAAGCTGTCCTCGGGGGGGAGCGCACTGCACAGCAACGAGCAGCAGTTCATAACTGCACATCATCAGTTCAGAACTGCCCTGGTGTGGAGTGATCTGTGCTGAAGCCATTTCCTACCGCAGGACGCTGATTTCTTGTCCACCATCTTCACGTGCCGTGTCTGGTTGCGCAGCCGGTCATCCGTGTTCTCCACCAGGTTCGTGAGGTCATCGATGATCTCTGGGGAAAGAGGAACAGGAGCATTAAATCCGAGCCCACGGCGTCCCTGCTCAACCACCCTCCTGCCACAGGCTCCACAGTGGGAACCAGCTGCATCCTTCTGTCCTCCAGTGGGACAGACCAGTGCTCACACGGCACTGAGAGGTCCAAATCCTGGGAAGTACCACACCAGACACTTCAGATTCAGTGCTGCTCCACTGCAAGAGGGGAGGAGGAAGTACAGCCTAAAGTGGAGGAGAAAGTACAGCCTAAAGTGGAGGAAAAAATACAGCCTGAAACAGCAGCATCAGTCTGGGAGGTCAGGGAGTACAGGATGGCAGCCACAAGGCTGAGGTGAATTCTCTCACTGAGCCAAAGTGAGGGAATTAGTGCCTAAGCTATAGGAATTCTGGAAATTCAGTCCCTGGAACAGCATCTCAACACTTGGCCACGACATCATCGCCAAACCACATCCAGAAGCACCAGTTCCATAAAGGCTTCTGAGAGCACTCAGTGCAGTCCTGACCATGCGACCACTGAGGTCACACAGCCCTGCCTTGGTTCCCTCCTGGACTGTGGGGATGGCAGCTCTCCCTGCAGCCCAGAAGGTCCTCTGGGAAAATGAAAGTGGGCAAAGTTTCCCTTACATCGAGTTTTAAGAGAGGAGAAAGGGAAACTTCAAGCCAAGCCACCCTCAACCTCCTGTAACTGATGGCTTTAATTTTGTCCTGGAAATCAGAGCTCATACAAGGCTTACACTGAGAGTGGTTGATGGGATGGCTGAAAATTAAAAGCCATGTTCAGGCACTAAATTTCCCTCTCGCTGCCTGTTACGCTCTGATTTCCTTGGAACACACAGCCAGCGCTTCTGGTGCCTGCACACACCATGTCTGGCTGCCCTCGGCTCCGCAGGTAGGAGAGGCTTCCTTTGTGCACGATAAATCAGGAGAGGACAGCAGCCAAGCCCTCAGTGCTGCTGCACAGCCTCTTGCTCTGGCCACACTTCCAGCACCATCCCCACTATTGATCCCTGCCTCTCTAAGTCCTGCCTGCCTTTGAGGCAGGGCTGGGGACAGTGGCCGTGCCCTCGGCTCCTCTGTACCCCAGCAGGTCCTGGCACTGCAGCTCTGCCCTGATGAAACCCTGGGTTCAACGGCCCCTAAGCAACAAAAGCAGAAGTCAGAGCACACAGCATCCAGTCAGCAAGAATAAGTGATATCCTGCCCAAACTTATGGATCATAACCCTGTACGGATGATGGTAGAGGGCTAAAGAACATTTAAAGAACACAACTCCCATCAACAGGACAGAGCCCTTTTTATTAAGCCTGTATTGTTTGGACTGTATTCCTTCAAACAAAAGATTTCCCGAATGTCTCTACAAGGAAAAAGGGGATGACAGTGAAGAGGGCATTCCTTGCACTTCCCAAACTTCCCTGTGACACAACAAGGAACCCTCGTCCTTCCGAGGGCAGTGCCAGCGTGTGACATCAGCTCTCGCAGCCTCCCTGCTGTCATCCCTGTGACACCAGGAACTGAATGGGAATGCTCTTCTCCACCATTCACCCTCCCACAGCAGAAGATCACAGAAACTCCTGAGCTGGAAGGGACCCACCAGGATCATGAGTGCCCAGACACCCCAGCAACCCCACCCTGGGCATCCCTGGCAGCGCTGCCCAAACGCTCCTGGAGCTCTGGCAGCCTTGGGGCTGGGACCATTCCCTGGAGAGCCTGGGCAGTGCCCAGCACCCTCTGGGGGGAGAACCCGTTCATAAAATCCAACCTAAATCTCCCCTGACACAGCTCCAGCCATTCCCTCAGGTCCCAGATGTTCGTTATGGAGGGTGTTTATGTTCTCAGTCTTATCGAGGAACAAGCACTGTATCAAATACAGATAAAACCAGTCTGATTGTGCGTAGAGATAACAAAACCCACATAAAATTATCAAAGTTCTGCAGGCACAAAGGAAACGTCCAAGGCACACGGAGCACGGAGGTTTTGCTCTCCCGGAGAGCTGAGACATTTAAGCATCATCCTTCCAGTGCGTGTTTCCGTCTGCTCCACAAACACTCTGTCATCTCCAGTGAATCCCTATGTAAAATGATAGCACCAGCTAAAAACCCCTGTACTTTGACAATATACAGCTTTCCTAAAACATGAGCTCCTGACTCATGTCCTGCAGCCCAAGCCATCCCTGTATCCCCACGAAGGGAGGGCAGAGGGCAAGCATCAACCCCTTCCCTGTGTTTTATCCTCTGGATCTGACCCATCCACCCCACCAATACTTCTCTATTCCAGACACAAACCCCCCGTATTTCTAAAGTTGTTTGCAATACTTTAAATTATTGTTCATCAATATTATTATGTTCAGTATTGCCCACCCTACACCAAAACACGTTTTCCCAAGGGATGGGAGGCATTTTGTTTGAGCTACAAGGTTTGTTCAGTTCGCAGTTCTGATATTCACTCTCCTCCCCCTTCCACCCAACTTTCCCAGGTCTGACATCTGCAAAGCCAACAATATTTTGGGGAAACTTTATCTGTCCTGCGTGATTCAGCACACAGGAAGAGCAGGACAATGCTGCCTGCAAGGGCAGGACTGCTCATGTTTGCCTCTCCATGAAAAAAGTGCTGCAAGTTCCCATCGTTGTCAAGGACAAAGTGATAAGCATGCTTGGGAAATTGGAGACTTTCCTCTGCCAACACTGACCAGACCCTCCTTGAAAAACATCCTGGTGAACAAGCTGTAGCTAAATGAGAACAAATGTGAGCAGGAAAATTTTCTGTCATCATTTCAAAGCCCAAGGCACTGCAACTGGGATTCTGTATAAAGCCTCTCCTTTCCCATTCCCCTGCCAGGACTCATTTCTGAACCAAAGGGCTGCCCTGGACATCCTGGAAGAAGCATTTCTCCATATATAGATATATAAAGATGTTTTGTGACACAGTCGGGTTCCAGGGGAGTAGGGCACCTCATCCAACACACAGCCCAAAGCTCAACAAGCACCCAGCCCTGCGATGTCACAGCTGAGACCGGGAGAGCTCTGGAGTGCTCATGGCAGGACCTGGAGCTCTGAGCAGCTGGAATGGGGAGGAAGCACAGGGAGGTTCTGACCCCACTCCCAGTTGAACCAGAAGCCAGCCCAGCAGGTTCCTTAGGCCAGGGTGCCCTTGTAACCAAAAACACCCAGCAGAGAAACATCCACCCACCCATCCTCCGCACCCACCAACCCTCTGCTGTGGTGACACCCAAGCACGGGGCAGTGCTCAACCTCCCTGTAAATGAAAACATTTCTCCCCACTCCAAAGCAAAAGAAATAAAGGGAAATATATGTTGGATAAGGCAGAGCTGAGAATTAGTATTGGATTTCTAAGGTGGGCACCAAGTAACTCATGGCTAAGGAAGTCCTCTCTCCACAGGTTCCCCCCTTTCCTGACCCACCTGCAACCCCCTCTGCCCTTCAAGCTGGCAATTCCATGTTCCATCACCTCCCATTTAGCTGGCTATGCAAGGAACAGGCTAAAAAGAGATGGAGAGAGACCTGAAAAGAGGGCAGGAGCCAGGTCCCCCCGTCGGGAGGGAGCAGACGGGGAAGGCAAGCTGGCTGCTGGTGACCTTCCAAAGGACATTCCTGTAACACGGCACTGCAAACCACAACTCAGCCAGGAACACAAATTTAGCCAAGGTCTCCTTTCAGAGAAGCAGGATCTTGAAGCAGAAGATAAAAACCCAGTGCCCAAGCCCAGCACTAGACTCAGAGTCACTGGGAGAAGTTTGAAGGTCAGTGCTGGAGCTGAGCTCGGCCAGGAGCTGCTCCATCAGCAGGGACTGCTCAAATACCAGTGTCACAGCTGTCCCCACCCCTGCACACGTGTCCCCGTGCTGCAGTGCCAGCCACCAGGCAGGCAGGAGGCTTTGGAGCTGACCAGGAGCTGAGGCAGCCCAACATTCCCCATGGGAAGTGGCTGGTCCCTGAGGAAGGCAGAGGCACTTCCAGCTCTCCTCACCTCACTCCTGCCAGGCCATGGCAGGGAAGCACCACCTGTCCCTGGGGCTTTCCTGGGTGATCCAACCTATAAAATCTGGGATGGAGCCCTCACAAGGGCAGGATTTCTTCAGGTATGTGTCAGACAGCAAAATAATGGTGGGATCTGAGGTCCACACAGACACACCTGAAAGCAGGACAAAAGTCACGTCAGGTCTTTGTTGTGGGGACACAAGCGTGGCTGCAGCGCTGCCCTGGCTCCTGCAGCCATGGAGAGGGCAGGGGCAAACCCTCAGGACACTGGGATCAATTCCACACGTGGGATTTACACGGAAAACACGCAAGGAGGGAGCAGCAAAGCCAGCACATGACAGGAAAAATGTAGGTTGATTTATTCTGAAATACTTGACTTTTTTTTTCGGTTCAAAATCGCACAGCAGCAGTTTTTGATCTTAGGCAATGTGTTTTGGACAGTGCAGAGCAGGCTGAGTGTGGGTCCAGGTCAGAAGAAGCATCCCTGAGGAAGAGGTGGGAGAGGCTGGAAGTACAGCCCTCTACCATTCCAACATAACTCTGCCTCCCAGGAAGGGGAGCGGTGTTTACTGGAAAAAGCCTGAGCACAGCGACGAAAACCTCCTATTTTTTTTTTTTTCTTTTCAAAATCAAACACCAAATAAATGTTGGTTTTGTTTAATAATTTGCACTAAACAAATTTTTGCCCATACAGACAAATACAAAAATCACTTGACCCGGTTGGATGGGGCTTGGAGCACCCTGGGATAGCTGGAGGTGTCCCTGCCCATGGCAGTGGGGTGGGAATGAGATGAAATTTATGGTCACTCCCAACCCAAACCATTCTGTGAAAGGCTAAGAAAGATGATTTTTAATATCTCTGAATTAAACAGCTGCATTACAAGTCACACAGGTATCCCATCTTGCTGTTCCAGTTTCTGGGGTCCATCCATGTGTGTTTGTGTGCGTGGTTTCACAAGGACTGTGCTAAAAGTCACTCCCAGGATGTAAAATCCTTCCCTGGAATTGCAGGGAACAACCACCTGGCAGCAGCGGTAAGGGTGGATTTATACACATCCCTGAAACCACATGTGCTCAGAGCTAAAAAAATAAAGATTTATGCAAAGGACACCAAGGGAAGACAGATGATAAAAAATTGAGCAGAAGAAATTGTATGGGATCCTAGGAATTTCTCAGGAAAAAAAGCTCATTCCTCATTTCCTTTTTTCTTCAGAGTCTTTGCCGCTGCCATGAAAATCAGAAATGTTCTGTTTTAGTTCCTGAAATCACCGATACCTCCTGTAAAAAAAGCTGGTTCTGCTTCTCTCCAGCCACGGCATGGATAATTTCAGTGCCTCCCACGGGACAGGAGCCCCCCGGGCTGGAGCTGTAACTCATCCCTGCAGGAAGGGAAGGCAAACCTCAGCTGAGCCGAGCTGGGGCTGGGGCAGCCTGCACCGTCCATCGGATCCTTGTGCTTTTCTCCTCTGCTTCCCCTCAAAAGGCCACGAGCTCCGGCCCTGGGTTTGCCCAGGGCCCCGGGAAGCAGCACAGCACGGGCGCCGCTCCTCCAGCAGCGCTCCCAGCTGCCTTCCCCACATTCCCAGGGTCCCTGCTGACACTCCTGACAACGCTTCCCATCGGTTTGGGACCGGATGCCTCTGGCAGCCCCATCCTCTGTGTCAACTCAGCCATCAAGTCTTTCTACAGCTGGCCAGAAGTTTTCCAAGGGAGCAGTTTTCCCTGGAAAGCCGTTTGGCAGATGACAGAACCAGCCCATCCCAGAGCGCTCCGCAGGCCGGGCCCGCCAGCGTTTCACCTCCTCGAGGGTGCCCTCCGTGCTGGAACTCCTCCCTGGGCAGCCTGAAGCAAATAACCAAACAAAATTCTGTTTTGCCAAGAAAACGAGGAGCCCCAACTTTTCCAGGAGCCCCTAATCCAGCTCTTTCAGCCACTCTGTCTTTCCTCCCTTTCCAGCCCTGGAGCCGAGGCCCCGCCATGCCCGGCCAGCCCCGCTGCGCTCCCGAGGGCAGAGGAGCAAATGGGCTGTGAGGGCATGAGATCCCACCACAAATTAACATCCCACCAGCCTCTGCACGGCCCCAACAGCAGCAAGGACACCGAGTTACGGCACAGGGATCAAGGGCCACATTCCAGCCAAAAAGTGTCACTTTGGAGAGGACAAGCCCCAGCGTGAGGGGCAGCACAGGGACCCGGAGCTGATCCCATCCCTCTCAGTGCCACGGGCCCTCTGTGATGTTTCTCCTGTTAAGGAGCTCCTTCACAAGAGATTAAACACCTCGTTCTGGAGAAATGAGCAGCTCCTCACGGGAGTGAAAGCCAGGCAGAGGCAGAGCCAGAGAGCATGAGGAATTTTATGTTTCATTTTGCAGAAAACCACGTGGAGCTTCCCTACTCCTTCCTCAGTCAAGAGCAGGAAAATGACCTGGTTCCTTTCCATCCTGTGACTCCCTGTCTCTCCCCATGTCCCACACAGCTGCACCACCCTTCTCAGGGCATGAGTGGGTTTGTTTTTTTTAAATCCCTCTCCTTAACTCACGGAATTCTTTGGGAAGGATGACCATCTCTTCCCATGAAGTGGAACCGGTTTTAGAGTTCTGCTTGCATACATGACTTGACACAAATTGATTTGTTTGTTTGTTTTCTTTAAAATGCATAAAAAGCCACATTTGGTTTTGGCAATTCCATCTTTGACCTGCATCCGTTCTGTCTGTGGAGTGAGAAACCCGAAAGCCAAGCACAAGTGGCCACGTGAAATTCAGCACTGGAAGAGAGAAACAAATCTGGGGTTTGATCAGTTTAGCAGAGCGGTGCTGCTGACCAAACGTTTCCTCAGAATTGTTTGGATTTTCCATGGATTGAAATTTATGGATCACTCAATAGCATTTATCAATGAGTAATGCACCTCCATGGCCTACCCCACTGAGTCATGGAAGACTCCAGTCAGCCTTAAGAAAACATATAGAGAACTAAAATCCGGACACAAAACCAATTACAGTAAGGCTGGAATTCAGTGGAGAAGCCAAGCAGGCTTTCCCTCCCTCCTTCAGGTTGCTGGTGCCTCAGGAGAAGAGCTGGATACCAAAGAAATGAATCATTTAGGGAATGCCAACCTCTATATGTCCAAACCCCATAATTACATGTTAGTAAGAAAGCAAAGCATTGTTCCAAGTGCCAGGGCTATGAAATGAAGATTGCAAATAATGTAAGTGCATCAGAAACCTGAAGAACCTCAGCACGATGTGCCAGCTGTAATGTCAAGGCAGAGTGAAAAGAGAACAGTAAAAAATACAAAGCCAGGAATCCTAATTTCTCTCCCTGGCTGCAGCCGTGCCTGGTTTTTGCAGCCCCTCCGAGGTGTGCAGCTCCCTGTGCCAAAGGCAACACAGGAGTGCACTGCTGGGCTTCTCCTTCAGCTCCACCTCAAACCCCAGTGGTGCTCACTGCTCTGAGCCCCGTGCTGCTCAGGACACCGGGACACCGACTCTTCCTGCTGGGATAAGTTCTGCATTTCAAGCAAAGACCAAGATTCCTCCCTCCACCATTCCAAATTTAACTGAGGACATTTAATCTCTTCTTTGGCAGAACTTCCTGTAAGCATTAAAAACCCCAAAAATACAAACTTGTCCAAGGGGTCAAACCAACTTGTTCCTCCGTGTTCCAGCTGTCTCACTCTTTAGCTCTTTTAATTAACAGGGATCTTGATGGTCCTTGGAGACAGGAGGGTTCAGAAGTTCTCTCTGGGCTCCTGCGGGGAATGTGTCAGGATGTGAACTGGAGGCAACCTTTTACAATTCCAACATGAATATTTTTGTTATGAAGGTGAACACAGCAGCACCAGCGCTGCAGGGAGGCCAGAGGGGATCCCACCCCGCAGTGCCTCCCCTGCAGCTCCATGGGGTCCAGGCGGCACAAAGACATTTCTCACCCTTCCCTGTCCCTGCCCTGCTGGAAGAGAAGCAGGGCAGGAGCTGTGCCCTGTGTCCAGGAGAGCTGGCAGGGAAGGACAGCTCTGCTCCCCTCACAGCTGGTGACAGCTCCAGCCCTCGCTCCGTGCCCAGGTCACATCCCGAGGCACTCGATGCTTTCCTGGCACAAGGTCCTGCTCCTCCCAGCAGGGGCTCCAGGCCACGCCAGCTTCTGCCTCAGGATTTCTTCCAGAGGAACAACTCCTTCAGGACCAGGGCTGCTCCTGCCTCCCCGAGTTCTTGACAGCAGTGACAAAGGCACAGACTGGAAAGAACGAGCTGCTCCAGAGCCCTGTGCCCTCTGCCTGCCTGTGGCAAGTGAGGAGCAGCCCCAGCACCCAGCTCAGAACGCCCAGGTCCGGCCCACACCTTCCCCCAACCAAACCCTCACACCCTCAGGGCTAACATGTGCCAAAACGAGAGGAACCTCTTTGTTCTGCCACAGAAAACCTCACCACCTGCTCCAAGGACATGGCCAGGACCACTGCTTCCACCACACACCCCCCTCCACGCTGCATTCATCCACCCTAAAATATCTGACTGTATCTGGGCCAAACTTTGATACCCCCAAGCAACACAGAACACTTCATCCTCTCCAAAGCAGGTCCAGGAGCAGCAGATGGTGATTGGAGAATGCATGGAGGTGACAGAACCATCCAAGGGTATCAGCTCTGGAAGCCCTCCCCAGCTCATCCACAGCTACAGAGCAACACTGGGAAAACAAACACTGCTATCAATTCCAGCTCACACAGTTATTAGTTAAGAGCTGTTATTTTAAAAGCACACACTGAGAAGTTTTCCCTTCTCCAGCTGCTTATTTTGTTTGATTCGAACAAAACCCATGGACATTAATTTTAGCTGTACTTAATTGAATAATTTCTCCGGGGAATGGTTCAGGGACAGTTTTAAGGCAGGCTGTTTCCAAGAGCCATTACTAATTGGCATCTACCACAGCCACACTGTGCCAACCAAAATAGTACTTTTGAATGTTACTGGAACTGCTCTCAGCCCAGATGTGTTGAGAACTCGCAGTGATACAAGGCAGGCAAGAACTATATTCACATGATACGGTATTTTGAGTTCCCTCTCCCAGTTATCTGCGAGGAGATAAAAGTCTCCTTCCCTGGAAGTATTTGAGTGTAAAGTCATTTCTTCCTCCCCTTTGCTCCCAACAAGTGACCCTTCCTTTTACTGTGTTTAAGGCACAGCAGCACAGTCACCTGAGATCAAACAGACATTTAAAACAAAAATATTCTTGTAGGAATTACAAAAAGTTGCCTCCAGTTTCCAGCACTGGCCGAAGTCCCCAGTGCCACACACTCCAGGGCACTGTTCTGGGCACTCCAAGCCCACAGCACTCACTGGGCTCTTTGCACTTGTAATTAATACTTATTTTTATTCAAATCCCAAATCCAAGTGCCCCAGCAACACCAACAAAGATTTTGGGGCCAGACTACCAAAGCTTCCAGCAAAATCTTCGAGTTATAGGGACAATGTCATCAAATTATTTTCCTACAGACGTGACTCTGGGAAAAAGCAAGGAAATCCTGCTAATAGATAAAATACCCATAAAATCTCCATGTCTAGGAAAGCCTGGAGCACTGGGAGGCTGGAAGGCCACTTACATGGCTGTAACAAATCCCTGCCAAGCAAAACACTTTTCCTGCTACAATGTGTTTGTGCTCTGCAAACTTACAGCAGAAAATGAAAGGACAGAAGCTATTCCAGACTCCCTGTTTGTTTGTTTTCCCTTTATCCAAAATCTAAGCAGGATTTTTTAAAATACTGCCTTCAGAACTTGTTGGTAACACTCACCCCGCTTTCTTTTAGCAGCTCTCATTTTTCCCAAGTTTTTACACCATTGCAACCCTTTTCCATAGATATCAACAGCTTTCATTACAAATACACATCAGCTGCCACAGTTTCCTAAGGTGGTTTAGCAAATCCCCATAAAACACTGTTTGGCTGCTAAACACCTCAAGCTGAGGTTTCCAGTCCATTTTACAAAGAGAGAAACCAAAAAAAACCCCACAAAAATACCAAAATACCTACAACCAAAACAACCAACACCAAAACAAAAACACCAAAAAGTAAGTCCAAAAGAGCTACGTTATACCCCACTAAACACTATTTGGCTACTGAACACCCTAAGCTGAGGTTCCCAGTCCATTTCACAAAGCAAAGAAAGCCATAAACCCCACAAAAATACCAAAACCAAAACAACCAACACCAAAACAAAAACATTTAAAAACAAATTTTAAAACCCTGTGTTGTACTCCATGCAGCTGTTGCCACTTTTAAGATCTCCTTGGCAATTCCTGCTCCTACACTTCCTAAAAGGTGGACCCACCCCAAGAACGTAACCCAATCCTTGTGGGTACCAACAAACCAGGCCTTAGTCCACAGAGAAAAACACAAAATGAAATAATGAGGAGAGCATCTCATCCACTCTGGTCACAGCCACCTCAACCCAGCTCTGCACCTTCCTGCCACGAGATAAAAACCAATTCTCACCTATTTTTGCAAAAGCACCCACAGTTGATGCCTTTATGAGAGGACGCCCTCGACAGCCCGTTGCCTGCTCAGGGTTTACTCACAAGAAGAGCTGCCAAAAACCCCCCTTGGAGGAACCCCATCCATCCATCCATCCATCCATCCATCCATCCATCCATCCATCCATCCATCCATCCATTGTGCCTAAACCCTGCCCAGGCACCGGGATGGGGTCCTGAGCACCCCTGTGATGCCCTGGAGCACGTGGGATCCATCACTGATGGATCACTGCTCCCTCCAGGACAAAGGAGCCCTGGCAGGAGTTTCCCAAGCACCTCTGAATGAAATAAACCTCATTTCTCGAAACGTGCCCACGAGACAGCCCCAGCTCCAGGGCAGTTTGAGGGATGGTTATAAATGACTGATGTCATTTTGTCCCCAGGAGAAAAAAATCACCGGATTGTTCGGCTTGGCTGGGAAGAATCACCCGGCTCCGTGGCCAACACCTTCAAAGAAAGGAACACTGAAATTCCTGGGATGTCTAGCAGGCTGAGCAGGACATGTAAACTCATTCCTGCTTAAATGAAAGAAAACTCAGTCCGAAAAGCAGGACCACACCATCCCCCAAGCGTTAACTGCACGGCCATTTCCAACCCACGAGAACGCCCCACATTTTTCACATTAAGGAGCTCCAAAGCAGTGAAACACTTCATTGCTGCCACGGCCCCTACAATGCAGAGTTATTCAACAACTGCAGATTAAGTGCTCTTGGTTTTGACACAGATTAAAGAAGATTGGAAAAAATGACCAGCAGTGGTCCTGCACAGCTGGAAACCGAGGTATGGAGCGCAGCTGGAGGAGCAGAGCGGGGATGGATGCTGACTCCAGGGACTCTGACTGAAGGGGTGCCTCCCTTTCCTTCCAGTTTCACCCATTTTCAGAGCAGGCAGTGCCCCTGTCCCGTGGCACGGACATAAGGACCAGCAGCCACCACATTCGGGAGGGTTTCTTGAGGTGACCAGCACAGGGCAGAGCTCATGCCCTACCACCCTCACCCTTTAAAGGAAGATGGGGCTTGGTGTTTCTTTTCCTTTTTTTAAATGAAAATGCACTTTAGAAATCCAATGAGCACCTTCCCCCAGCCAGAGCAGCCTCACCCTACACGCTGTGTCTGAAAGAGTGACTCAAACATGGTGAGTTCCCCATCAATACCCTCTGCAGAACCCCAGCATCAGGCAGGAGCAGATGCAAAATTTAGGGTAAAAAAATTCCACTGGTCAAGTCCTGCCTCTTAATCGTGAGAAGGCTGCCATCAGCCTCAGAATTCACATGGACTTTTGAATGCTGGGAGTCCACACAACCTTCTGAGTGACCTTAATGTACAGCCAGGGGAGATGCCACCCTGCAGCCCATTCCCACACAATGACAAATCAGTGACAAACACAGCAGAAGAGGTCACGAGGCCAGCAGGACAGACCTTCCTCACCAGCTCACCCCTTACACCCACAGGAGCTGAGAACTCCAGCAAAGTTCCCCAAAACCACACTCAAATCTACCAAACACCTCTGCCAAGTGCTAAAAGCTGATTGCCACAGGTCCTGCTGGTCTGTCCCTCCGCTCTGCACATCCACGGTCAAACCTCTCCTAAAACACCTCAGCCTCACCTGAGCATTAAAGGACTTGTTTCACTCTGCTCAAGATATTTAGAGCAGAGGAAGAGGCAGAACCGTGGATCAGTGGGATGTCAGGCCTGCAGAACACAACTGCCATTTTAATAAACATTCGGGTTGGGAAGGAGCCAGCAGAGCATCAGAGTGCTCACCACAAGAGCATCATGCTGTGGACAGCTGCAGGGCATTATCCTCTTGGATCACAAACGAGGAGGAAAGCCACTTCAGAATTGGGCTATCAATCATGGGAGGAACCAGAAAACTTGCAAGTGCTTCATGGTTACAGTATTGAAAGCAGCTGATAAAGCTAAGGTCAACCCAGGCATCTGGGACTAATCTCCAGCTGACATCCTTCATCAAGCTCTACTGGAATCAGTGATAAATTGAGTAAATTAGCAAGAGGAATACATCACCTAACAACATGCTCAGAGCTGGGCAAATAGCAGGAATCAGATGCCCTGCAGTGATGGCACTCCTTGGATCTCGCTGGCATCTCAGTGTCCTGCCTGCCCAGCCACCTGCCCAGGAGTCTGACAGGCCGAAAGCAGAGAAACACATCTCCAGAGCTGACGGCTCAAAAATATTCCATTCCCAGTCTGCAGGCATGGAAAAAGTTCTGATTACTCACAGAGTGGTTAAAACAACAGAAAGGGTGGAAGAAGAACTTCCACAGATAAGACGACCTCGAGTCTTCGCATCCCCGTTACCCTTAGCTAATGATTTTCTTTCTTCCCACTTCCTTCCACCACGAGCTGTGCCAACTTTCCACATGCCCTCCCATGGATTTTCTGCAGATGCGGCTGAACACTCGGTGTTTGGGGTGGCTCTGTGCCCGTGGATTTCTGCAGAGCAAGGGGAGGCTGTTTCACAGAGGGAACCCTTCCACAGCTGCTCCGCTCCTGGGATTTGCTCCTCTCCACAGCCCATTTGCTGGAAGGACCCAGAGTGATTCACTGGCACGAGCTGCACGAAGCTCAGGGGTTGGTGCCACGGGGCTGGGGACACTTGTGTGGCTGAACCCTGGTCTGATCTCCACACACGAGCCCTGAGCTCCAGGGTGACGAGCCCCAGCGCAGGAAGGAAACCTCGAGCCTCCACTTTATCAAGCTGCACAAACAGAGGGTTTATCAAACTGCAGCGATTACTGGGGCTCATTGTGCTCCGCCTGCAACTGTGTGCAGGACTGCTCTGATGGCCCTCAGTGCATGGGAACTGCACAGGACCTGACTGCAGCAGCCAGAGTTTTAATTTTAAAAAGTGAATATATACAGGGCAAAAAATTAACTTCTAGTTCTGTGTGAGTATTCTCAAAAACATTATTTCTAATTAGTCAGTTTAGGACATCCCACTTTACAAAAAAGATATACTGATACTACAAAAGGCAGTTTTAGCCTAGGGGTTTTCATTTTTGCCTGATTTTTACCTAGGAAAAACATAAGCCATTTCTGTCATTTGCTGAACCTGCTTTTTAGCATACTTGTACTAATCTCTTGTTCCACAACCTGGAATAAAGGCAGAGACCTTTCTCAACAAAACAAATATCAAATATCTGAGTGTACAGAATGTGCCTCTTCTACAGCAAAGTCGCTGTTCTGCAGAGGCTTCCTGAGCCTGACCAGAAGAGAACACCAATAGCATTATTAGTCCCAAATAAAGAGCCACAAGCTTTTTACAACTCCGGTTTTAATAAATCCCAATAAACCCCATTAGATTTCCCAAGGCAACTTGAGAATGACCTGCCCTGCAAGGTCTGCCCTTTCTACCTTTGAAGCTACGAGCTCAATTTTAAGACATCTGGTAGTACAGACTCCTCATGTTTGCTCTTCCCATATGGGCTGGGAGAAAGTTCTGGATGTTTTCATCATTTCTCTGAAAGGACAATGAACTCTTGCTGCATTGTTTCCAACCCAAATAATTCTGAAACCCAAACGGGCATTCATGGGTAGATGCATTGTACAAATCTTCACGAGCACAAAGGATCACATTCAATGGCTTGGCTGAGGCCATTGTGTTTCCCTCTTTAAAAAGATGTTTTGGACATTAAATACCACTATTAAACCCTTCTCCAGTTCAGTCATGACCCTGCACCCTGGTCAGACCTTTCCCCTTGCAATGCTGGTGAACAAACCTGCACCACCTGGGCCTTCCTCCACATCCCCTGGAAAAAGGGATAATCCTATGATCAGGAAAATTGTCAGTTTGTCAAATCAGAAAACATGAGCTACTACCTTTAGCTATGAAAATCAGGGAAACATGGTCATTTCCCAGTGAGCACCCGCAGCTGTCCCCACACTGCACAAACCACTCTTTAACCTGCACTGATTGCATGAAGATGCAGAATTTGATTACTTGACATTTTGTAAAACCTTAGGAAGCCCCAGGACAGGCAGTGTCAGGTGCTCCAAAAGCCACAGGGAACTCACAGCCTGGCCACACTCCCAAGTGTCCGGGTTTTGAAGTTTCACATCCCCAGCAGTATTTCAAGGCTTCAGATGTTGGGTTCAGGGCCTCAGCCTTAAATTATTTTTTTCAAACCCTCTTAAAACGCATTTAATCCTTTGTTTTCTTTCCGAGGAGAAAGGTTTCACATCTGGACTGTCAACCTGCATTCCACAGCATTAGCCTGGCAAACCAAAGCAGCTGAGCTGTAAATCTCCGAGAAGAGAACTTGTCATGGAAATCGAAACTCAGCATTAACTGCGGGCCCAGTTCAGCAAGAAAGCCAACAGAAAAAGCCAAAACAATGCAGGCAGCCCCAAGACAACTTTGGGAATGAATCCTGCTGTCTGAGAGAGCAAACCAACCTCATCTAACACCTCAGACTGAAGCAGAATCACTTACCTGGGTTGGATCCCAAACAGACACCTAAGAGCCCACTGAGAGCAACTTTCACAGTTGAATTTTGCACCATTTCCTGCAGCCAGCACCCCGATTTCATGAGCAAGCTGCAGTTTCCAAACGTGCCTTGTGAGAGCTGAGTGCTCAGTCCCTGTGAGCTCCAGCTCCCTGCTCCCTTGGGCTCCCACTCTGCTGCTTACAAGCGTGGGGACACGAGCAAGGAGACAGAAAGCAACAAGTTAAAGATTTAAATCCGTCCAGCCAGATTTCAAGAGAAATCCAAACACCAGCACTGAAATATGCAAACCTGATTCAGTGACAAAAGGGTGTTGAACAGTAAAAATAATAAAAATGAAAGTATCAAAATTGCCCCAGGACAACAGCATGTTACCAAGTGTCTCAGCTAAGGTCATAAAAAAGTGTTAATGTAACATTTTTTGATCATTGCAGCATACATTTATTAGGTTTTTAGATTTAAAAGTTAGCTGCTAAAAAGAAATCCATTTCTGCCAATAATTTGTTTCCTTTAGAGGGAAAGCAGTTTTGGAAAAAGACAAACTTGAGGTTAATTCAGCTCTGGAACAACCTGGAAGAGAGGCCTGGCTGATGCACAGAAGATACTGAGCACCAGTGGTGTGCTTGGTTCACTCCTCTGTCAGCACTCACTTCCCAAATATCCAACAGCCCAACTCCATTATTTCTTATACTTTATACCAAAGCACTTTATTAAATCTCTCTTCCTCCCAAACACAATGCAGAGCTTTGTGTGCTGGGCTCTGAGGATTATTTTATTCCTCCAGCTCTGGTTTCCCTGTGTCTCCACTGCTCTCAGCCCACCAGGAACGAGTCCATCACTGCTGAACGCCATGGCTGAGTCCTCTTTTTCCAAAAACCGGACAAACACTCTTCACAACCAGCTCCATCCAGCTCTTCTGCTGAATTAACAGCATTATCACAACGCTCTGCTGCTGCAGGAAGGCTGCCAGGAAACCCTCTCACCCTGTAAGAGCCATACCTGTGGCCCAGCCAGCCTGCTGACACACACAGTTACTAAATCCACACTGAGTCTCTCCCGGCTGCTTCCTCGACGAGCAAGAAAACACAGCAAGTTCTTCTCCAAACTGTGACTCAAGTGCTGCGATATCTGTACCTGGATACCCAAAACACTGTGTGGGAGCACCTTGTTATCCCCCCACACTCTGCTGTCAGCATCCCGAGCCACCTCAGCGTCTTCCTCTGCTATTTCTGCACTGTCACCCACCAGCTTTTCACGCTTCTAGCTCCAAGTCTCCTTCATTCCCTTGGCCACAGGAGGATGATGCTCACATGTGGATGCTGAGAGCAGATCACAGCCTGAGTCAGCAGCCCAGGTAGCCATCAGAGCAAGCACTGCAGCCATCTCCTCCTGGACTGACAGCACTGTCATAATTCTGCAGCAAATGGGCCCCCACCAAAACGGGTGCTCGTTTTCGGCCGGTTGTTGGCTGAGGTAATGGCTCAGAGCTTTCACAGGGCACAGCACACTGCCTATAATGCAACCTTTTGAAGTCTGGCAAGGAAAAAAAAAAATAAAGAGGGTTTTGTTGGGTTTGTGTGGGGTTTTTTACCCCCTTTCTTTTTTTTCTGAACGATGTGATACAAACCAGCTTGATACACAAATTAGAGGTGATCTCATCAGTCCATTAGGACTAAAGCAAGACCATCACTTGGGAGGGGATGTGCTGGCCAGATACCACTGATTGGCCTGTGAGCAGCATTACTGTGGGGGTACAAATGCAGCCTTCATTACACAGGCAAGGCATGGCTCCCAGCTTTCAATCCACCCCTGCAAACTGTTTGGCTGCATTGAAAAGTGGGATTTGGGAGCAGCGTCCCACACTCACCGCTCCTGTCGTTAGGCACGGACCGTGGCCAGCCCTGCCACCTCCGTGGATAGAAGGAAATGACCTGCAGACATCACATGCCTCACTGATTCACACCAAACACATGCCTGGGACACAGTGTCAGTGCCTGAAAGCAGCGCAGGAAAGGCACTTGAAAATTCCCTAAGAATAGTAAAATGTGGTTTAGAAGCTTTCGCCTTTCATTTCTCATAAACTGGAACTCCATCACATCTTTCCACCAAGCTTCTTTGGATTTCTTTGTTGTCAAGCTAACAATGCTTGGAAGCGAAGAAAGTCTCATTTCTGAGATGTTTCTGTTTTCAATCGAGCAGCAGAACTATTTATTTTCCTAGCAGTGATGGAATTAAACAATTTGTCTTTGAAAACTCTATAAGCCTTCACCGTGACATCCCCCCATCTGCTTTTGAGATTAAGGTACTTTGATTTTTACCAGCTAAAGGTTTATGAACTGCTGTATAAACCCAATTACTCTCATAGTAAATTATGTAAATCTTACATGTTATTTTTTAAATTTTCCCCCATGGAGTACTCTGGAGATTCAGAACAGGAAAGGCTCACTGAGGCATTCTGAATTAAAAACGTGTAACAAGGAAAACCACGGAGCTTCCAGAAACTTGGAATAAAAAAGAAAAAAAACCTCAGCATCATTAAGTGAGGATGAGAGACACCCCACGAGAGGCTTTTCAGGGGAGGACTGTTAAAAAACAACAAAAAATCCCCCTCTATTTCAGTGGGAGGGAGTTCTTTAAAAACAGATTAAGTTTCATCTGAGGTAGTATTTATTCCTCAGCCGCTCTCTGCCTCGCTTCCTGATTGAAACCAGGGATGGGAGAGATCCTGGTGCGCTCACTTTGGATGTCAGCAGCAGAAAACACAGGGGGGACAGTTTGATTTGAAGGAGGTTTAAAGGAGAGCTGCCCTTCGTGCTCACTGTGTCTGAGCTGTGCCCACAAAGGGATGGAGCATCCCCAGGGCAGGCTGAGCCCCAGGAATGTGTGGGGCCATGGGGAGCACGGGACAAGGACCGAGCCCACCACTGCTCCTCCAGACTGGGACTGAGCCAGGAGGTCACAACCACCAGCCCCAGGCAACAATCACAGCCTAAAGCTGAGACCTTCTGGGCACCAGCTCTGCGACACCTTGTGCTGCCCACAGAAAGGGGCAGGGCAGGTGGCAACTCTGGAGCACAAATCCTCCACTCCCTGGAGCAACTCTGGGGCACAGAAATCAGCCCAAAATCCCACTGCAGTCATGGGGCTCTGGTGACATACTGCAGGGAGGGTGTTTGCTGGCCGTGCTGTGGTACCGCGTTATCTGGGGAACACCAGCACTGCACCTTCATCTCCTGCTGCACATCAGAAGCTGAGGAAATGGGCAATTATCCCATTCTTAGTTTTAGGACAGTGAGTAACTAAACTGCTAAGTTAATTTAAACATAAATTAATATCTGTCCCGTGCAAGCTGTTACAGAAAATACAGCCCCGGGCGAGCTCCCCGGAGCAGCTGGGAGCTTGCAGGAGTGTCGGGGACACAAAGGGCAGGCAGGGGAACACCCCCCTCACAGCTCCCCAGGCTGGGCACAACCACCACTTGCCCTCTTGCACCCACCAGTGCCCAGGACTGCTCTGCCCTCAACACTTCAGAGCTCTGTTTTCACTTCAGGATCCCCTGCTAAAGCTCCCACCATTTTTAAGGCTCCCCCCACCCCACACTCTCGGTATTCTCTCCCCTCTCCCGTTAAGATTCCTCTCTCCTGTGCTACAGTTTGCTACAGGACAAACCAAGTGCTCAAAAGTATATTTTGCAACACTAAATTTAGATGAATCAAACATCTCTTTTACACAAGCAGCACGATCCTGGTGCCAAACGCGCCTCTCTCGGCTCCAGCATCCGCAGCGATCTCTCAACCCAGCCTCCTCTCAAATCCCAATTCGTTCCGGGAGGTCCTGCCCATGCCTCCCTTTGTCTGCTCTGCTCACAAGGGTGTTTGAGGAAGCTTTAACAAATCACTGCCATGGCAGTGTCAAGCTGTCAACATGACCACAAGCCCACTCTGCTTGTGAAAGGGCTGTGCTGTACAACAGGCTCTGCACCCAGGCACCGCCCAGGAGCTTGTCAGGAGCCCTAAACCCCAGCAATTCCTGCTCATAAAACCACTGATCAGCACTAAGTACTCAAAAAAACTGATACAGACTACAAGGAAGAAAGAACACCCCAAAGTTTTCTGAAAAAGAAAATAAAAAGCTTCTGAGCTCGAACCACAGAGAGATTTGAGAACTGGAATGTCCACAAAGTTTGGTTTAGCTACTTAAACTTAACAAAATGTTTGAAATAAGGTCTGTTTTACCTGGGAAGGGAATCCCACCTCAGGGAACATTCAGCTGCTGGGGCTGAAGGAGTTTTGCAAAGAACCCAGCTCTGGTGTGATGCTGCTGGGAGCAGCCAGGCAGTGACAGCACCTGCAGAGCTCCTGCAGGGGCCAGGCAGGGACACGGAGCAGGACACAGACACACCGCCCCCGGCACCTCACACACCCGAAAAACCAAAAATACTACAACTAAAGCAAGAGGAAACACGAACTAAAAGCATTAGAGATGGCAGACTGAGAGTGGACTCTCCTTCTTCTTTTATTTTCAGGGGTTTTTCCCTTTTGGAGAAGAGCAGGAAAGTCACTCCCTTACGCAAGATGTTTTAATTCACATTTTCCTTCTGACATCTCCTTCACAGGCCCACCAAAACAACCCGGGGAGAAGGTCAGACACGGCTATACATTAAGCAGCAAGGAAAAACAAGGCACATCCCACGCTGAGGACACGCTAATGGCTCTTTGGAGTCAACACTTACCTAATTCACTTTTTAAGACTTTCAGTTGCAAATTTTTTATTCAGCTTTCACAGCACAAATAGCCACAAGAAAGCTACCCAAAGCCCCAACTCGCCACGTCAGGATTATTTGATATGAAGGTCACTTCCTCCAGCCCCAAGCAAACTCCTTCAAACCCTTTAAGAGACACAAGGAAAAAGGACAAGGAACACTGGTATCGATTTTAGGATGTGAGACACAGGTCAAACACTGAGTGCACAAAAATAATCCCTGCTTCTAGAGGAATACACAAGCACTAAATACTCAGAAATGCCCCGTGCTGGCATCTGTGGGGTGCAACAGTTAATTTATTAAGACAGATTAATGTACCCACAAACCCTCCAGCGTTAAGGCAATTCTGACCTCTCCAGATTGGCTGCCAATGTGATATAGGTCCAAAAGAAATTACCCTGTTCTGCTGCGACAGAACAATAAATCGGCTTCCTCGAATACAGTGGTTAAAGAATCCAAGTTCCTGACCCTGAATGTTTCCCTAGTAGGATGCTGTGCTGTAGGGAACAATCAGGATGACATTTGCTGAAATGTGTGGGATTTATGACATAATAGGTTGCACATACGTGCCAAAAGAGAAAAAAAGCCTCTTAAATCCAAGCAAATCAAGATTAATTAGCTATTAAAATAGCTAAGAGAACACAGTGCAGTACAGGTGGTACAACAAACCAGCTCCCTCTCCGTGCACAGCGACTCCCGTTGTTTTCGGGGTCACACCGTCCGTGTATCTGCGAGCGCACTCTCACTGGGAAAAGCAAAAATTGCTGCTCCTTCCTCAACTCCTGCTCTCTGCAATTCTCCAGGTTTGCACTTTCATAAACAAACCTCAGACAGTCCTTTTATAGAAGTCCCCCTAAGTGCACAGGAAAATCCCGTTTTGTCGGGCTTTGATCACCAGGACAGACCGAAAACGAACTCGGGTGTTTTCACAACGCTCCTCGTGCTGAGGAGAGGCCACGCCGCTCCCATCCACCTCCCCATTCCATCACATCCCCTCCAGCTCTCCCCCCTTCCTCCAGCCCGGTGACTTTTTGTTTCCCTGCTGCTAATTGCAGTTACAGGTGTCCCAAAGCCCACAGCCTGACAGATGCCTCATGCCTCAAATGCCAGCGCTGCGCTGGGGCTGTGCCTGTCCAGCAGCTCCACAAAGCAAACATTCCTCACCAGGAATCACAGCAGCCCGACTTCCCTGTGCCTTCCCACCGCCCCAGGAACGCGAACAAGTTGTTAATACCCTGCAATCTGCTCGGTTTCCCTCTTAATCCTGGTTTTAAGCGAGGCTCCGCTCGCAGGAGATCCCATCAATAACTCCACAATGCGGGACAGAGCCAATGTTATTGTGAGCCTGAGGTGGAACGACTCCGCTCCCAGCAGGAGCTCCATTTGTACAAGGAGCCAGCCAGCGCTGCCCTAGCAGGGGTAACCACTGCAAATGAGTCGGGCTCCCTGCAACAACAAATCTCCTGCCCGGGCTCTGGTCAGCCAGGAGCAGCTCCCACGCTGAGCCTGCCCTTCCCTCTCCGCAGGGAGGGGACTCAGGCACACACCCCCCTCTCCTCCTGCACAGGTCTGCACCCCACACACCTTTATCCAGCTCTCCACATCCATGGAGACTGGGAATACGATGTGGGAAAAGACTTCTTGCAGCCATGGTCTTTGTGCACATTGACCCTGCAAAGCTGAGCCACATCCCTGCCACCAGGTGAGGGATTCGCTCCTTCTTCCCTCCAAAACCCTTACTCTGCAACTGGGTAAACTCCCATGGGGTTTATTTTCAGACATTTTCAGCAGTTCCCAGGTGCCCAGCACCCATGCAGTTGAACCCAAACACATTTCCAGCACTGCCAGCAGCACTGGGCATCCCTTGGTTTGTTGTGCACAGCCCAACTGCAGCACACAACAAAGCTGAGACACTGACTTACCAATGCTCCACACATGGGGCACGGAACTCCCTTGTTACACTACCCCCAGCCTGAGAGAACTTCGGTTATTGACAGACAAAATAATGAACATGAAAATAATTGTTGAGCACATGGACCTGGTGGAGGGGCAAGGACCAGCTCCACAGGGCCACGTGGGTACCAAAACACGGCAACTTGGGCACGAGGAAGTCTCTCCTTCCCAGGCTTTTGGAAGCCTCCTTTCATACTCAACTCTTTTCACTCAGCTGTTTCCAGGACATTTGAGCTGTTTGTTAAGGACTCAACATCCTCTGCCACTCATCTCGAGAGGGGAAGAGCTCCTTGATCCACTCCTGTAGTACCAGAGTTCCCTGAGCAAACTACGACTTGCCTTGCATAGAAAAAGGGGCTGCTCAGCAGAAACCTCCCAGGCGAACACCCTGATCCCAGCTCAGAACGCTGACAGACAAAATCAGCGGGGAAAAGCTTTGAATCCTCCCCAAAGCTCACTTCTGTAAACGCTTCGCTGTTTAGGGAAAGATGAAAGGGATGCCGTCAAATCAAACACCACTCCATCACACGAGTATTGGCAAAACACATCCTCAGTGCTTTGCATTTTGCAAAAATACAACCCAAAAGTGAAGGAAGATTCCTCCTGCCTCAGTGGGGCGGCTGCAGAGGCCGGGGGAGAGCAGAGATGCGGCAGTACCTTACCCTGGGATTACGACGTCGTTACTCCAGCATTGACGGACGGATTAATTGGAGACAGCTGCAAGGAGAACTCTCCTAACGACATGATTCATTAGTTTTCATAGATAATTACATCTGCTCATGGCCTCACACTGAATCATTCATTTAGGGAATTTTTGGGGCATTAAATTTAAATGCAGTAATCAGATTTGTTAATCCGTGGGACAAGGCAAACCAAACACAATTTTATTCAGGGGATTGTTTGTACTTTCAACATTGACATGAATTCAGCAGCAGGAAAAAATTAGCAGCATAATGTATGCCCATGAAGGTTAGAAATTATTAACGGTAATCTCCTCCACTCCCCCAGTGCTGGTGACCAGACTGGGCAGATTTTTTTGGGGCTGCCTGGACATCCTTCCCTGGATGCATCTTTGTGCCTTCCACAACCCAGTGGCCTTCTCAGAATACACAGAGATGTTTTGATAATTTTTTGATAGTAAAATCTTTCGACAGAATGAAAGAATGAAAATAATTGATACTTGGTTTTGCCACTCTCTAGATTCAAGGTACAGCTGGTTTTTCATTGTTGGTGTATTATACATTAAACAATCAGTTTCAAACACGGTTTAGCTCGTTTTATCACTCTGCAACAGCAGCACATATCCACAGATAGAAACCCCAGGAAAACCTGCAGATCCAGGCCAGTTCCCTCCATATCAAGTCACAAACTTTTTACTAAACTGAACTACACCTTAAAAACTCATATTTTTTTGCCCACTTTTTCTGGAAGCTTCTTTGGAATTTCTCATGTCTCAGTTAAAAAAGAAAAGTAATTTTCTCATCCGTACTATTTATGGTCAATTCATTCCCATTTTTTCTTGAACCAATATCCTTCTTCAGCTTCAGTAGTTTTTTCCCTCCCCAATGTTTTACTGCCAAAACACAAACAGAAAGCAAACCATTATCTCCAATCCATCCCCGGCTGGCCAGACTGCACAGCTCAGACATCAGAGCCCTCTCTGCGCTTTCCCACTGACCTCCACAGCCCTCACTTCTTCCCTGGACCTTCTTCCCCTCCAATTTATTCTTCTGAAACAAGAAGCAGAAAGTTCAGAGTATTTTTCACAAAGCTGTGTCCAGGTGCAGTGACCTGTCTTGGCCCCAGACACAGTTGTCACCTGCTCCACCTCATCTCCTCTCCCCATCAAACCAGCAGAGATCCGGTCAGGTTTGGGACGAGCTCAGGACGTGGTCACTCAGTTGCTGCAGCTCAGTGGAGCAAAAGCAAACTCAGGGCTTCATCCTCACAACATTTCAGGAACTCCACCCTCGTCACACCATGACCTGAACCACGCTGAAGGAAACACGAAGGATCTGGCAAGAGGAATCTCGCGGCACATCCAAGATCCCACAGCTTTCAGCAAATCAGCTTTCAGAGAAGAGCAGCTCAGGTTCCCCAGCACCACCACAGGGGAAATACCTTTTTGGGGGGCCTGGAAACAAAGGGCAAGGTAGAGAACCCTGCCCAGAACCACACGGTGAGTCCCTGGGCAAGGCAGGAATGCGACCACCAGACCACAACTACTCGATGTCAGCCACAACAGAGCTGCTCCTGGGTGCGCAGCAGAGAGCACCTTTGATACCACAGCTTGGACTCCTCTAAATTCACATGCTACTGCTGAGAACTTGACATTAATGTGCAACTTGAGACCTCCTCCTCTGGTCAAGCTGCACCTACGCAGTCGTATTTATTCTTGTTGAGGTTTGGGGGACGGGGGATTGCTCCATGGAAGCTGGAACAAATTAATACTGCCCTGAGAATTATTATTTTAAGAGAAGGAACCAGCAGAAGCACAAAGGTAAGCCAACAGCTTCTATTTTCTTTTAGCGAAGCGTCTGACAACACACAGTATATCTTCTCAGGATCCGTCCCAAACGCCACGCAGTGATAAGCTCCTCGTGAGGCTGTTACTGGAAAGCATCCCAGGCCCTGCAGTCACATCCCCATTTCTGCAATACCTCCAAGCCTAACGCCCCTGTCACAGCCGTGACTCCCAGAGAGACCCTTCCCGAGGAACGGCACCCGAGCTCGGCCTCGCCGCTCCCGACACACGCTGCTCGTCTCTGCTGAGCGCAGCACCACTTGTTTGTGTAACTGGAGAAGTGTCAAGCCCCCTCTTGCCGTGATTTAAGCTCTGCCAGTGTTAGAAGGAAAACAAAGAACAAAGCTGCTGAGATATCCATCATCCCACCAGCGCCCATGGGGAGTAGCTGGAGGAATGCAGCGCGCCGGGATCCGCCGGCCCCGCTTCCAGGGCAGCCTCCCCTTCCTGTGCACAGCGAGAGCACTCGGCAGGGAATTCACCTCTTCCAGCCCATCCAGGGCTCAGCACCCCGGGAGGAACTGCCCGGCCTGCAGGCACCAGGGGCTGCTCCGTGCTGGTGCTGCGACCACAGCAGGCTCCTGGAGCCCACACGGGCAGAGCCCTGCCTGTGTTATTCCTGCAAGGAATTCCACAGCTGGAAACAGCAAACCCAAGAGCCAGAGCTGTTTGCTAAGAGGGGTTTTGGTTACCAAATGCAGAAACCCACAGAAGACTTTTTTTCTCTTGTTCTCCAAGAGAAATGGAGAGGACACACACGTGTTTTGTTAATGCCATCAAGTACACGAGTGCCATGAAAGGAACTCATTTCCAGGGAAAATTAAAATACCAACTTGCCTCTCATTTACCGAGGAAAGTGACCACAAGTGGGGAGACAACTAAAATAAATCAGAGAAATGCAACAGAAATGGGGCAGCGAGCACAGTGAGGAGCCAAACGGGTCAAACACTGTCCTTGGAAACCTCAGCACAAAGGGACCACGCTCAGCACAGGAACACCTTCAGGACAGCTTCTCCAAGGAAACTCAGGCACAGCCCCCAGGAGCTCGGTGTTGCAACTGTGAATTGCAGGGTCGGTGTCTCTTCCTCCCCACGAGAAGCACCTCGAGCCGAGAGCAGCTCAAAAGAGAGACGTGGCTGCAGAACTTCAGTCCTTCCCTTATTTACCTCACTGCATTCTCACACTGGAGAAGAGTTCATCAGTGACTGTCAGAACTTCAGGAGAAAGCCAAACACTCAGGGCTGTCTGCAGGAGCAGGAGAACCAAACGAGCTGAGCCGCAGCACCAGGGACAGGCACGGCTGCTACAGCGATGCCAGAACCTGGGCTCAGCACCTTGCAAAACACACCCGAGGGGCACCAGTGCATCTCACTGCTGGGACAGAGAAACACACCCAGAGCCAGGTACCCTCTCCCAGGACAAGCCCAGAGGGGAGAGACTCTACACCACTGAGGAGCTGGATGTGCTCGACCTGCCGAGGGCTCCCTGGCATGCAGCGCTGCGGTTGGGCAGGAACACTTCCACCTCCTCCTCCTCCCCTCAGGCAGCACTACCTTCTTCTCAAACAGTTGGGCAATTGTCTGAAGGAGAAGTCTAAGAGGGGAAAAACACATTCCTCTGAAACAGCATCACTGCCAGGCACAGGACTGCAGGATCATCCAACCTTACTGCTGACCCCATGCTTAAAAAGCACCTTGAAAATAAAATATAGCCATTATTTCAGGCAATATTAAAAGCAAGGAGAAAAGCAGCGCCTTCTTTTCACAAAGGACAAAATGTACCTTTGGATTTCTAACTCTCCTTTTTCTATGTTTTGGTTTTTTTTTCTCCTGTGCTTCTCTCCCACGTGGAAGGGATGAAGAAATGTTGGGGAGGGTGGTGGTTCAGGACAGTTTAAGTGTGCATGAACCGGCTGTTCACTCTCAGCACAGCACTTGTGCTCCAGAGAGATCACCCCAAGCCCATGACACCGCTCCTTCCTCCAGCAGACCTTCATGAATTCCAGCTGGAGACTCCTTTTTCTTCCCCCAGGGCCAAAGGGAAACTCACTGATATTTTTCATGTTTAGGATGTAGAGAAGGACATGCAGTAACACTGAAACATATTAAATTGCTGAATTTCTCTTCCCCCCACTCCTCCCCCTTTTTTTCCAGGAGAAGGGAGTCTTCCAACCCCTAAAAGAGACCAGAAGAGCAGAGTGCATGGGAAGAGCACCAGGGAGCACCAAATCCATGGACCCCTCTGAGCCCCTGTGCACCACACAGCAGCCACCACCAGCTCGACTCCCAGCTCCTTCAGCTGGTGTTAAAACCACTTTTGGTTAATGGGAACAAGAGGAAGAGCATCCTCTGCAGGAGGGAACACAAACCCAGCGGCCCCTGCAGCACTGGGACAGCTCTGGCTGTGTCAGCAGCCCATCCGTTCGCAGCTCCGGGCAGAGAGAGCTGCTGCCAGCAATGACACATTTTACCCAGCATCTCCTGAGCAAAGCTAAATTTGGAGAATTCAGTGTTTATCACCCTCCTTTTGATCCAGAAACACCAGAGGATGTGATGGGAGCTTCAGTGGAGCAGCCATGGACAGCCCAAGTTACCAAGGACAGCTGGGCAGGAGCAGAACTGTGCAGTGTCTGTGGCTGACTTTCACACAGGAACTGTCAGTGAGAGCTTCTGGAGAGCTTCCCCCTTTCAAAAACCAAACCCCTCACCGAAGCCAGCAGTGCCAGTCAGTTTATGAAATGTTTTTATCCCAAACTGAAGGATGGGGGTTTGGCTGTGGCTGTGTTTGGCAATGTCTGTATGTTTGGATGATTTAGGCAGACAAGATCTGCTGCCTTTAATGCCCAGCTGCTCCATTTAATCCCTGTTAAAACTGGTTTTCCCCTTCAAAATTCTTTAAACACTACTGGGAGGCTTGTTTAAAATACATCCCTTATAAAGGTTCCTGGCAACTCTGAAATGAGAGTTTTCCTTAATCTTCTGGATAACTTCAGGGGATAAACTGTTCAGCTGTCACCATGTCACAGTGTGGGTGATGTAAATGAGCTGGAGGAGAAGCCAGGCCACAGAAACCCCGAGGTTCCACTGCACTTTCCTCTGCCTCCACTCCAACAAGGTCTCTTGATGAGCTCTGACAGACCCAGAGTCCCCAAGTCCTGCAGAAGAGCCGAGCATCCTCCAGCAAACACTGACTGATCTCCTAATTAAGGTCCTCTAAACCGGGAGGGTGATGGTACCAAGTGTCCACCACAACTTGGACAGCAGGGAAAGGTTCCTGGGCATTTTGTGCGTGGGACTGGATTTCCCTTCCCAGAGAGATGATCCCTGGAGGTGCCTGACAGGGGCAGCCCCACACCCGCACCTGCAGACAGGAATGTTCCTCCTCCTTCAACTCAGCTGCACACCAAATACACACAAATTATGATAAAAAATAAATATAACCAGCTCTAATAAACATCAAACAGGGAAAACTCCACACATATCAGAAATGATATTAATTTGGCTTGGTATCCTGCACCAGTTGAAAGCCTGAAGCAGAGCAAGCCTGGCATGTGCTCTGTTTAAAGGCTCCCCAGCCCCTGTATTAATGGCTTTTTTCTCCATTATTCACAGAAATCTGAAAGTTTCTCTTTCAGCAGGGACTGAGGAACAATTTTTACCTTCAGAATAAAACCATGTAGAGACACAGCTGTTCAGGATAGTTTGCAATCACATTTGCACTGTGAATACTCAACAGAAAGCAGAGTGAGAAATCTGCCTTATGCTTACAACAAAGCTCTAAGATTTCTTTCAAATCAGCTGTGACTGTTGTATTTTTGATTTATGTTTGCTTCTGAGGGATGCAGCCTCCCCTCACTCAATAAAACCTCCTGCCATTCCCTTCCAACACGAATTCCAGCTGGACACAGAGCTGGGCAGGAAGCACAGGGCAGATTTGGGGGTTATTTCCATTTCAGAGAGCTCCCTCATGCCAGGAAGTGAAGCAGAAAGCTCTCCAACATCTCCCTGCACGTGGGGGACAGCTCCCAGGTGTTCTGTGCTGCACACTGACACGGGGCAGTGCAGACCTGCCTTCAACCCCTGCTGTCCTTTCCCCAGCACCTGCCCAGAGACAAAATCTGTTTCCAGTGCTCAGGGAGGTTCAGCAGCAAACACCAACCACTGAGGGTGAGGGCTGGCCCTGGAACACAAGGGAGGAATACACTGATTTTACACTCAAACCCTCAGCCCTTCCCTCACAAAAGTCCTGTGGTCTCCAGCTATGAAAGTCATTTTCCTTTCATTGAAAACACACCCCCCACATTAGCCATGAGCAAAACCATTGGAGCTCCCATTGTAGCAAAGCAACAAATGGGTTTTTTCCGTAAGAAGTGAAGTCACAACAGCTTAAACCAGTGGGAAGAACCACACTGCAGCTCTACAGGCTCCAATTCAAGCCTGAGCACCACTAAATTACATGTGATCAGTGACATGGAACAGCTGGAAAACCCAGCACAGACCCCAACAGACCCCACTGCCACACAGATGCACCAGTGCCAGAAAATCATAATCCAGCCCCAAAACCCAGAACTTTGATAATCAGCACATGAATGTGTGCCATGCTGGAATCTTCTCTGTCTCCCCAGGCTGGTGCTCTGACACAGCTTGGTCCTAACAATAATTTCCAAGTGAAAATGCCTTTTTACAACGAGTACATAAAAAGCAACCCATGTCCTAAGCTCGAGCAGAAGGAAGCTTTCCTCCCAGCTTATCTGATTTTCTATTCATTTCAAATATCACGTTTCGGAAGGCCACTTCAGAGTTCCATTCACACTGCTAATTTTCCTTGGCAAGACCCCACGTTCTCTGCAAGCACTGGCTGGGAACCCCGCTGCGACACCCCCACCCTGCGGCACCGCCACCGGCTAACCGGGGACGTGGGAAACACCCACATCCCAGAGCAAGGGCAGGTGACAGAGTCATCCCCATCAGATCCTGGGGATGCAGGAGTTTTGAGAGGCAAGGAACACCAGAATTAAGGGATGCCCTCCCAGTCCCCAGCCTGCCCGGGGCACTGTCCCTGCCTGGAACGGTCCCTCCCTGTCCCACCCTGAACGTCCCAGTGCCAGCGGGCACCTCCTGCTTCCCCTCTCCTGCTCCACGCTGTCCCAGCCTCCCAACCCAGGAACGAGGAAAGGTCCTGCTCACCCCTGCAGGCCCAAGCACAGCCTGCTCAGGGAAACATCATCTGGAGGAAATGAAGCAGACAAATGAACAGGGCTCTGCTGGAGCATCCCCCAGGAGATTCCCGAGCTCAGCCAAGTCCTGATGGGTTTTCCCTCAAGCCAAGGGCCCTCCCACATCAGTCCCCTCCACCACCACCTGTCTATGCTACAGCAGAGATAACACACCTCTGCAATACAAAAATAATTTAAAAGAGCTCCAACACAGTGAAATAAATAATTTCTGAGTTTCTTGCCCAAATCACCGTTCCCCACTCTGATTCCCTCACACAATGTGACAAACATGACAAGGCCCATGCCAACCAACCAATAAGAACCAAAAATCTTCCCCCTACACCCAAAAGTTCTTCTCTGCCCCACAAAGAAGGAGAAGCTGGATCCTGATCCTTCCTCCCAGTGCTGTGCAGGGCACCACAGCCCCGGTGCTGACACAGATCAGGGGCTGTGTCACTGGGACTGGGCTGTCTCGTTCCAACCCAGCACTATAAACACAAAGCTTGTTCTGTATAAAGGGTTATACAGAACACCGCCCCGGGCAGTTTATACCAAATGTCATCTTATTTTTGTGCAGGGTTTGCCCAAACCAGACCAAACCCAACGTTCTGAAATCCTGGCAGGACTGGAAGCCAATATTCCCTTCAGCATTTGGGCTCACACCTGGAGGAGCAGGTTCAGCTGTGCAGCCGTGGGGAACCCTGGGGTCCCTGGTCCCCAGCCCAGCCCAAGGGATCCTGCTCCAAACTGGGAACTGTGGCCTCACTATCCCAGAGCCAAATCCATCACTTTTTATCACAAAGGTATCGCTTGAATTCCTACCCCGAGCCTGGAAAAAGGCTGTCAGGCCCAGATGTTTCAGACTAAAGACTGGCCCCAAACCAGCATTTTTTCAGCAAACTTGGTCCTGTGAGAGAATCTCCAACAAAATATTGAGATCAAACACCCCTGGAGCTGTTTCAGCACGATGTGATCCACGCAGCCAAAAGCCTGATTTGATTGTGCCCCTGCACTCTGATGCCAGACACTTCATGTTACGGGACCTCATGTACCTTGTGTGATTTATTCCCTTCACGCTGAAGTGTTTCTTGTAAAACTGCTGGGAGAAAGTAAAGTGGAATTTTGTCTGCTTCCACATCCAAGACTTGCACTACTGTTGTGCTGGAGGATTATTCCAGCTATTGATGTCTGGAAACAGCAGTTCACTGGGAACATCAAGTACATCCCACTCGCTCCCAGAGCTCACTGGGATCACAGGAAAGGACTGGAGTCAGGCAGCAGGGCAGAGTATTTTTCACAATACATGGCATAAGCAGGGTAGTACCCACATCAACATAGCTGGTTTGGGATGCAGAGGGATGGAACACATTTAATACACCGGCAATTCAAATGAAAAGGTTACACTCAAGCTTGCAAGGAAGTTACTTTAATTTATAATAACAGTTATAGCATAATGATTTTATCAGTTTTTGTGTGGTATCAGGATGCTCCGAGATACCAACTCCATCACTTTAAAAGAATGCCATGTTTATGTCACATTAATCACATTTCTGACTGAAACACAGCTCTGAGGAAGCAACTGCTCCCAGCTTTCCCCCTGCCTCCATCAAGCTGCCATGACCCTGGCATTAAACAAAAAGATCTGACACAGCACAGGCCAAAACCCCTCCGCGAAAAATCAGCTCCCACAAACACTGCGGGCACAGCCTGGCGCCTCGGCTTTCTTTAAACTGAACACTCGAACATTACACGACAAATCCACCCCCAGTGCTGCACCTATGAATTGCTTCTGTTGCCTCAGCTCAAGTCCAGCTCCTTGGGAGCAGCAAACTGGAACTGTGAGTTGTGCTGGACACCGGCCTGACGTGGAACAAGCCCACACCAGGGCCTTTGGGCACGCTAAGCCATCTGTCCAGAGGACTGGCCACAAGAGTGAGAGAAGCAAAATATCGTGCTCAGTGTCCAGGAGAACAGGAGGGATGGGAGGAGAGATGAGCTGGACACGCACTTGGAGGTAATGGGAAAACCAGGAGAACGTGCTGGAGAGCCCTGAGCAGCCGGCTCGGGCTGAGTAAGCCCAGTTCAAAGCACTCCTCAGATTCCAGCAATACCTCACGAGCACAACGTGCCCAGAAACGTGGTTTTCTTATTCTCTCCTGCGCTGTAACCGTGCAGCTTCCAGCCCTACAGGTTTTCTGGGAAATCTATTAAAAGCCCATTAAGTGCCCACCAGCCCTGACCGAAATCACCATGACGCAGGAGCATCTGGTTCCCACCAAGCATGACTCCCTTCAAAGCCTGGATATCACCTCCTCTCCAGTAATGCCCGGGCAAGCAGCTTCTCCAGGGATGTGGGACGGAGCAGCCACCTCCTCCTTCCCCCCATAAAACCTCAAAAACCCCTCCGAGAAGGGGAAGGCACAGAGGAAGCACTGAAGTCACAGTCCTTAATGTGTACACTGAAGTAGAAACCCTCAAGCTGTATTTCACTGCCACAAATAGCAAATATTTAAAAATAAAACATTATTTTTAGCCTAAGTGGTGCTTAAGGATTCAAGAATAAAACATTGCCCAGAGACAGGAAAGTGTCATCATGTGAAAACGCTGAGGCAGCCGTGTCCTGCTCAGTGAACACCAGCTCAGGGCACAGAGAAAGCATTTGGGATCCTGTCTCAAACCTTAAAATCATCCCTGATTCAGCCAAAAACCAGAGGAGAACCAGTAAGGTAGAACACCTTGGTGCATCTACAAGGGTAAAATAAATAAAATTATACAGAAACTCACATAACATTTCTCTAGAACCTCTAGCAAAGGCTGTTCTGCACAGGGCAATTTATCCCCTGCCTTTCTTTTCCACAAGCAGCGACTGTAAGGTCAGGATACAGAATTCCAGTTGCTCCCAGACAGGTAGGGATCTACCAAAAAGGGGCTGTAAAGGAGAACAGACTGGGTCTGTCCCTGCCTGCTCCTTTACGACACATGACAGACATCCTAAGAAAGCAGGCTGGGAAAATAAATCCCCTCTCCATGGTCTCAATTTGAGATTTTCTTGAACGGAGGAAAAGCTAAATTAACATGGAAAAAAATCATCAGCGTTTTGAAATATCTACAATTACAGTTAGGTTTTGTTTTCTTTTAAAACAGTTTAAATCAAATGCCTGAAGAAGCAGATGGGAAACTCTCGTGTGCTAAAAGCTGAGGCTCCTACCAGAGCTCTCCACCAGGAAACTAAAGACAAGGCTTAACCAAGAAGATGTTTAAGATCATAATTCTTATCAAAAAATCCTGAAAGGCTTAAAAAAGTTGGAAACTCATTTCTGCAGCAGCTCTGGTCCCCGCGCAGACAGATGGAGGGAGACAGCTTCCCCCTCCCCAGCGCGGGGTGGGTGAGGTAGGGATTGACTAACTGTGGAAAAATCCACATAATTGAGAAGACAAATGTTGAACAGTTATTTTACGGCTTGAACTATTCAAGGAAAAAGGCTGCCCGTGCCAAGGGGCCAGCCAGGCTCATTGTGTGTGCGAGCAGCCCCGGGCAGCAGCGGCGCTTTCATCCCCGGCCAGGTGCGGCCTCGAGCTGCGCCCGGAGCTGGGAGCGCTGCAAACCCAGCGAGAGGAGCAGCAGCACCTCCACTGTCCCAGAGAGAGCAAAACCCCCCCACGGGCTCGGGAGCACGACCCACGGCCGAGGCCATTCGCTGCTCCCCATGAGAAGCCCAATTTTCAGTTGCTTAAAATGATGAAAAGCTGCAACAGCTCAGGCTCGAGATTCCCAGCTTGGAGCTTGCTTCCAGATGAATTTTCAGAAATAAAATAAGGCTTCAGCCAAAATATCCGAGCCACTCCAGAACAATGCTGTTCCTTCCACGTTAAGGCTCTGCAGTGGCCTCGGGAGCTGCAGTACCCCAACGTTTTCAGTGGCACACACAGAAGACAGAGGGGGATGGAAAAGGATGCAGGAGGGGAACTGGTTGAGCAAGAATGCTGGAATATGGATGGGTGGTTTCAACAGTGAGGATTAGACACACTCAGAAGGGGAGATTAAAGCTCGAATCAATAAAAGCAGCAGAATGAGAAGTCTGAAGGAAGCCAAGTTATAGAAGAGAGAGGAAAGAGCGAGCTAGGGAAGGTCACAACAGAAAGTAAGAGCTTGTCTGCTCCACCTCCTGCTCTAACTCAGCTGAAGCTGTCTGGAATGGTACATGCTCCTCAAGGTGTCCCACAACAAGGACTTCCCAACCTCCTGACACAGGCCGTGTCACTCCTGGCAGAAGGATTTCCTGCTCCTCTTGACCTTTACTCAATCCTGTCACCAAAAGCCTCCCTCCCCTCTCGGAGCAGCTTCACTTCACTCTTGAAGAGCCTTGTGCTCCCATCTCACCTTCTGCCCTTCAACCTCAGCTACCCCAGCAGGTCCCCTGCCCTGGGGGGCCCCACCTCAGCGCTTCACAGCAGGCTCTGTGCCCTGCCCATCTCCAGACAGACCCAGGCAGCCCGGCCCAAGCCATGTTTAACCCCAGCCACGAACAGCCAGTCCCTAAGAACATTTATCCAATCCCTGACACACCCAGGGAAGGGAATCCATTTGTGCCCACGCTGCCATAGGCTTACAAGGACGCCTCATGCAACAGCACCAAAGCTGTCCTGAAGTTCAAATGACACCTAATTCTTTTCATAAGGCTCTTCCACAGGAAAAAATCCAAATTCATTTGACTCTTACAAGGACAGAGCTGTCATCTCCCCAGTGCTTACAAGGAGTTTGTTCTGCTGTCCCAGTCTGACCACTGGAATCCCAGCCCAGCAGAGCCTGACAGGCGGCACAGGGATGGAATCCCAGCCCAGCAGAGCCTGACAGGCGGCACAGGGATGGAATCCCAGCCCAGCAGAGCCTGACAGGCGGCACAGGGATGGAATCCCAGCCCAGCAGAGCCTGACAGGCGGCACAGGGATGGAATCCCAGCCCAGCAGAGCCTGACAGGCGGCACAGGGATGGAATCCCAGCCCAGCAGAGCCTGACAGGCGGCACAGGGATGGAATCCCAGCCCAGCAGAGCCTGACAGGCGGCACAGGGATGGAATCCCAGCCCAGCAGAGCCTGACAGGCGGCACAGGGATGGAATCCCAGCCCAGCAGAGCCTGACAGGCGGCACAGGGATGGAATCCCAGCCCAGCAGAGCCTGACAGGCGGCACAGGGATGGAATCCCAGCCCAGCAGAGCCTGACAGGCGGCACAGGGATGGAATCCCAGCCCAGCAGAGCCTGACAGGCGGCACAGGGATGGAATCCCAGCCCAGCAGAGCCTGACAGGCGGCACAGGGATGGAATCCCAGCCCAGCAGAGCCTGACAGGCGGCACAGGGATGGAATCCCAGCCCAGCAGAGCCTGACAGGCGGCACAGGGATGGAATCCCAGCCCAGCAGAGCCTGACAGGCGGCACAGGGATGGAATCCCAGCCCAGCAGAGCCTGACAGGCGGCACAGGGATGGAATCCCAGCCCAGCAGAGCCTGACAGGCGGCACAGGGATGGAATCCCAGCCCAGCAGAGCCTGACAGGCGGCACAGGGATGGAATCCCAGCCCAGCAGAGCCTGACAGGCAGCACAGGGATGGAATCCCAGCCCAGCAGAGCCTGACAGGCCGCACAGGGATGGAATCCCATCCCAGCAGAGCCTGACAGGCCGCACAGAGATGGTTGCTCCTTGCTCTTCCCGGTGCTGTCAGCAGCCCTCCATGAGGCCACGGGCAGGACACCTCACACCTCCCTCATGCTGCTCCAATCATCCAACACTGCTGAAATTACCCAGAGCCTGAGCTGCAGAGCTCCCTGTGCAGGTTCCCATCTGGCTGCTGACCCAGGCTTGGAGACAGATCCATTCTGCAGTGGCTTCCCTGCTTTTTCCACGTTAGTTTTAAGAATACCAGGAAATAAATAAGCACTGGAAACACTGAAGCAGCAAAATCTTGTGCTTAAAATGTTGGGAAACACTATAAATCCTATTTTGTGTAGATACCTTTCTCAAAGCAATGCAAACTCAGTGTAACCTTGGTTTCCATCACCCAGCAGGTAGCACAGGCAGGGTTACTTCCTTGACAGATACCAAATAATTTGTTTTATCCTCATCACCCAGCACAAGGCTGCATTCCTCATGGACTGCACACAACTCCAACTCTGCTCTGAAGAGTTAAAGCTCCCTCACAGGCCTTCCCACGATGGCCCTCCTGACAGCAGGTCTGAGTGTATTTTGATTTTGACAGCTTCCTTGGGAGATGAAACCCTATTATTCCAACTCAGACGGAAAATAGGAAAACTAATAGTTAAGGTTTATCTTGGATGTTCCATAAAAGAGAGTTTGTTTGAACCTCTCTCTTTTTAAAAACCACATGCAAACCAAACCTTATCTACCTTTCCAAGCAATATTTAATCTATTTTGATGTGTTTCAGCGATGTGGTTTCGTGGTGGACTTGGCAGCGTCAGGTTTACAGCTGGACTCGGTGATGTTAAAGGCCTTTCACAACTAAATGATTCTGCACTCCCCAGTCCTTCCTGGGGCATGGACCAGACGATCCCCAGAGGCCCCTTCCAAGCGCGACCATTCCGTGATCCACCGCCCCCAGGGCTCAGCCTGCGCCAGCTCCTGCCAAGCGCCAGCGCTCCAGACCTCGGCAAACAGAGCCTGGGGTGCCAGGCCAGGCACACACGGGGAACCTCTCCTGGAAAAGCTCCGCTGGGATGGGATAACCACCCTCACACCGAGCTCCCGGGCAGCAGCACAGACGGTTTTATGCTCTAAGGCAACATTTTGCTGCTGCTGCTGCCACAAACTCCTCTTACAACCCTCACCTCACTCTCTGAACGTTTCCCCACATCTGGAAGGAACGGGGCAAGGACCTCACAAATGGTTTTTGTCACCATATATGCACAGTTCGACCCCAGAAGAGGTGGAGTCCTATGCACAAAATGAGGCAAGACCTGCAGAAAACAGCGTGCAAGTGTTTCAGGACTAGAAATACACCCAAGAAGTGCCGTGTAACCTCAGGTTTGCATTTCCCAGCTTCTCAGTGCTCATATCCAGCCTATGTATTGCACTATTTAGACCACTCGAGACAAAAAGCAAAGTTAATTTTTCCCCCAGGAAGGGTTAAATCCACTTAAACAATGTGCAATAAAGATAGAGCAGTGCCCCAGTAACACTGAAGTTGTTTCTATTCCATACAATAAGCTCGGGAAGCAAAATTAAAATCTATCTGCATGGTCTGAGGTCACTCAGGCTAGGGATGGTTATTTTAAATCTGAATATTAGAAACATATGCTTTTCTATGGAGGTTTCTAGCAAACCTGAACCTGCTGGTGCTCAGCCTTTCCCAGGGAATGCTGAACACCTCCAGAGCCCACCAAGCAGGACTGGAGCCATCTCCAAGGGGGTCACGGCGGGCAGGGCTGCAACTCCATAGGATGAAAACAGATATTGTTTAGACAGGATGATGAACATTCCTAAAAATTTAATCTTTAATCATTTCTGATTTACAAACTAATCCTAACAATGATGCAATGCACCCATAGCCCCATTGGTCTGAGGCTCATAACTCAAGCACAGCCCATACACAGTGCTAATTAGTTTGTATTACAGCAAAAATGCTCTTAATAAACAGAAATGTGAAACGACTTTTGGACTGTGCAATAGCCATGTAAATAATCTTTAGGAGGAGCCCTTTATGTCCATATCCTGACTGGGCTGGCTGCACCAGGAGCCTGGGGCTGAGCACTGCCCTGGGAGAGGGGAGTCACATTCCTGGTGCTGTTTCCAGTAAGTCTCTGCATCACCAGGAATCTTTTCACTCCCTTCACTGATGATACCAGGACAATTCTCTAGGTGTGTAGGGAGCAGCAGCAAGAGCAGGGCTGCAGCCTCAAGCATTTTGATGGCAGAGTGTCAGGGCACCAAAAACCTCACACACCAGGCTGAGCTGAGTCCCCCCTGGAGGATTCTGTGCCACCCACTGTGACCAGAGGTGACACTGCAACCTCGACTTGCAAAGCTACTGTAAACAAAAACATAGTGCTACAATTTCTGGTCGGTTTTAGAAACTTGATTTTGACAAGAAATTGAAAATGTTACATAACCATATAATTAAAGGATTATTATGAGAGACGATAGTTTACTTAAAAAGATCCATTCTGGTTAAGAGCATCCTGACTGGGTACAGAATTCTCCTAACCAGGAAAAGGACATAAACAGCATCTGATTTTGCAGCTTATCTATTTATGAACTTATTTAGGCTCTGCTATAAACTTTAGAGGAGCCGGAAGCAAAAGAATCCATCCTCAATGGAGCAAAGCAAACGGACACTGACAGGGTAAAAATGCCAAGCAGGGCAAGTTTTGCAAGCTCCCAATATTTACCATCCATCCCAGAGTACTCCATTCTCATGCAAGCATGTCACAATGAGAAAACAACATCTCTATAAGGGTAAAACAAACAGCATTCACAATTTCTGAAAGCATTCTTCCACAATTATTGCACTAGATTAGATTGCCTCATCACCAGGGCCAGAGGCCATTTACACTATTTTCTTTCTCTTTTTTTTTTTTTATGGAACAGATGAAAGGATTACAGAAGGTTTTCTGGGGCCAAATTTGGAGCTAATGATGGGAAAATTCTTTTGCTAATCCCCACTGCTAGCAGACTCCTGAGGCTGGAAAAAGACAATGTCTCCTGGTACCCTGCTTCTATTTTGCTCATCAGTGCAAAATGCCCCGCTCAGGAGGTTTGCAAAGGCCCATCAGCTCTAAGCAGAGCCACAAAATCTGCAGGACAGGGCTACAGTGAAAACCTGAGGGAAGAACCACGTGAGACTGCCCTTCAAACTTGGATGCTGCACGACGAAAGCCAAGGATGGGACCCAGCCACACAGCAGCCACCTCCACCCGAGCTGCAGCCCCGGGGAACGGCTTCCCCAGGCTGTCCTGTGCCCGGCACGCCGGAGGGATCCCACCTGAGCAGCCCCTGCCGGCTCCAGAGCAGCCTTGGGGAGATGGGTGGAAGGACACGGAGCCGGGCCAGGCTGGTGTCACCTTGTCACCACCTGTCCGGGGACAGGGAGCGACCCTTCCCCGGGCACAGCTCCCACCAAAGCCCCGGGACACAGCTCCAGCCCCAGGGCAGGAGCAGCAGACACCGCCGAGGCACCTCCCTCCCACAGGCAAAGTTTAATCATTTTGCAGTCATTTAACAAACACAAAGCATTCGCATGTACCGGCTCTGGGCGAGGAGTAAACTTTGCATAATTAATCCCTCGCTCCTGCTGCATCTGCAAATGCACAGCTACACCCACTGGCACTGGGGGAAAATGCCTCTGGCCACCTCGGAGAGCTGGGAAGTGCAAACACCTCCAGAGAGCCGGAGCTGCCTTGGAATGGGGAAAGCAGACCCGAGGAACAAGTCTGGAAAATCAGTACCCAACTCCCCAAAGCCCGATTCGTTAATGCACATTATCAGCTGCTTCTGAATTAAGCCACGTTGTATTTTAACACCAGGACAAGCCACAGGCACCTCCTGAGCTGCACAAGGTGGGAACATCCCCAGCAGGTCAGGGAAGTGGAAGTCAAGCTTCCCACAGAAAGGGGCGGCTTGATGGAAAGTCTGACTCGAGGAAAAAGAAATGTTGAAGCAGCACTTAAGGAAGACGAACTTCCCCTGCCTCCCCACAACACAGACGATGCCATTATCACTCAGCACTAGGAAGGAAAGGGATTCCAGGGAAGGGGAAATTGCAGGGCAGTTATCCTCATCAACCTGAGCGTGCAGCGGTGACACGAGCTTGGCGGAGCGCCTGAGCAAAGTCTGCTCATGGTTAAGCACAGGGCATGAAGTCAGATGTGCACAGGGAAAACAGCCCCTGGAAAATATTGCTCAGGAGTTCAGCTTTTCCAGGGTGCCAGTGGCAACAAAATGTCTGACCTTATCCCCCCATATCCGCCAAAAAAACCCAAAAAAAGGGATTGCATAAAGTCAGCGGAAACATGGGAGTTCCACTTGCCTGGCAGGGATGGAGCCAAGTGCTGAGTGATCTGCCCCCACATCTGTAAAGTCAGGCTATTTCCCAACTCTCTTGGACAGCTTAAACCTCTCCTGATGACACTTCCTACACGGCTGGCAGGTCTGCTGCTCGTGGCTGGGGGACACGGGGAGCAGAGCTCAGGCTCTGAGCAGTTTCCTCAGGATCAGCACAGACAACCCTCACCACTTCCTACTCCAAGCACCCAGGAAAGTTTCCCTCTTTTAAGAAACAGTTGCCTGTAGCTCAAGGAAGAGCCCCCACGAAAACACAGGAATCTTGCTCAAGGCTTTGTCTGTAAGACAAACAACACCAGCATTATTTGCATTATTTGCAAAAAGGAGGGTTAAATACATTCCATCTCACAGATGTTTCGAGGCCTCACTGCTAGAAAAAGTCTGGCAAAAATGCAATGGCACAAAACACAGAACCTTCAGGGTCCCAAAAACATAAGGATTTGGGGAACCATCCCCAACCCCCAACAGAGAAATGGGACACAGATCGTGTGTTTTCCTGAGGAGAAACCAAAGCTTCACAGAGAACCCATAAACATGCTCATGCTTCCCACCTGTTTCCTATTTGGAGCAAAAAAAAAAGCAATTAATATGACTTTTTAAGCAACGATTAATAAAGAAACCTATGAGATGAGACCCCTAATTGAAAATGTCTTTCCTCACATGATCCAGAGGATCAAAACACGACAAGAGCACTGAGCAGAGTCTCCCCCAGCTGCACAAACCGTTCCTTAACAACCTTAACATTAATAAACAAAGACATATTCCAGGCATTTCCTATCCCTCCTGGATTTAGCCATGGCAAACAGGAGAAATCCATCCTCTTGCTTCACTCTGCTGCAGAACAGAGCTCCCATGCAGCTTTGGGAACCCCTGACTCTGAGCAGACTCACAGGGAGACACAAAGGCAAAATATCAGCCCAGGGAGAAGCAGATTTCAGGGTTATCACTGATCAGCAAGGAAAAGGACACTGCCCTCCTCAGTGGGGAAGCACAGCCCTCTGTGAGAGGGAGAAGCTGGCAGGGCGACACTGAACTGTCACCAGGCTGGAAGGAATGGGAAGTCAGGAGCACTGGAGGATCTGCTCTCCCAGGCCAGCTCGTGCCATGTGCACAGTCAAGGGAGTAACAACATGGACCTACCAGGAGAGCAATTCCACCACTTGGCCACTGGCTCCTCTGAAAGGAGAGAGGTGCTCTCCTGGTTCAATATTGCACCTAATCTGATCTACATTCCCTGCCATGAACGCTCCCAAACCCAATCCTTTGGAGCAAACAGTGCAATGCTCCCCCTTTAATCGCTGGCTCAAGACTTTTCCATTCAGTTCATCAGGAAGGACACAGAATATGAATGCCCCAGTGAAGCCCTGCACCACATAAAAACTGTCACACAACGGAAAAATGCAGAAGATGGAGTACAAAATTAATTTTGTGCTTTGGAACACTAATCACCAATCTCTTTGTTCAAAAGTCAGGCTTGGGGAAACACCCCAAGAGTTATACATTGTACACAGCCCACAGGGAATGCAGGGAGGCACAATAAAATCAGGTGATGAATGGGCAGAATCTGCAGTGGTTGCTTGAACACAAACCTTTAGTGTCAGCTGCTTGCTCTGTGGGCAGGAAGAGCAGTTGTGTGAGGAGAGAAAAAAATTAATCCCAGTCTTACATAAAAGTGAGGCAAAATCTTGTCCTTACCGTTCTGCTCATCCAGCTCATTCCCAATTTCCTGCCCCATTTGTTTTTGCCGGGATATGATTGAAGAAAGAGCATCGAGTCCAGCATCTTGTTCTGCACCAGGAAAATACATTAAATCACTTTAGAAAGTTGCTGCTATGCCAGGCTACATAAAATAGGTAGAAGTGAAGAAAAAAAAACCTACTCTGTGCTTAAAGGGCTAAATGCATTAAGAAAAACACATGAACACAACATGAAAATTAATCCTTATGGCAACACTACTCTTGAAATAATGTGAATGATGGATAAATAATTTCTCTGCTCTGGCTGGGACATTTTGCTGAGGATCCAAAAAAAAAAAAATCCAAGAATTTAACATTCAGCTGTTACTCAATCATAAATGCAGGGGATTTTCTGGCACACACAGCGAGCTCCTGATTAGCCTTTTTAAATTTTCCGAGCAACTTTTAACATGAATAAAAGAAAACAGGTGATGCAAACACCAAAGAATTCAAAGAGATTTTTAAAGCTGCAAGAGGGTACAGAGGGTGGGGGAGAGCTGAGGGAGAGGGGATGGGGGCAGTGCAAGTGTTATGTGCTCCCAGAACTCTGCAGAGAGAGCACAAGAACCACATGCCCCGAGCCCTGCAGGCTGCAGGCACAGCCAGCATGTGCAGCTCTCCCTGCCCAAAGCTGCCAGGGAGGGGCACAGGAGGAGCTGCAGGAGGGTCAGTGCCCGGGGCACAGCAGTGGTGCTGCCCAAACGGGGTGGCCAGGACCCCCTTCCCCTCAGTGGCCCTCCAACACCTCTTTCAGCCTCCATTTAATTACCTATAATGTAATTAAAAACACAGTTGAGGCTCCTCCTGGAGCACCCAGACAGAGCTCAGGCCTCTCCCCTAAGCTGTACACAAGCTGCTCCCACGCAGAGTGAAGCAGGTCTTACGTGGAGATTGATTTCATTCCATCATTTCCAATACTTTAACTGCCTGGAAATGACCTCATTAACCACCTGACATCCTCAGGCTGAGGTTTCCAACACTTCCAAAGTCAGAGATTCCTTATGGGTGCTGAGGGCAAAACTCTGAAGACCCTTTTTGGATGAGTTAATTCTTACCTTGCTCCAGTTCAGCAAGAAATTTAATGCACCCAGTGCAGTTACGAGATCACACTGCACACCAAAACGAGGAATATGGGCAAAATCAGGACTTTCAAAATGTAATTTAAGAAAGTGCATCCAGTTAAGAACACTGCAAGCACAATGCTGCTCCTGCAAATACAGAAAGCAGCTGCCTGGAGCTGTTTGACATCTGCACACAATAAAACTTCAGCACAGGTTGGTGTCTTGACATTCAAATAAAGGCTCCTCTCAGGTCCCAGCAATGCCAAAACAACCAGAAAGGCTCTTGTACCTTCAATGATCCTTCTCTGCTGCTGCCTGAGCTCATCAAAGCCAAGTCCTCTGGTCTCCTCCGATTCCTCCAAGAGCCAGGGGTTGGTGATGCCTCGTTTGACCGCTCCTGCCATGAGGCTCGACCTGGAAATAGCTTCAGTGAGTGATTTCCAACCCCAAGCCCCTGGCAGACAGCAGCACACAGGGCTGAGCACTCCCTGGGGCTCTGTGCAACCCCAGGAGAAACCAACCAAAAGCAATCCCCAAAAACAAACCCATCCCACAGGCCAGCAGTGGTAAGGACAGAGAGAATTCATTTCACAGGCAACAGTGAAGCTACAGAGGGAAACACACCCCACAGATTGTAAAATACATCCATATAAAATGCTGTTTGCGTGTAGAACGCACAACGTTCCTGGGAATGCACATTATTCCTGTATTCGCTCCGTGATCAAAACACAAACTTATAAAAATACTGCTACGGGCTCCAACAGTAAAAGGATCCACTTGTTAATAGAGAGGCAAATCAGGTGAGACTTTTCACTCCCTGCAATCCTGACCCAACCTAACCAAAAACGTTCCTGAGTTTCATGAACTGTAGATGGACACAGCTCCCCCCCTGCATTTCCTAGTCTGGCATCAACCTGAATGAGAAGCCAGGAACACACACTTTTAAATGAGAGACTAATTAAATAATGGGTTTTCTTTTCAAAGAGTTATGACTTGAGATTGTTCACATTACAGACACTTCCCTGGTGACCACAGAAAACAAGTTTTCCATGTCCAGGGCACATAAATCCAAGCAGTAAAATGAAACCCCACTTAAATATTTCCTCAATACCAGATTTCTGGTTTCTGCCTTTCAGCTCCTCACTGGTTTTTCCTACAAGACAAACCTCATGACAGACTGAGAGTCCCCTGAACCCAGCATTGCAGCTCAGGTTCGGGGGGAGGCATGGTAAGGTTGGTTCCCCCACAGATGTTCACAAGTTGGAGCTTTTGCTTTCTGCTTTGCTTTTTCTAAACTCTGTATTTCGTTCCCATTTTACCTTTTCCCTGCTCTTTCCCAAAGCACTTCCACAAACAACACAAGAACAGAGAGGGTTTTTAGGATCTCTCAAATTCTCAGTGTTTTTTAATTACACCAAGACCTAAATTTGAATGTTGCAGTTGTTTCGGTGTTTTCAATGGAGTTTTTGAGAGAGTTGCTCTCCAGGAGAGGCTCTGATGCTGCCCAGTGCCCGCACTGCCGGCCATCCCTCTGCGGCCAAAGCCCCGGGGCAGGAGGTCCCTGCGCGCAGGGACAGCGGGGCCAGGAGGGCTCGGGGCCCTGCTGACACCGAGGGGCGTCCGGGCACAGCCCCGAGCTGGGGCCGAGCTCCGGGAGCAATTCTGGGGAGCTGGGGCCGAGCTCCGGGAGCAATTCTGGGGAGCTGGGGCCGAGCTCCGGGAGCAATTCTGGGGAGCTGGGGCCGAGCTCCGGGAGCAATTCTGGGGAGCTGGGGCCGAGCTCCGGGAGCAATTCTGGGGAGCTGGGGCCGAGCCCCGGGAGCAATTCTGGGGAGCTGGGGCCGAGCCCCGGGAGCAATTCTGGGGAGCTGGGGCCGAGCCCCGGGAGCAATTCTGGGGAGCTGGGGACATCTCCTGGCCGCGGGACGGAGCGGCACGGCCGGAACATCCCCGCGCACGGGAGCGCCTCGGCTCCTCTCGCTGGGCACTGGCGCGGGCACGGGACTCCAGCTCAAGGTGAAGTCAGAATGAAAAATAGAAAAAACCCACTTCTTTTTTTTTTTTGCTAAAAGAAGCTAAAAAGCCCTTTTTATAAATCTCGGCATCTCCCTTAACCACCCCAGTGATGCTGACAGCAGAGCAGAGCCACCCCTGCTGTGCCACGACCAGCCGGGTATCAAGGGCAGCACCAGAGAGGAGCTGGGATTCTTCTGCATTCCAGTCCTGCAGCTCCATTGAATTTCCATGTATTTATCGAGGCTGGCAATCAGGCTTGATTAGACAAACTGACACACACCTGGAATGAAGTTTTACACATTACCCAGCTTTCCTCCCTGCTTTGGGGGATTAAATGTGTTCTTTTATCTCCCAGCCTCACAACTGGCACCAGGTTTGTGAACACGACAGAAGCACTGCACTGCTAGAAAACCACTGCAGTCCACCCAATTCAGTTCAATTAGAAGGACACAAAATCCAGGGAAACAACATCTGACAAAGTTGCTTAGCTAAAGCAAAGGGAACATAAAGCTCTCTGCTTGCTAAAAAGAGCACGCCTATTTCTGCCTGTTAAAAAACAGCCAAGGCAAGCAAATTTGAAATAATTTGCAGCTCTGTCTCTCTCCGTCCCCCCAGTGCTCTGCCCTATTCTTGTAGGTTGGGTCATGACAAGTGGTCTGCTCGTTACAATAATCTTTGTGACATGTTTGGTAACTACCTTCCCACACAAGGCAGCAGAACTTCCTCCTTCCTCTGATCCTGCCCTGCCTCGCCTCGCTGGTGTGAAGATTAAAGCTTATCCAATTAGCCACCCACTGCCTCCGCCAAGTTAATCACGCAAATCTTGGAAGCCGTCACAGAGCACTGGAGTGTGGGGATAGCTTTTGATTATAGGAGCAGATTTAACTAATTACAAGGCTCAGCAATGAGCCCGAGTATAAAAGGTGATGGGGTTTAAAATCAGGGAGCTATGTCACTGCCTAACAAGGGAGGGCTTATCTTATTGTTTCACTGATAATTCTTATAACACCTCCCAAGTAACTTAGATTACTCAAGCAGCACTTACTTTAGGCCAAGGCCACACATCGAGGCTTAGGGCTTTAGAAGACTGATCAGCAAGACTGAGTCTTAAACAAAACCTGGGTCATATGACAGCTGGGTGGATGATCACTTGAACATTCCCTTAACTACAGTGGGGCTCTTTGAAGCACCCAGGGCACCCCAGCCTGGCTTCACAGGTCACTCTCCACAGGGGTGGGCAAGGACTGGGGCATTCTCTCCCTTACAGTGCTCCCACTGTATTTTTAGGGAGCTCCAAGCCAGTAAGTAAAACGAATATAATTTTAACATACAAAATAAAAGCTCCCTCTATCCCTCCAAAAACCCATGAGAGGCCACACAAGAGCACAGGCACTTTCAAATCCCCTCCAGGTACCATCCCAGGTGGAGATTTCCCCACGAGAACTGCTCCTGATGGGAAGCCTCCAGCACTCCCTGCAGCTGGCAGAGGACTTCTAGCCCCACCAGCACAAGAACTGCTGTTCCCATGTTCCAGGCAATTCCATGCTGCTCTTGACACCATTTCCCTGTGGCTGGGTTCACTGGTCCCACTGCCTCAAGGACTGGGAGCTGCCTGAGGAGGGTGCTGGACAATCCTAACCACACTGGTTCATGACCATGCAGCCAAAGGCACATTAACCCTGGAAAACCCCAGCCCACCCCTAGATCTGATCCTGGGACCCAGCTCTCAGGTGTTCTCCTGGACGGACAATTCCCTCTCCTCCCACCCTCCCCATCGCTTCCCAGAGCTGAGGCCAATCCCATCCCAGCTCAGGATGCTGCAGCTGCAGCCAGGAGGCTCCAGCAGGAGCTGGGAGGGAGGAAGGACACCAGGAAGGACGTTCAGAGGCACCTAAACAACTGCTGCTGATCTTATTTCCTAAAGAGTGTTTGCCCCCCACAAACAACAGCCAGATTCCCAAAAGCATTTGACACCTCATGGCTCATGGATTGAAGGGGGCACTCATGGATTGAAGCCTGATTGGCATCAGGCAAAATTCCTGTTTGGATCAAGGCTGAAATACTTCACATCTGACAGGAAAGTGTTCAACCAGGAAAAATGGTGACCCACACCGAAAAGAAAAAAGAATATGGACCCTCCTAAAATGTTCCTGGGGTAGCTCTTACTGAAGGTGCTTTGTGTCCCACAGACACCAGAAGTTGTCTCTATTTTTGAGGAATTCCAAGAGAAATAAGGGAAGGCCAGTTAATTTATTGGTTCTCTGGTGACTGACAAGGACTTCTCCAGCCTGGGACCTAGTCAGACAGAAGCAGGAACATTCCCACTCCTCTGTCTCCACAAATGTTTAAACACTCTAAAAGTCTGACATGTGACATCCAGAAACTCAGCATTCCTGGTTGCTTTTTCCACCCCTGCCTTCGGAATGGAGTGAAACCCTGGGAATCCTGCCCCATCAAAGCCCCTGTTCTAACAACCTGCACAGATCTCCCCCAAGGAGAAAAGGGGGGGGCAGAAGATGCTGAAATTGTGATTAAAACCCAGTTAAAGGAAATCTGACTGGCCCTGCTCGAGGGGAGCCACGCAAACAGCACAACCTTTCCCTGGAAAATTCCAGCGGCATCTTAATTAAGGCCGGGAGGGGCCGGCAGGGGCAGGAATGCTGTCCCCAAGCCACGGAGCGTCCTGCCCGCAGTTGTCACTTGGGATCAACCCTGAGAGCATTAAACCACAGCCCTGCACCCCAGAAACGGCTTCAGAGCAGCTTTCAAAGGATGTAAAACTCACGGAGCGGCGGCCAGACGTAAAGCAGATTAATTCCAGGGAAAGCCCCCCAGCCCCAGGCCCTGGGACGATAAAGTTGTGATCAGTGGTGCAGGAAGGTTAATGAAAGGAAGGGCTGCTGCAGGAATAGGGCTTGGCCAACGTGGGCTGTCACATCAGGGCTGGATTAGATACGGAAAAGCAGCACAAACCAGGGAAGTGCCACTGCCCAGCCCCATCAAACTCCAGGTGCTGATTTTTCTAATGCGGGGAAAGCCGAGTGTCAGCTCCAGGCACACTCCAGGGTGGGCTCTGCCACCTCCAGAACCCCAAAGCTGGGCCAGGACTCTGCAGGGATTTCAGAGGGAGCCCGAGCTGGGAATGGCAGCTGAGCCCTACAGACCCTGAGACCAGCTCCTGCCAAGATCCCTCCAAGCTCCTTCCAAACTCCTTCCAAGCCCCTTCCCTGCAGACCCACCCAGCCCAGGCTCAGACCAGAGAGGAAAGCTGGATTTACTGGCACAAGATTCAGGCCCTGAGTTGTCTCTGCCTGTACCCCTGAAAACCAGACCCACAAGGGAGACCATGGAAGGGGTGAGAATTCACCAGACAGAATATTTGGCATCGTTTTATCCAACTTTAATAAAAGAAGTTAAAAGAGAACTATAAAACATCAAGCCTTGCGACACTAGCAAATAAATACTCTCTCTGATGTTATCTTCTGCTGGAAAATACTGGATTCTCTGATCATTTCTAATGGGGCTTCAAATTATCAGGGGATTTTGATATTTTCCTCCTGTTTGCCTCGACACCTTCTGGCTGGGGCAGCCCAAGGATGAAGCCCTGAAGCAGCACCTTGCCCACACTGCCCTGCCACAGCAGGGATGGCCACAGAGGCCACACCAGCTCAGGGACTGCTCAGAGCAGGGGACACACAAGAGTCCCACATCACAGTGCCACAGGCGTTTTGCCCACTCGCTGTTTTACATGTTTTGGGTGACTCAGTGAGAGGTTTGAGAGCCAACATTACAACAGGATCTGCACTGAGCTCTGCAGAATCCAAACCTGGAACAATTGTTTGGGTTCAACCACAGTCTGGAGGGGTTTCACCTGCAGCAGGTGCTGCCCGGACATCTGGTTATGTAAAGATGACCAAAACAATCACAGTCACGTGTCCCAGACTGGGCTGCATTGGAAGGGACCTTAAAGCCCATCCCATCCCACCCCTGCCGTGGGCAGGGACACCTCCCCCTGTCCCAGGCTGCTCCCAGCCCCAGTGTCCAGCCTGGCCTTGGGCACTGCCAGGGATCCAGGGGCAGCCCCAGCTGCTCTGGGCAGGAAGGGAAGCACAGAGGGTGTTACAAACCGCCCCCAGAGAAGAGAAGCACTGAAACCAAGCCCTGCAGCTCCTCACTGCAGAGACCCTCAGCAAGCACAGCCAGCCAGGGGAAGGCAGAGAAGCCCCAGCTGGGCTCCGAGCAGCACCAGCACCAGCGCCTGTGCCCAACAGCCAGCGCCCACAGAGAGCTGCCAGGAGTGACTGCCCCTGACACAAACACTGCACCTCCGAGCAAATGAAACTCCCTTGGCTACCTGCAGGGGTAAATGAGCTCAGGTATTACCCTGGGCACACCCAAAGCACAGATCCCGCTGGGGTTTGAGGGGACAGGGCCATACCTGGTCACGTCTGGCTCCGGGCCCTCATTCCTGTAGGATGCCTCGAGCTGTTTGTGCCGTGTGAGGAGGTCGTCCACCAAATTCTGCCTCCTGTCTCCCTCCAGCTGCGTGCTGAGGGCGCTGGGTTAAGGACCAAACTCAATAACACCGGAAAACATTCATTTCATTACATAAAATAATACCTGTTACACATTCTTAAAATAAATCAGACTTCCTGATCATCAAAATTAACGATTTTAACTCAAAAAAAAGGCTCCAGGATCTAAGAGGATTGGTCACATTTTTCTGAATGAAATCTGCTGTTATTCTAAGTGTGTTTCTGCTCTTTACATATCTCAAACAAAGGTTTCATACAGTGGCCACACAATGATATTCATGTCATCATCTCAAAGTAATGAGAGAACTGGCAGGACATTTACTGCCAAATTAGCACCAAGAATAGCATTTCCCCCTCCAAAATCCAACAAAAGTCATTTTTTGTTAATTTGTTGGTCTCTAACAGTGTAACAGAACTGCACAGGTTAAGCTCAGGGAAGGATGAGACTTCTTAAAAGAGCTCCAAACTACACTGTTACCAACAGGGCAGGGCCAGGCAGAACAGAGCCTTTAAAACCAGCAGGGTATTTCTCATCTCCCTTCACTGGAGGCTCCTCACACAGACCAGGGGAGCAGCTCCCAGCCAAGTGATCAGAGAAAAAACAGAATTTTCCTTCGAGCATCTGTTTCCACTTGCAGTTCACGAGCAGAGCACCCGACAGCCACTGGTGGGCAGAGGAACAATGCTCACAGCACCCCTGAAGAGCTGGGGCTTCCATAGGGGACCTGGGTGTGCTTCTCTACATTAACCTTGGTGACATCCTGAAGGGCTCCTAGGTCTGCCCCAAGTGCTGCTGAGCGGATTCAGCAGTGGCTGAACTGGTCTGTGCGTGTTTTCTGCCACAGCAGCAGCCTTTGCCTGCCCAAGCACCCACTGGGCAGGGAGTTCCAGCCCTGGCCATCAGCACAGCTCTCAGGGCTGGGGCTCACGAGGGATTTCTGCTGTGCTAGGCTGAAATTAAACATTCCTCCCTCAAACCAGACTGCTCCTGGATACCTTCAGGGAGTTGGACACACCTGTGACTCCTTAACCAGACTCTCCCAGCATATCCAAGCCAAGCCATGGGGTAACACTCCTGGCAGAAAATCTGGGATTTCTTCCCAAGGTGTCTTTTGCAGCATTTTGATATCAATCTGAAGCTGCAGCCCTGTTGTTTCGTAAGTGAGGCAAAGTCAGGATACCCCAGCCCTGCCCACAGCCTGAACAAAGCTTCCTCCTTCCTTTTGAACAAGGCCTGGCCAAGAGGAAAAATCACCCGGCCAGCCTAGTGCTGGACAAGTGACCTTGCTCACACCCCAGCAGTGCCTGCCCAGCACAGACAGCACCAGGGCAGCTCTGAGGTGGCTCAGACATCTCACTAAGCTCCTCTCAGACCATCCTGTTAAGCCTGGTGACACAGAGGTGACCAGAGCCAGGCTCGCTCCCAGCACCCCAGAGGTGCCCAGCCCTCCCTGCACCGCAGCTGCCGCGAAAATAACGACCAGCAGCAGAGAGAAAGCTCTGGGGACAAAGCCTGCAAAGGGAGTGAGGGGAAAGCCCAGGGCGTGTGGCAGAGGGGTGAGAGCACATTCTGCAGTGTGCCCAGGGCACGCAGGGGCAGGGCTGCTGTCACACAGATACATCTGGCGCGTGGCCACCGCCCGCAGCAGCAGCTCCCGCAGCTCCTCGATCCTCTCCCTGAGACTCTGCAGCGAGGATCTGATGGCCACGTTCACCTGGGGGGACACAGAGATTGTCACTGCCCTGGGCTGCTGTGTTTGCATGACATTTCACACTGCTTCATGACAACACATTCAACTTTCACTGCACAGGTGTGAAGGGCTCCGCTGCAGCCCCAGCGCTGTCCAGAGCCAGAAGTCACTTCAGGCTGCTTACAAAACAGTGGAACAGTTTCACAAACACAGTTCTGGGGCATGAACGCTGTTGAATATGGAAAGCTGTCTTTCAAGTCTTTATAAACACACTTCTTTATATGGGCAAAACATTTCAGCACGTTTTAATATTTTCCAGATAGTTTTCCAGCTCTTTCCTCTGATGTTTAATACAAACACAGGCACCAGCTTCTTCTGCCACAGTGTTTCTTTCCCAGCTCCCAGGATCAGAGGGGAGGTTGCTACAGGTTCACACATTCCCTGCACTGAACTCCTCCAGACTTGAAACTTAAGACCCCAAAGAAATTCAGATTGTTCCATTTCCCTTCTCAGCAGCACCCGAGACTCCCAATCCTTTCTCACCACTGACCTGCCCAAGATTCAGATGTGTCTGCTATCAGTAAAAACGTAACTCATTCTTCCCTGCTGCAGCCAAACCCCAGGCTTGCAGGAATCCCCCTGCTTTCTCCCCACCCCTTCCCAAGTCAAACTCACATTATCCTCTGAGTTTTTCCTCCTCAAATGTTTTTTTTTTTCATTCCATTTATGTAGAAAAAACACTCTAACTGAAATTAACAAAGCAAGCCATCCTAATTAACACTCGCTGTGCCTCTTGTTTACAAACTCTCAGCCCTGCTGTGGCTTCCAACGGGCAGCAACCCCAGCTGCTCCGTGGGGAACTGGGAACAGAGAGGAGTATCTGCTCTCACTCTCAGTCCTGCTTTCCTGGAGACACAGAGGCAGCAGCAGCTCCCTGCAGGGTTCCTGTGCTGCCAGACCCTGCACGGCCACACCAGCCTGGGTGTCTGCTCACGGATGGAGCAGCAGGGCCTCACAAGATGAAATCTCTCTGGCTCGGTGAGGTTTGCTCTCAAACCCCACCAAATACAACACAGAGCAGATGCACCCAGGCTGAGGCAGCCAAAATCCACCCCTGGACCCAACGCAGCCCAACAGCACCACGGCAACAGATCCAAACCGGGGCGGGGGATCAGCGCTTTCGGGAATGCTGAAGCCTCTGCGTGGCCTCCAGCTCTGCAATCAGGTAATTAAAGGTCTTCTCATTTGTTCTCAGGTCCAGGTGGAGAATGGTGCACCAGGCTGACCCAGAACAGCAACAGAGCGCAAAGGTGACACGGCCAAAAAAAGTCACCAAATGCAGACACCTGGCCAGAAACTGCAGTGAGAGAACAAAAGATTTCACCTCCTTTATAGAAAACAAAAAAGAAGAAAAGTAGAAAGAAAAGAAACCAATGGAAGTTTTATGAGCTGCTTAATAGAGCAGAGTTCACAAATGGTAAGTGCTGGATTCTAATCTTTCCTCACAGTTTATTTTTCCATTTTAGATTTTATGCTCTATTTTTGGCTCAGCAACAAGCAAGAAGTCTGTCAGCCATGCTAATGGCAAAGTACTACAAAAATAAAAACCTGTTTACATTCTCCCCAACAGGCCAAAACTGCACAAAGACATTTTCCTGCGTTACAGCACTCAGGAGGCACGGGACACGCGACTGCTCAGCCGTGGATTTCTCAACAGGCATTTCTGTTATGAAAACACCTCTCTCGTTGTTGGAAACTTGTTTGGAGTAGAATCAAATGCTGCCAAATATTCCTCTTTACCTGTTAATGGATTAAAGGAAACTGCAAAACACGGGGCATGGAACAAATGATTTTATGAAGAAGTCAGTCAGCCGTGCAATGTTTCCATAAAACACAGCCCCGGAGAGTTCCGGCCCCAGAAAGGCTCCCAACAACACCAGCCCCACGTTTCATTGGGGCTTTGGGCTCGTCAGAGGTGGCACTGGTGGCAGTGGAGAACTTTGCCCTCTATAAACACAGATTGAGCAGCGATCTTTCCATTGGCCCGCTGCTGTTTAGGTGTATCTGTGCAACTTCTGACACTTCACCGTCCTGAAAGCAGGAATTCAGTCTGCACCTCCGAACACCCCAAAGCAGAGCAAACACTGCTCTCAAACCCCACTTACTTGGGCCTCCTGAAACTCCTTTTCAGTTCCTGCTGAACTGAGTCACCCATTCAGCAGCACTGATTATTGTGCACAGCCTACACACTTCTCCTCAGCATTTCCTCCAAGGAAACGTTTCTAAAATGACATTTGATTTGAACAGCTCTCAGCAAAGTGAGTGGCCCAGCAGATCCAGTGATCAGGGATTGCACTACACCCCTGATACAGAGAGGGAGGAGATCAATCAGTGGGGCTTTAATTATGTCAATTATTATAAAAGACCAACTCAAGGGCTTGCAGCAATTTTCATCTGAACACAGCCAAGGGAGAAGTTAATGGCTCCAGCCTACTCCTGAAGGAAAGGACGAGGTTTTTAGCCCCAGGGAAAGCGGCATCCTGAAAACCTTAACTTTATTTTATTTCTTAAACAGGAAGTGTGAAAACGTGGGGAACACAACATTCCTGGGCAAGCTCCAACTGCTGCTTCTCATTCCTGTTTAACTCTGGGCTGGCATTTTGTTAGAAGTGCAGCTAAAACAAGGCTGCAAAATTCCTATTCCCTCTGATCTGGAGCCACTGAAGAAGGCAGGAGCCAGCCCTGGGGGAGGAACATCTGCTCCCTGTTCACAGAGAGGGCACAGAGCAGCTGCTGAGCATCCCAGCATCCCTGAGCCTCTGGAACAGCTCCATCCCAGCATCCCTGAGCCTCTGGGACAGCTCCATCCCAGCATCCCTGAGCCTCTGGAACAGCTCCATCCCAGCATCCCTGAGCCTCTGGAACAGCTCCATCCCGGCAGGGACAGCCCGGAGCGGGCAGCAGGGTGTGCCCAGCACTGCCACAGCTCCTGCCTTAACCCAGCATTGCTGCACGCAGAGATTCGCCCCCGCTAAGCCCAAATGAGGTTTGTGACACTGAAAAGCCACAGTTCGTTCAGAAATTGCGTTCTCGTTCCCTTTGCAGACACTTTAAGGGACAGACATTGGCGCCGGGCTCCTGCCATGGAACCCAACCCTCCCCTGCGGGTCCCGGCAGCGACAGCGACACAGTCCCGGCCCCGATCCGCCCCTTCCGCAGCTCCGGCCTCCCTCTGCCCCGAATCCCGGGAATTCCGCACTCCCGGGCCCGTCTGACCCCGGCACATTCAAACCCAACCCGTGGCCGGCACAGCCCAGCCCCAAACCCCGCCGAGCCCCCTCCCTGCCGGGCACCTTGGCCGAGCTCTCCCCGCTCCGCTGGCAGCGGCTCCGCTCCTGGAGCTTCTCGGCGATGTCCTGGGCGAGCTGGCGAGCGGCGGCGAGCAGCGGGAGCCTGGGGGGACGGCAGCGACTGAGCCCGGGGCCGCGGGATGGAGCCGGGCCCCGCCGGGATCTGATGGGATGGGCTGGGACCCGCTGGGATCTGATGGGATGGGCTGGGACCCGCTGGGATCTGATGGGATGGGCTGGGACCCGCTGGGACCCGCCGGGATCGGCCTCGTGAAAGGGCCCGGGAGGGGAAGGCACATCACCCCCAAAACACGCACACAGAGCCTGGGATCAGCTTTGGGAGAAGGCCCCGGGAAGGGAAGGCACCACCCCGGGACGGGTTTTGGGGCGGCACAACCCCCCCACCCCGCACAGCCCGGCCCTGCCCGGCCTCGCTCCCGCCCCGCCCGTGCCGGGCCCCGGAGGCTCCGCAGCCCCGGCAGGGTCGGTCCTGGCCCGGTCCCGGTCCCGGCCCGCC
>VXBT01006779.1:280-11230 GCA_013400235.1 Oriolus oriolus
TCAGAGAGACAGCAGCAGCTCTGTGCCCTTAGGCAGGATACATCTCCCGAGCTTATCTGCTGCAAGGGACAGGGGTTCGGAACACAAAGACAGGAACGCGGGGAAGGGTTTTTTAAACTGGGGTTTACATTTCCCAAACTTTTCTCAGTACTTTTAAGATATTTGACAGTAACAGAAAGTACCACAAATAAAACTAAATCTAGAGAAACGTTAGGGAAACATTTAAAGGACCAAGGAAGGAAATTTTTGAAAAGCCAAAGAACAAATTCCTTTAGCTTTCCCTTTGAAAAACAAAAGGTTTTCTGAACAAGGGCATTTTTAACATGGATATATACTTCCCGTTTGGGGTGGGACAGGTCCGCTCCCATCCCCCCACTCTTCCCAACACCCAAGAGAAAAGAGTAAAAGAAAAAGCAAAAAGGTGACCCAAAATACTCTCACCTATCCTGGGTCAAAAGGAAAACTCACGGGGGGTCCGCTGATTTTTGACTGATCCTCTGTTCCCAAGAGGATTGTCGATCGCCCCTCGGATCGCCCTGATAAAACTCAGAGGTCTTTCCAGGGAAGTGGTTGCTCCAACCACGACTTAATTTCCAGTGGCTAAAAACCAGATGGAGACACTTTTTTGAGTCCGAAGAGGCCCCAATTGGTGCGCCACTTGTCACAGCCAAGCCGGGGTTACTCACGCACCGGCTAGCTTCTTCGACAAACTGATGGCAAAGAGACGGGAAGGGTCTCTGTATAGAGTTCCACAGAGTAGGTTTATTCCAACCACCCACGAAGGGTTCTAGTGACGAAGATCCCAAACAATGAGGAGTCCAGGTTTTTATACGGGGGTGGAGAGAGCATCAGGGACCAGCATGCGGGCACAGGGGCGGTACATAGGCGGGGCTGGGGCAAGGGAACCAATAAGGGAACTCTGAGGGAGGGACAAAGGGACAGGAGCCAATGGGAGAATGGGGAAGGAGGAGATTTGTGGACCGGAGTCAGAAAAGGGGCAGAGAAACCAACGGATCAATCAGGGAACAGAACTGGGGTACAAGCTCATTGGCTCCCACAGATTTGTCTTCTTTAAAGGAAAAGGTATAATCTGGGATTGAGCTGGAGACTTCTCAAGCATTTCCTGGAGTCTTGATTTCTGATCTGTGTCAATTACTTTGGATTAGATCTCTGAGATCATCAAATCCAACCTGTGACCAAACACCACTGTGGCAACCAGACCAGATGTTGTGGTTTGATGCTGGTTCAAATGCCAAACACATAAAATCAAATTATATGCACAAGGGAATGTCCAAGGTTACAGTGTAAGATGTAACCAAAAGCATGTATTCTATTATCATCTTCACCAGCTGTTAAAGCAGGTGGGGCAATGTTCATTATCTCCTACCATGGCACATCCCTGATAACTCCCTCCGGGAGCTCCCTCTGTTTAATGGGCCATCAAGAACCCACCACATGACTCACAGAATTACATCAACCCATTGTGAGATGCCCTGCCCAGGGGGGAGGAGACAGGCATTCCCACCTGGATATAATCTGGGTTTTGGAGCAGCACAAACAGCCCTTACCTACTGGACTCCCAGAGGACAAGGGCTACATCACTGGACCTTCAGGTGAAGACCAGACCCTTCTTTCTACAGGATCACTGCTTCAACAGGACTATTTCATCTGGACTGCTACCATCATCTTGACTAACAGTGTGTTAGGTTGTAGTCTGGCTTTTTCAGTGCTCTTGTACTATTGCATTTATTCTTTTTCTTTTAAATTTTCCTATTGAACTATAATTCTGACTTGCTATCTCGCACTGGTTTGTTTTCAAACTAGTACAGGGGAATATGGACTTACTGAGGAAAATGTAAAGAAGCTTCGGGGCAAAACAAGGTCCACACTTAAACAGTTGCAATATACAGAAGAGTTTATTCCTAACAGAATGAAAAGTGAAGAAAAAAATGATAAGAAATCAAAGCAAACCTTAAAACACCTTTCTTTCTCAGTAGTTGCCTCTTTACTACAAACTTTTCACAAGTGAAAAGCAAAACAAAACATGGGATTTGGTCCGAACTGCATTTCTTTTAAGAGTCTTTTTACACTTAAGGAAAAGAGGTTTTTCTACTGTGCTATAGAGTTTTCACAAACCAACAGCCTGCTCGGAAAACAATCTGTTGGAGTGAAAAAGGTATCTCTCCCATGAATCTCGCAGTGTTTCCACACTGCCAAGTCATGGGCCCCAGGAAAAAAAAAACATGGGGTTTTAATATTTTAGGAATGAGTTATCTTAGCGTGAAAGAAAAAGTTCTCTGCTCCAAATCTCTAACAGCTTCTCACAATGTCTATATGGCCTGGCATGGGCGTCTCTTTAAAATTACAGGCTGCACAAGAACTTCTCATCCCCCCAAGTTTTTTCGTAAATGGATTGAAGTTTTTCCTATGGCTTGCAAGAAGCATTTTAAAGCACCACGCCAAAAGTGCGACAGCCCTCTTTTCCTGTCGCCATCTCACTGCCATCCCACGTGGTCTTGCCCCTTCCTTTCTGTTTCTGACCTTGGGGTCGCCATGTTCAGTTTCATCCCATGTGACTTTATTTTTCTCTTCTTTCCTCGCTGACTTGAAAGAAAAGGTGTCTTTGTTGGCTGCGGTGTGTGGTGTTTCTTCGGTTTTGGTGAGAGCTGTGCTGGATGCAAGGGTGCCCCCGCCAGCCCCGCTGGATCCATGCGAGGCCCCGGCGGCTTCAGATCATCTTGGCCACGCGGTCTTGGTTACACGCTGCCTGCAGAGCCAGGACAGCTCTCCCTTGGGGAGGATGGCCAGCCCCGCACCACTGCCATGCTGAGGGGAGCCTGGCCCGGGCCCGGGCCCTCAGCCCTTGAGGCAAGAAAAAAAACTTCCCGCACTTGCTTCCCTATAAATTTGCGATTGCAGAGGTGTTACCAGCCCTCTCACTGAGTTAGCAACTTATCCATCAACTAAGTTTCAACCTACCACACCAGGGCACTGAGTGCCAGGTGCAGCCTCTCCTTAAACACCTCCAGGGATGCTGACTCCATAACCAGGTGCAGCCCCAGACTCTCCCCTGGAAGCTGCTCCAGTTGATATATTGCTTTTATGGGCTATTCCATCCTCCTGGATGCACCTGAGACTCCTCCCAGGTATCTCTGGGAGTGTTTTCCCTTCTCCTCAAGGGAGCTGAGATCCCAGGAGCAGCTCCAGATTCACCCAAGGGAATTACCCAAGGTGATTTTTCTTTTCTTGCGCATCCTGGATCTTCCAGGATCCACATGAGTCTCCCCCCAGGCACCTCCTGGAGTCTTTTCACACCCATTCTAAGGAGCTGAGATCCCAGGCAGAAGCCCCAGACTTCTCCAGCAGAGCTGTCTCAGGTGATTTCTTCCCCCTTGCAAGAAACGATATCCTTGTGGATTCACCTGACATTCCTCCCAGGATTCTCCTGGAGTCTTTTGATCTTTGATTTTGAGACCTGAGTTGACAACCACGGGCCCACAATCTTCCAGGGAAGGTTTCCAGTATGTTTTTTGTCCTTTGGAGGTAATTTTTTCTCTGGAATCCACCCAAGACTTCTCCCAGCTAGGTCCCAGAGTCTTCACATCTCCTTGAAGAAGCTGAGTTCCCAGGAAGCAGCCCCAGATTCCTCTAGGGAAGATTCCCAAGATGTTTTTGCTCATTTGGAAGTCTTTCTCTATACCGGGATCTATGGGGGAGACATAAGAAGCACATGGCAGCACAAAGGAGCACATGGCGGCACAGACCCTGGGGGGAGGAGCGGTGTCACGCAGCAGACTCCTACGGAGAGGAGCCTGCCGGGAGCTGACAGGCGGGTGAACAGTGCATGATCACCCCATAGAACGACATTTAGAAGGCGTGCTGCTGACGTGGCAACATGGTCACATAGTGAGAATTACCATGTAAGGAAATACTGTGTCTTGAAGAAGCATATAAAACCAGCTTGTTTCCTTTGAGATCCAGGATCCAGATCCAGATTCAGATTCCCACCCGGTGAAGTCTGAGTTTCAATCACTGACAGGGATCCCCTGGAGACTCCTCCTGGCATCTGCCAGAGTCTTTTCATCTCTGGTTTAGGCACTTGAAATCCTGGGTAGAAGCCTCAGACTCCTCCAAGGCAGGTACCCGAGCTGATTTTTCTCTTTTCATGGTTCCTAGATCTCCTGGATCTATCTGACATTGTTCCCAGGCACCTCTCAGAGTCCTGACCTCAAAGTTCAGAACAAAAAATCCTGTCTGGCAGCCCTAGATTGCTCCAGGGAAGCTGACATTGATAAATCTTTACTTTTGCAGTGAACCTGCATCTTCCAGAGTCTCCCTGAGACTTCCCAGGCATCTCATGGAGTCATTTGCCACAAAGAGGACTAAGGAACTGAGATCCTGGGTATCAGCCCGAGGGGATTTTGTGCCGGGCAAGAGAGAGCTGTGCAGGCCTGGAGGAGCAGAGGGGCAGCCGCGCTGTGCCACCTCAGGAGCAGCTGAATGTGGCTCCTCTTGTGCCGGGGCTGCGTCTGTGTGCCCCGCCGGGCACGCTGAGGAGCAGCTGAATGTGCCTCTGGCTGCAGGCTCCGTGTCTGGGCTGCTGCTGGGCACAGAGGCCGCCTGGGCCTCCTGGTGTGGGGCGGGCGCAGGGCCGGGCAGTGCCCCTCTTGCTGCCGAGCGCCGGGCAGGGCTGGCCGGGGCTGTGGCGCTGGCCGGGCTGCCCGGCTGCAAGGGCCGGCCAGGACAGCAGCTGCCCCACTGCGGCCTTGTCCCCGCCAGGGCCCCTGGGCCAGGCCGCAATGGCTCCCGCTGCTGCTGGAGCTGCGGGGGCTGCGGGGCTGTGCCGGCCTGGCCCTGTCCCCATGGAGGGACGAGGCCCGGCCNGCCCGCCCGCCCAGGCTGTCCCGGGGAGCTGCTGCCTCCTGAGCCAGGGGCTCTGCTCTGCTGCCCTGGGCACCCCGGGACTCCTGAAACACCCCACGGCCAGGGCGGGGCCCACAGGGTCACAATGTCCCCTTGCTTCCATGGAGCCCCGCAGTGTCACAGCGCTCCCTGCGCACCCTGAGGCCCCACAGCAGCCAGCCCAGGCCATTGCCATGGAAACTCTCATGCCCAGACCCAGCTGGAACCAGCCTGAACCAGCTCCTTCCAGCACAGCCACTCATGGCAACAACCTCGAGTCTGGGCAGGGCACCTGGGCAGCCCCAAATGCCTGTCCCAGACTAGACAGAGCCCATGTGTGTGTGCCTGTGGGTCTGTGCTGCAGGAGACACCCGCAGCACTTGTGACCTGCGTGCCAGAGCAGCCACAGAGGGAACAGGATGGGGCCAGTAGTGCTGTTCCTGGGTTTGGGCAGGGGGGATCTGCAGGTGAGGGGTGGCTGTCAAGGTTCCTTTCCCTGTTGGAGCTGCTCTGGGTATGGTCAGCTGTGTCCATCTGTGTTTCCTTGCAGGTGCTGGGATTTAGTGCTTTCCCTCTGGGGGTCAACACCTTGGCTGATCTGTGCGTTGGTGGGGCTCCAGTCACTGCCCAGCCCAGGCTCACACAGGCCTGCAGATACTGTGGGCTGTCCAGGCAGCTCCAGGTTCTTATCCTGGAGGACATTCTGTCCCCTGTGCCATGTGGGACAGTCTTGGGCATGTTCCTCAGTGACCTGTCACCATCTCCACTGTCACAATACAACAGTGGATTTGTCCAAATCAAATTCTTGGGCTTTAGCAGCTACTGATGTGAGCACTTTCCCTCTCCAAAATCCAGGGAGCTATAGACCCTTTAGGTGGGGAAATTCTCTTGGCTCAAATTGACATGAGCTTGGAAAAAGAGCCAAACCTTCAGTCAGTGCACCTAGGATATCCCACTTTATTCCCAAAATGCTCTGAAAGCATTGGCTCTGGGCCCTTTTAGACACACTCTGAAGGCTCCAGTTGATGCAGATCTGGAGTAGTCATAGGAATCTGAATATTCATTTATGAAAATAATAAACACAAATAACAATACAGTTAATGATAATAGTAATAAAAACCCAACAAACAAGGAGGTTCAGGCCTCCAGGGCAATACTATGAGAGTAATTTGTGAAAAGAGATTAAAAGCTACCAGAAAAGGTTCCTAAAATCAGTTTCCTAATGGCCTTCTTGAGCTCCTGGTTCCTCAGGCTGTAGATGAGGGGGTTCAGTGTTGGAGGCATCACTGAGTACAGAACTGCCACCACCAGGTCCAGGGATGGGGAGGAGAGGAAGGGGGGCTTCAGATGGGCAAACACAGTAGTGCTGATGAACACAGAGACCACGGCCACATGAGGGATGCACATGGAAGAGGCTCTGTGCAGGCCCTGCTCAGAGGGTACCCTCAGCACGGCCCTGAAGATCTGCACATAGGACACCAGAATGAACACAAAACAGCCAAAGTCTAAACAGACACTAACCACGATAAGCTAAACTTCCCACTGAGTGTGAGCACAAGAGCTTGAGGATCTGGGGGATTTCACAGAACTGGCCCAGGGCATTGCCCTGGCACAGGGGCAGGGAAAATGTATTGGCCATGTGCAGCAGAGCAGTGAGAAAGCCACCGGCCCAGGCAGCTGCTGCCATGTGGGCACAAGCTCTGCTGCCCAGGAGGGCCCTGTAGTGCAGGGGTTTGCGGTCGTAGCACATGACAGTGAGAAGGAAATACTCTGCAGGTGCAAAGCAAAGCAAGAAAAACAGCTGTGCGGCACATCCAGAGTAGGGGATGTCCCTGGTGCCCCAGAGGGAATTGTGCGTGGCTTTGGGGACAGTGGTGCAGATGGAGCCCAGGTTGGTGAGGGCCAGGTTGAGCAGGAAGAAGAACATGGGGGTGTGCAGGAGGTGGCCGCAGGCTACGGCACTGATGATGAGGCCGTTGCCCAGGAGGGCAGCCAGGGAAATGCCCAGGAAGAGGCAGAAGTGCAGGAGCTGCAGCTGCCGTGTGTCTGCCAATGCCAGGACAAGGACTTGGCTGATGGAGCTGCTGTTGGACNAAATAACTCTCACACCTGCTGTTTTTCCACTTATGTTTTTGGTACAGTAACATAATATTTTTAATGGGTGTCTGGTGCTTCAGCCTATCACCTCAGGACAGGTGTGGACACTGTCCAATGGTCTTTTGGAACTAGGATATGTAAATGATATTGTAAAATTAATAAATAATTCATTCTCTCACTGGACTCATGTGCTGCTGCATCTCTGAATTCCTGCTAAGACTGCTACAGTTGGACATTTTGTCCCTCTTGGTATGAAGGAGAAACAACAGTGACAGGTTCCAGAGATTTCTCTGAGGAAAATGAGAAGCATTTCTCATAGACCATCCCCCTGCTACTCAGACTCACTTTCCCTTCATAGGACTGTTGCCTTCAGCTCTGTGCCTGGAGCTCTGCTTGGTGCTGGATGAGTGTCCTGTGAGGAGCAGATCCTCTGCCCACAGCTGCTGAGGAATCAGCTCAGCTCTGCAGCAGTGACTTCAGGGGAATTTTGGGAATAGTAGACAGTGCTCTGGCTTCACATTTTCACTTGAAACTGCTCCTAGCACAGAAGGGCTGGTCAGCATCTGCAATCCCAATGCTAAGCAAAGGGGATGGATGGGTGTCCTAGGTTACAATATAAGATGTAACCAAAAGCATGTATTCTGTTATCATCTTCACAAGCTGTTAAAGCAGGTGGGGCAATGTTCATTATCTCCTACCATGGCACATCCCTGATAACTCCCTCCGGGAGCTCTCTCTGTTTAATGGGCCATCAAGAACCCACCGCATGACTCACAGAATTACATCAACCCATTGTGAGATGCCCTGCCCAGGGGGGACAAGCATTCCCACCTGGATATAATCTGGGCTTTGGAGCAGCACAAACAGCCCTTACTTATGGGATTCCCAGAGGACAAGAGCTACATCACTGGACCTTCAGGTGAAGACTAGACTCTTTTCTGCAAGATCACTGCTTCAACAGGACTGCTTCATCTGGACTGCTACCACCACCTGACTAACAGTGTGTCAGGTTGTATCCTGACTCTGTCAGTATTCTTGTACTATTGCATTTACTTTAATTTTCCTACTAAATTATAATTCTGACCTGCGTTCTCCCACTGGTTTGTTTTCAAACTAGTACAATGGGAAATTTGGATTTTTCTACAGTTCTTCCTCCTCTGCCTGAGTGTTCTTGCATGTCAGAAACACTCAGCATTTCTACTGCCAAGAACAAAGTGAGTCCTGCAAGACAAGAGCATTGCCTGAGGCTCAGCACACAGTGAGAGCTCTCTGTCCCTCTGTCCCATCCCCAGATGCCTCATGGCTGCACCTTTAAATGGAGGGTGATTATGCTCCCATGTTACTCTGAAAAGCCACCAGATGCTGCTGGGAACAGAGAGATTCACTGCAGACCAGGACATGTCTCACCCTTCCTCAAGGTCTTGGCACCCCACTTCCAGCCAAGGATACACATGGCTCAATTCACCAACCCAACACCACCTCCTCCATCACAGCATCTCTGTGCTTCTTCGTGAGCCTTTCAGAGAACACAAAGATACTTGGGACAGGTTTGCACTTTGCAGGGCAGTTCACAGCTTGGAAGGACACCCAAGAAGGATGTACAGTGGATTGCATCTCAGTAAGGGAGAATCGCTCATTCCCAAACAACAAACAAAATTATTGCCTATGGTCCCACAGTGTAGAGGAAAGTTGGGAAATTTGTTCCCATGGACATGGCTGTAGAAAAGGACTGAAAGAATCAGTAGTTGACTGTGCAGCTGAAAATCCCAACCCCAAGGAGAATGAGTGCAAGAACTCAATAACAACAGCAAAACCAGGTGGAGGAGCAAGGAAACACGAAGAGAGGGTGTGGCTGTGAGAGGTCAGGGCAGGGGCAGCCGGGCACTGAGGGCAGTGTTACCCTCAGCCAGCTGTGCCACCACCCAGACATCACCAGTACTGGACAGCTGCTCCCCAGCCCTGTGCTCTGCAGAAGGAACTGGGCCTGGGGCTGCAGAGCTGCCCCATGGCTCTGCTGGAGCTCTGTCTGCATAGGAGGGGGGTCAGGCCTCGGCCCCACAGTACTGAGGGCAGAGGCTTTGCTGGGTGCAAGAGGAGGAGGCAAAGGGGGCTTGCTTAGAGGAAGGGCTCTGCATTGGAGGGGGTCACACAGAGTTCTCTGAAGTCTCCCACACACAGCATTTCTGCTTATAACTTCCCCTCATTTTATGATCTCTGCTGCCTGGGGTTTTTCCTCCAGGGAAACTTTTTTTTTCCCTGTCAGCACTCAGAGAACCCAGCACAACATCCCTGCACTCACCATGGCCCTCCAAAAACCTGCCTGTTGGCAGGGCGCTGGCTGGACACATCTTCTGGTTGCAGGTGGAAAAGGGCAGGGCATAACAACCTGATGGGTCCAGCAGAGGTGATGCTTGTGCTTCTATCAGCAGAGGAATGGCTGAAGGCACTTTCAGAGGCTTCAATCAGACCTCCTGGTCACTCAAAGTTACAGCTCAGGGTTCTGTGACTTGTTCCAGAAGGAGAGCTCCTTTTGTATTTTCCATCCCCAATTTCCCAAGAATATGAAACTGAAATCACAGACTGAGGGAAGCTCCTTATCTTTATAGTAATCCCTCCCTTGACCTTTCCCTTGCGAAGTGCCCTCAGTGATGTCCTAGGGCTGAGGCAGAGCTGGGAGAAGACCTGACCCACACAGCTTCTGAAACCAGAAGCCCCCTCTCCTGCCTGGGCACCGCTGGCGGCACACAAAGCTTCACAGCCTGCAGCCATGCCAGAGCCAGGGAGCCCACATGCCCTGTGCCTCTGGAAGTGCAGCAGGAAAGCCACAGGCTGGGGGCTGTGCCAGCTCTGGGATCTCATTCCAGGCAGCTGCACTGCCCTGCAGCCAGACACTGACCCTGGCATGTTGCTGTGACCCAGCCTGCAGGTGGGCTGGAGCTGACAGGTGCCTATCATCCTCTGGCTGTCCAGTGGTGGGAACACTTAGATGAGGACCGCCCTCACAGCAAGTCCGAGGGCAGCTCCCAGGTATAGAATCACTGCCTCTTACACCAGAAAGTTCTCTCGAGTTCAGACACTGATTAGTCCCCTGTGCTGGCTCCGTCTTCCGAGTTTACCCCATTCGCTGCTGCCCCTGTTACTCCTTCCCCATGGCTGTTCCACATTAGTTGCTCCCCTTTTCTCCACGCCGCTACCCCGCCAGATAAAAACCCGGTGGGCGCGCGGCATCCTTTGTCTTTTGTAGTCACGGTAGCGTTTGTACTGTTCTACCTCCCGCCTTTTTCTACTGCCTGGACCCTCTACAATAAAAGGTGCCTTCTGGAATCTGGACAAAAGACCCCTTGCTATCCTTTGCCTGGGGTAGCACCCGCTCCGTTAGGACACTGTGCTTGCCCGAGCAGCCAGTCTGCCCACACCGCCGCAGCACCCCCAACCGCTGCCCCAGAGACACGCACATGTCGGCTGGGAAGGTCGCTGGGCTCCGCAGGCTAGGCGAAAAGCTGCGGCAGCACCCCACCGATACTGGCAGGGGTTGCAAAGCCTTGGTTCTTCTCTGTACTCCCAGTCCAGACTGCCTTCCCTCTCTCTCTGCCTTCCTCCCATGTCCCGGCTGGCTGCAGGCAGTGCCTCAGCCTGCTTAAAACTATGTAGACAGATAACCGGCTAAGTGCTTAAAAAGGCCATGTTTTTGCAATAAGGCACTGATGCTTGGCACTGAAGATGGTGGCAAGCATCAGTCCAGAGCAGCTTGCTCTGGTTGAAGATGTCCCTGCCCATGGCAGCTGGTTGGACTTCATGGCCTTTAAAGGTCCTTTCCAACCCAACCCATTCTATGATTCCATCATTCCATGATCCTATTAGTGACTGCGCTTCAGGNCATTCCATGATCCTATTAGTGACTGCGCTTCAGGATGAGCCATCCTTACTGGTTGGAATCCAAAATGCACAGAA